>JAJJWW010003055.1:0-60238 GCA_023531295.1 Papaver armeniacum
GAGCTCCTCCAAGTCGTTCCATACCAGCTTGGACATCCAACTCCAGTAGGTGTTTGGTGGTTGGAGGGCGTGACTTGTACTTGACCGGCCATGGCACTAAGGGGCCCTTTGGTGGTCATTGTTGTGGCTGCCTACTCCTGCTAGGGTTCGTCCAGGCTGGTTAAATCGTGCGGACAACTTGCGTGGTCATGATTGTTTCTGAGGCTGATATGGACAGTCCAGATTCAAAATATGTTTAATCGGGCTAGTATAACACACCGAGAGTTGTAGCCTGTATGGGTATTTCGTACATGTTTTATTATTAATGCTTGGAGATTCGTGTTGCTCTGCGAGAACAACACTCGGTCGTCATGCCGCATAGGTAATGAGTACAGAAATACGAGGCGGGTCATGCATTAATTAATAATCTTTGTAAATTCACAGGGTATATGGGATTGTTGCTACATGCTCCAACCTGGATGAATTTTGTGTATTTAATTCACAGAATACTGGGATTGTGACCACATGCTCTATTCTAGGTGAATTAGTAAAGTGAAGAAGTATTCATCACTTATTAATGCCTTTATCTTTTGCAAGATGTTAGCGCATAATTTTGGCTTTTACAATTTCAGCCCTTAAATGAAAATCCATCATCAACAGAACCTAAACCAAAAAAAATGGTAGTTCACGTTTTGCTTCGATTACGAGGAGAAAATATGGGTTGACCTTAGGGGAGGGAAAGCAGAGAAAGTAGAGGAAATCAGAGGTGATTGTATTTTTGTGTGTGGAGTTGTTGTAAAGTATGAAAAACCAGAGCTCCAAATGATAAGCTTGTTTTATTCTGATTGTTCTAGATAGACAAAAGAGTCTATTTATAGTTGTAAGAGGCACACACTATTTCCTCGTAAGTAGTGTAGGTAGTGAAGGGATGGAGTGATGGAGGCTGTGAAGATAACAATGAAGTCATTTACGTCTTACTAAGGAAGCTTCTAGGCCATCACTCCATCACTCCTTAACTGATCTTAACCGTCACCATTGTTTGTTATTTCCTCAACATGGGGTGTTTCCACACCGTATGTGGCTGTAAACCACCAGACCAATACCCCATGAAATCCCCTCATGTAACATGTTTTGATTTTATGTATGAATTAGTGGAGTCATAGACTATATCTTATCTTAGCTAAGACATAGCCATGATGTGCTTTGACTGGGTTTTCAGCTCTCAATAGGCTGACCAGATCTTGTCGTAGTGATATTTAAGACTCAGTATTGAAGAGATAGCTGAGACTCAAAGCATGTGTGAGTAATAGGGAGTTTGTCGTAAGATAACACTATCAATGTATTTGTGCCGCCGCAACATGGTGGTGGCATGTTTATGGCGTACTTTGGCGCAGTGACATGCCTTGGCATGGTTTCAACATGTATGCAAGGTGCGATGGAAACAATGGCACATGCAAGTGCCATGGGCATGTCTGAAGTGTTTCGGCACATGCTAGTATTGTGGCCATGACCTGGACAACGCGCTGGCACATTTGGTGTCATGTCTGTAACTCGGATAGCGCTGGCGCTACCGAACATTGACGCCATGGCTTGGTGTTGCTTGCACTAACCTGGATTATGCAATGGGCATAGCTTTAACCGTGTTAGCGCCAGGAAGAATTTATGTTATCATCGCAGACTAGGTAACACCGGCGCTAGCGCGTGTTGGTGTCACGGCCAAGATGCTTTTATCGTTGGCTTGTGTCGATGACGATGCCATAGATTTGGATTTGTTTGTGTTAGAACATATTAGATTTGTGGCTTGATACTGATACTTAGGATGGCAAGGTAATAGCACTGGCGCTGGCGCCGTATTGTGGTCATGGTTTGCTAGTGCTGGCAAGTGTCACGGCCAAAGTGCGGTGCTAGCAGTGGAAGGTGTCATGGTCATGGCCAAGGTGCTGGAAGCAGCACTGATCGCGGCCTTGGCCAAGGTTCTTGTGGTAGCACTAGCCAAAGTGTTGGATGCGACACTATCCAAGGTATTGGCAGCAACACTGGCCAAAGTGCTGGTCGTCGCCATGTTTAGTGTGGGAACGGGATTTCCCCAAGGGATATTTTGATTCCGTGACATGCCTAGAGCTTCTCAATGTTGCACATGACTTGGCGTTGGCATTGTGTTGGCACCATATTTTATGGTACTTGGATGTTCCTTTCATTGCGAAGACGGTAAAACATCAATGTTTTTTAGATAAGAATTTGAGAATAGAACGTATAGATAACATATTTAAGAGATTTTTCCATGGAAGTTCTGCGACTTGAGACAACGTTAGATGTTACTCAATGAAGTCCAGATATTAATGTATTGAACGAGTTCGAGGAGTTCAGCTTTGGAATTATTGTAACTTGGGACAAGTTCAGTGTTGCTCTATACAGGTAGCCAACCCATATAGGAGCTAAATCAATGTAGATTCGATACAAAGGCGAGTATAGCATAAGTACTGAAATACTCCGTAAATATATTAAATATATATAGAATACTAAGACTTCAGTTGGGTAAAGCCCTAGCATGTATATATTCATAAAAAAATAATAAGGTCATTATAGAACTCCCATGACTATTGACAGCACCTACGAGCATAATCCATGTGTCTCTGACATGGGTTCAAACACGAATTGACAAGTTTTGCCCTTGTCAGAAAACCACCATCAACATTAAGTCCCTTGCTCAGCGCAGAACAATAATTTTTCGTAGTAAGCACTAGATGGTGACAATAAGATAACAAATTTGAAACTTAGTTCAGGAGTAGTTACTTAACTTTATCTCATCCAACCACGTTCTTTTCACATACTTGTACTTCAGATGCATTTAATCTCCTGTGAACAAGAAGTAGACGCCAGTGCTTAAGATTTTATTATGCAGCACCAAGTGTTAGTGATAACATCATCAAGGCAGCAATAGACACGAGAATGATATCTAGAGATGAAGCCTGGAGTTGTAGCCCGTGGTAGCAAGATCGGAAACAACGGAGGCCATCATTAGGAGTTGATGACAGACTGGAGCCGTGGATGATGCTGGCAGTGGACTTCGATATACAACAGAAAACTTAAACAGATCAATTTTGAAGCAATAAATATCCGTCTATGTTGTCTCATATTAACAAGCGAGTAACATGGCTGACAACAACATCATCAGAGTTTGAGGCTGTAATGGTCAAATGAGTGAAGAAATGGTGACACATGGTTGATAATGTCTTCTGATATTGTGAATATTTTAGAAGATGATGGGGAACCTGAGGCGATGGTCTCTCTGAGTAGATGAGGGCATGTAAGAGGATGCGTTCTCTCTGAAGCTGAGTTTATTAAACCATGTATGTAAACAGCTTGTTTGCACACCATTCACTCAAGAAACCTTAAAATCTTTATACGATATTAGATTCTGACATTTGACCCCCAACTTCTAAAACTAAGAGACTAAGTTATCACAAGAAAAAAGAATCACCTGATTCGGAGTTTGTATCGTCAGTCATTCAAGTGTGGACATTTGTAATCCCGTGAAAATTTTCAGACTCCATAGACTTTGGTGAGGGAGCCACATCTTTTAGCATGTATATCCGTTTGATGCGCCCTTCTAATATGAAGTAACAGATACATTGATTAACACTTCTCGTGAAGGATGCATTATCCCGTTCCTCACCGATTGTTGTCAATTTCTAAGTTTATGGGATGCATATGTAATAACAGTAGCAACAACGACGAATAGAAGAGCTCGTGATGGTAAGTACTGATGTCGTGAGGATGTGGCTTCTTAATATTTCCAAGAGTATGTGACGCTCCGAGAAATCAGTAAAGATCCCATTGGAGGTTAGGACTTCATGAAAAGTGATCCCGTGGATGACTTCATGGCTGACGAGCTCGTGACAAACTTCATGTCTAACGACCTCATAACAAACGGTGAAGGCCTTATGGTTTGGAGTTTCTTACACATCTTAGAAAATTCCTGGCTTGTGCATGATGTTGACTCATCATAGCCATATTTATGGAGAAAACAAATGTTGAAGAAACAAGATGAATTGATGATAAGGTAATATGACCACCGGTAAGAATCAATCCAAGAGGGTGGAAGCAATGCATGAGATTTTCACTAAAGCCCTAATAGCAGCTTGTAAGCCCATATTCCAGATGTTGAGGGGAGAAGCTTGAGTCTGAAACGATCATGCATGTTGAGTGTTCATTGTGTGCTGGTAGGGATGTAAACATAGGAAAATCCATATAGGATCTGAACCAACGTAGATGCGATATAGAGACGAGTACAACATAAGTAATGAAATGCTCTATTAATTTATTAAATTTATATAAAATACCGAGAATTCAGTTGGGTGAATCCCTAGCACGTATATATTCATAGACCGGTAATAGGGTCAGTACAAAACTACCATGACCATTGACAGAGCCTACGAGCATAAACCATGTGTCTCGACACATGTTCAGACACGAATTGACAAGTTTTTCCCTTGTTAAAAAACCACCATTAACCCCAATATAAAAGAGAAGTTGGATCGTTCCATGGTGAACCCTCGATAGTGCAGTGGATATAATTATTAAACAGATGTACATTAGTTATCTAACTTCAATTATGACTATATGGTTTAGTTGATCTCGAGCCAAAAACATAGTTCAACCCTAGACCTTTTAGGATATGGGCTAGTGATCGTTGAAATCTTCATGTGGTAAAGAAAAGTTAGATTTCAACTAGAGTTGTTAATAGGTATAATTATTTTGTTAATGTTTTTAGATAGTAGACGGATGTTGAATCTTAAGATGAGGATGTTCTTAGAGCAACGACTATGAAATGAGTGTTAAAAACGTTAATTCACTTCCAAATCCAGTGAAAGTGTGACTTTCTGACCATGGGAGGCAATTCATGGAGACTAAGAGATTGATGTTCAACCGCTTGGAGAGAATATGTGCCTCCCAAATATATATATATTTAGGGAGTTTAACAAAGTATGCTTTAAATTTACCAAAAAGAGTGCAAATGAGGTAGCTCATAATCTAGCAAGTTTTGCTCATAAACACCCAAATGTTTAACTAGTGGCTAGAATTTATTCCCCCTTCTTGTATTGCCTTCTGAAAACGCGGGGGTACCAAGTACACCACCAAATTTTTCGTTCGGAAACTTGTATGGACAAAACCTAATACAATTGCAAGTAGACCAACTTAATGATCCTTGACAATATGTATATAGAGTTTATATCTTTATCGCTTTTCAATCAGTAAGTATAAAACAATGAGTCTGTGAACCTGATTGTTAAGAAGAGTACTTGGACAATCTTAAAAATCAATATCCAAGATTAATACAGTTGTATCCAAATAATCCAATCGGAATTTTGCCAAGTAATTAAACTTGTCATCTATCTTTCATTATATATATTCTACAAGAAACAAGTCTCGTAATCGATTATAATTAGATGGACTTATGTATTAAGATTGAATACATACAACTTGCGTAAATCCAAATTATAACGATAAACAGTTGTTGATGGTGGTTTTTAGCTTTGGGTTGAAATCGTAAAACCTTGCATCTGATGTGACGACACTCTGTAAGGAAATGGTGCCGTGAGTGCTAACTTCTCCACCGGCATATTTATTGAGCCGTTCAATATACTTACATGAAATTTATCCAGACTGGCGAATGTAGCAACCATCCCAGATGTTCTGTAAATTTCGGCGCCTCGCATATATTCACTTAATATAAGTTCCTTTGAATGCCTCCTATGCTATGTTCTCCGGCTGAACTCTTAATGTTGATATAGCATGACGATTTGTGTTCACTCGCAGGAGAGTAGCACGAATTTCCAAGTATCAAGGATAAGGTCTTTGCATAAGGTATTCAATCAGAAAAAGCATGATGCTCTCTGGCAATGAAATTAAAAGAACTCTATGTCAACACATAGAATTCAATCAATTGACCTGACTAGCTTGCAGAAGTTAGGGTTTTGCGCCTCGCGCAGTATATCAGACCTTGCTTGTCGAAATTAAACCTAGTCAAACTAAATAATTAATCTGCCATGGATTAGCAGGTGCAAAACCTTGCTCAGAAACAGAAAACAGGGAGCCGCAGCAGCAAAGGGAGGCGTGGCCATGCCTTAGGCCAACTGGCGCCACTTGCCATTGGCCACGCCCCTTCCTAAACCGGCCTTATTTCTCTCGACCAATCGTGTCGCCTCAAATTAGACACACGCACATAAGTTGTGGTTGGGCCCATACTTGCCGGCCCCACTTGCCATCGACCAATCAGGTTGCTCTAAAGCCGCCACACTCTCACCAGACGTGTAGCCGCGCCTTATGTTTAGCCGCCCCCTTTTCTTGGCCAATCAAGTCGCTCTAACTTGCCACCATACATTAAAGGCCAAACGCACCCTGCCGCGCCACCATACTAACTAGCAAGCCAAACGCGTCTTACCACAACAACATATTGATTGGCATGCCAACATGCCACTCTGTCGCGGTAGCATGCCACTTTAGCCTTGGCTACGCCGCCAAGCCCTAATTCTTACCACGGCGCCAAATCCTAGCATTGGCCACGCCGCCAAGCCCTAATTCTTACCACGGCGCCAAATCCTAGCCTTGGCCACGCCGCCAAGCCCTAATTCTTACCACGGCGCCGAATCCTAGCCTTGGCCACGCCTCCAAGCCCTAATTCTTACCACGGCACCCAATCCTAGACTTGGCCACGCCGCCAAGTCCTAATTCTTACCACGACGCCAAATCCTAGCCTTGGCCACGCCGCCAAGTCCTAATTCTTACCACGACGCCAAATCCTAGCCTTGGCCACGCCGCCAAGCCCTAATTCTTACCATGATGCCAAATCCTAGCCTTGGCCACGCCAACAAGCCCTAATTCTTACCACGGCGCCAAATCCTAGCCTTGGCAACGCCGCCAAGCCCTAATTCTTACCACGACGCCAAATATTAGCCTTGGCCACGCCGCCAAGCAGTAATTCTTACCATGACGCCAAATCCTAGCCTTGGCCACGCCGCCAAGCCCTAATTCTTACCACGGCACCAAATCCTAGCCTTGGCCACGCCGTCAATCCCTAATTTTGGCCACGGAGCCAAACCTTAGCTTTGGCCATGCTACAATGCCAAAGGCGTGGCCATGCCACAACGCCACTTGCATGCCGCCATGCCACGGCTACTAGTATGCCGCTATGCCACGCCACTGGCATGCCACTATGCCATGGCTCCTCCAGGCGCTACTATGCCAGTGGCGCCACTTCGCTATACAACAAGATGCAGCCATAATCAATGGCCACACTTCCTCATGAGATGCAATCTCAGCCGTCCAAGTTCGCCACTGAACTGACGGACTTGCGGCAAGTCCCAGGCAACCTGCTACGCCACGGCTACGCCAGGCGCCACTATGCTAATGGGGCCACTTTGTTACACAACAAAGATGTGGCCATAATCAACGGCTACCCTTCCTCATGAGATGTAATCCCAGCCATTCAAGTTCGCCACCAAACTGACGGACTTGTGGCAAGTTTTAGGCGACCGACCAAGGCAAGCCTAATAGCATCACATGCTATTTTCCTATGGAAAAGTCTCTTGACTTTGACTTGCCACACATAGCAATCTGCTACACGTTTTCCATGAAAACACTCGAGACATCAAACATGTCACAAACCGGGGATACTCATCGTGGTATTGGTCCTGGCGGTTTACAGGCGTGCGGCGTGCAATGCGCCTGCGTTACAAGAAAGTGTCATGAAGTAGGACAATTAGTGGTAGTGAAAAGTAACGGTGTAAGCAATTCATTTCCTTCATCATGGAAGCGTAATGACTGAGGGTTACACGAATTCACTTCCCTCATCATGGAAGCATAACGTCTGACGGTTACACGTTACTCTATTCTTCCACCACTTAATTTTTTCCACTTCCTACGAGACCAGGGTATGTTTCAACCTATTTTCACCAAACAACAAGTTTTGGTCGGCAACAATACAATATCTAGAAATCACCTGGTAGCTTTCCATTCTGCTAACCAGTTCTACTTCCGATACAAGTCATAAAACAACCACACCTTCAGAATCAACGATTCTGGTCTCAACACTCTCTTCGCTTCCCTCCCTAAGACCAACCCTTCTCCTTCACTTTGTGACCGAAGCAAGCCTAGAATGCCCATTTCTTGGTTTAGGATAGGATTGTACAGATTGATCTCTCGAATCAAAAGTACTCCGTGCAGTACATTGTTTAGGGTTTAGATTCGTTTCTCACCCACACACCCGAAATTACCAAAATCAGCAGAAACGGTTTTCACCCACAAACAATTGGCGACCACAGTGGGAGATTAATCTCCGGTTGCAATACCAATTTCCAAATTCCAATTTCATTTTTTCAATCCCAATTTCAAGATGGTAGAGCTCTGTGTCCGGTCAAGAACAAGCCACGAAAACACTAACGCTGAAATTATCCTCGGTACCAGCGTTCCTTCCAGTAGCGTTAATACGCCACCTATCAACGCCAGCAGCGCGGAGAATGTTCCTTCATGCATTACACCTTCGGTTACCAGAGCCAGAGCCGCTGCCGCGGAAAATGTTCCTTCAGGTGTCACACATCCAGTCACCAAAGCCAGGGCCGCCGCTGCCCCCCTCAACGTTTCTTCAAACGTGATATCTCTAACCTTCACCAAAGCCGCTGCTACTCCATCAGTACGAGAGACTGGGGGAGCCAGAGTGAGACGATCCCATATTATCATTGCTGATTTGATGGAAAGACAGGAAGTTCTTGCTAAGGCTCAGACGGACATGGCTTCGACTCAGAAAGAGGTGCTTCTTTTCCTCAAGACACTAACGGAGCGGCCACCACAGGAACCGCGCCAACCAGAGCCAACGAGGAACACCTTCAATACTCCTGGCGCTGATGCCTCAGCAAGGCGCACCTTTGTAGATGAAGAGACTCATTCGGGGGCTCCAACGAAGAGGAATCAGCCGTCCAATTTTGTCACACGATAAGATTTGGAACGACTTCTTCAAAACCGAGACAAAAGTGATTCTGCAGACATGCATCAACATCAACCCCCGTATCCTCCTGAAGTACAAAGAATTCCTCTCCCGAGAGGATACTCTTCTCCTCAATTCTCCTTATATGACGGCACCGGTAATGCGCGTGAACATATCTCTCGATTTTTGGAATCCTTGGGCGAGCACGAATACAACCATGTTCTCCATTTGAGGGAGTTTTCAAAGTCACTTACCGGAAGAGCATACACCTGGTACAACAACATTGCACCAAACAGCATACCCAACTTGGGTGACATGGTTACGGCTTTCTACAAAAAGTACTTCTTTGTGTCTGAGCAAATTACCTTCTCAGATTTAGGGAGGATGTTTCAACGAAACAATGAACATCTAAATGATTATGTCAAAATATTCAGGATTCAAGCGCTGGACTGTCACGACCCAAATGTGACCGAACATCAATTAGTGGATTCTTGCATAAATGGTATGGTTCCCATCTACCGTGCCTTACTGGAGAATCTGCGATTCCAGACGTTCTATGAACTTCATGAGGCTGCTAAACGGTCGGCCACAATAGCACCAGCATTGTTGGAAAGAACCAGGCTAGCCAAGGTTGAAGACGCACGCGAAACTTGAGGAAACAGACGCCTCATCAACAAGCAATATAACATTGGCCCCTCTGTAAGCGTGGTAAGTGAAAGAGGAAAAAGGAAGGCTCCAGCGACAAAACAACAATCCAAGCGTGCAACGCCAGCATATCAGGCGTCTCTACCGCGGAAAAACGCTGCTAAGGCTCCTGCGCAATATCAAGGAGCCGAAGAAAGGGCCTTAGATTTCCCGTTCCCAATCGAGGAAGTAATTGAACTCTTGGAGCCATGGATCCAAGATGACGCCATCAGATTGCCCCCTACTAGGCTCCCACCAACTAAAGAGGAAATGGAAAATCCTAAGTATTGCCGCTACCACAGATTTGTCCATCACCCGACCAGTGACTGCAATAAGTTAAAGCGTATTTTCAAAGAAAAGGTAGAGGCAGGGGAACTTCAGCTGGGCAATGGAGGAGTTCACAGAGATCCTCTTCCAGTCATGAGTTGCATGCTCTCTGGGGACTCTGTTCACAAAACCGTGCAATCCATCATTGAGTATGTATGCGAGATTCTCTATTTCTCTAAGGCGGCAGCGTCAAGATATATTTACATCCCTCAATCGAGTTGTGTCGGGCAAGCGACTTTTTCCTGCTGAAGAAACTACGCCAGAACCCCAAACTCTCTCGGGAGACGTGCCGGGAAAATACAACGGGGACTACTGACCACGGTTCATCTGAAGGACGCCGAGCTCGACAACACATTGATTGACGCGGCCTCTGACTTCAACATCGTTACCATCAAAACTCTGAGAGCTGCGGGAATTTCGAAGCAGGAGGCTACACGTTCCCCAATCATGGTCGAAAATTTGGAAGGAGAAGCAATAGACGCATATGGCTACATCAACCTTGAAATTAAGGTAGGAGACGCCCTAACACATGGCAAATTCCACATTGTCAAAGAACACTCAAATTACGACATGATTCTGGGGCGCCCATGGGTACACGCCAACAAAGCGAAATTAGGAGTATCCCCTCTGCCGGTGTCGATACCCGAAAGAAGTTCCAACAAACCGTCCAACTTTGAAGATTACATGTTGTTGTATCAACAACTTACCGATGTAACTCAATTATCTGGAGAAATCCCATTAGCGTTCATCCGCAGATTCCAAACGCAAGTAAGTCTGGTTAAACAACCCTTTCTGCACCCAGTCACTTCTCCTCTCGGCCAAGCATGGGGACTCAGTCCAATCACCAACCCGGGCGTCATTAAGAGATGTGAATGGAACGCTGGGCCTTTCAAGTGCTTTGTCAAAAATTTGGAAGTTGCCGCAGTCAAAAATGACGAGCTCAAAAATCAAGTGGTTGCACAACGCCCAAACTCATTTCAAATTAGAGATGTGGTAGTCAAGACGACCTCGTTTCAAGTTGGAGATGTAACAGTGAGGATAGCCGCTCAACCTGCTTTGCCTAAAGAAAAGGAAGACGAGCCGTATCTGGTGGCAGATGTTATCTTGGGTGGTTACTGCAAACTCATCAATGCCGACAAGTTGGAAGGTGTGACGATTCATTCGCAATGGCTCAAGCCCTTCAATACCTAAAACGCTGTGCTACTTTCCCCTCCAGTGTTCTCCTTTCAATATTTCCTTCAGCAATTTCCCCTTTCATGCGATGTTTGTAACTTCTCTGAAGTGATTGCACTGCTTTCATTCATGAGTAGAGTTTTCAATTTCAATTAAAGAACATCTTCCCTTAAAAAGTTTTCCTGGACCATCTTAAAGGAAAAATACCAAGTAAACCCAAACCCTCACAGAGTCATTACCCGTCGATTTTGAAAACCAGAGAAATCAAACCCCCACAAAATGTCTTATTCATAAAATACTGAAGAAAAGAATAATGCAAGAAAGAAGATCATCAAGCAGCGGCGCAGACACTTTCCCTCAAGAATCTCAAGCCACGACTTTCACCTGACGGATTTCTCTATTTCTCTCATGACGTGTTATCCAGCTTGTGGAATCTCGCACTTCTACGCACTCAGGCGACATGCCACGGAAGCCCTAGATAATTTGCAAGGGAAAATCCAATAAAAAGAAATGGTTCTTCGCAAAAGGGGTTTTGCTAGGCCTCTTCCAGAAGGTTTTATTCAATCAATCAAAGATATTAAAGCAACATAAACGAAGGAATGACACTCGGTGAGACATGGCTTCGGTCGCAAAAAAAAGAAAGAAATGGAGTACCAAAAAACATATACGAGCTACGAAAAGATTGTTTTTCTCTACGGAAGGAAATCGCAAAATGGGAAAACCATTTGTCAATGACGAACACCTTGGTCAATGATGCCTCCATCAGAGCTTTTTCAAGCACTTGCCCCAACACCTTTACCGACAGCAAACATTCCATCCAGAAGCTATCTCAACAGCAGCTTCAACATCCCATCCAGAAACCGTTTCAGCTTCAACATTTCATCCAGAAACCGTTTCGCCTTCTTCAAAGATTCCATCCGTAGGCCGTCAAAGAAGTTAGCCTTCAACATTCTATCCGAAGCCGTTTCAGCAGCAGCTTCAACATCCCATCCGGAATCCGCTTCAACAACAGTTCCAGCATACATCCCCACAGCTTCTCCAACGACTCCAACATGTGCTTCCACCGCCTCACCATCTGCCCGACAGCATCCTCAGTGGTCGCTTCGATTTCCTCAACGGCCAGTTTCGATACCCACTTGGAAGCCGCTCGGCCTCGCAAGCCACAACCTCTTGGGAATGCTCGGTTCGTCCACCTAAGAATCGAGGATTACGATACCATTATGGACGGTGGTAATTAAACCGGCTCGCCTAGAAGTTTCTTGGACTCAGTCCTTCGCCGTTTCAATCGAGAGGCGAATCGTTCAGCCCTGGCACTGGGTTGTGGAGAAGCTTCATCACGTTGATATTTCCCGACTTGCTGGGATGCTTCAACACGTCTCCATTTCTCCTCCATGTCAATCAAAGCCATGAAAGCCTGGGCGCGCACCCTCACGATAAGTAGATGTGTGAGGGACATGCCTTGTATAATCCAATATCTCCTCATGTGAAGAAAACCTGGGTTCGTCGACTTCAAAAAATTTCTCCGAAGAGTCAGAGGTATGACCATCACCGGAAGATCCCATTGTGCACTACAATTTTTTTTTTTTTTTACATTATGTCTGCATCGGCAACCTACATGATGAAAAACACAAAATAGAGAACTACGAGAAAAGACACGAGACGATACTTGTGAAGATGATGGGTGCAATTCTATGATGATCTATATGAAAGAAAGAATAATTGGCTCACCTGGACTGCTGATGGCAAGAGGCTTGCCGCTACATAGGTAAAACCAATGATGCGAAAATAAAAGGGTGGACATCGCCTTTTATGTACATTGTTGTTGATGGTGGATTTTAGTTCAGGGCTAAAGTTGTAAAACCAAATTTGATGTGCCGACATCCTGCAAAGGATAAAGCTGTTTGATAAGTGATGAGTACCTCTCGACTTTATTTATTCGAAGCAATTCAATAAATACACAAAATTCACCCAGAATGGTGCATGTAGCAACAATCCCAAATATTCTGTGAATTTTTTAGCATTATTAATTAATGCATGATTTTCCTAGTATTTCCTGTGCTGTTCCTAGCCGAACTCTCATTATTAGCATGACATGACGACCGAGTGTTCACTCTCAGCAGAGTAACATGAATCTCCAAGTGCCAATTTTGAGACATGCACGAAATACCCATACAGGCTACATCACTCTCTGATAGAGAGAGTCTCGCATCGACGCGCTTTGGTTAGCCCGATCGAGCATACTTAATTTCCTTAAGGGAACTCTAGACTGTCCATATCAGTCTCAGAAACGATCGCGGCCACACAAGTTGGCCGCACAATTTAACAAGCCTAGCCAAACCCTGAAAAGAATAGGCGATTGTCATGATGACCACCGGCGGGCCCACTTATGCCCTAGCCGGTCGGGCATCACACGAATATCTCCTAGAACTGTCAAACGCCAACCCTAAGTAGGGTGGTCGTGCTGCTTTGTGGAGAATCGATCGAATATAGACCGCTTAAGGCAGTCTTAAAATGATCACGACCGTCCAACTTCGCCAGCCTGGTTGGACGGATTAGATCGTTCCATGAATGATTAGGGAAGCGCTAACACACACGTTGGCGAGCCTACTCTCCCCATACCCGATCGGTTTCTCACGGCGGGGACATGGAGCAGTAAAAACGTTTGCTCAAACCATGGCGGGCGTGATGCTTCTAAGGGTCACGGAATTCCACTAGTGTCTTAAATTGATCACAACCATCCAACTTACCCAGCCTATTTGGATGGCTTAGATCGAACTTAGGACCATCAGGAAGGTGCACATATGTTCACCATCAGCCCAACGTGGGCCCCACACAGTTAGACCTCCCAAAGGGGAAGCGTGGCTTGCCAAATCGTTTGGCCAAAGTCACGCGTGCATGACTGTTTAAAAACCCTAATTAGGGTTTGCGGCGATGCATATCTGTCGTAGTTCTATCGCGTCCATCCATCTTCGCCAACCTAAACGAAGGGTGTAAATATATACTCAAGAGGTCCCAAGGATTTAGACGTGATCACCATGGGCCCACCTGTGCGTGTGACCGGCCGGCCTAGGCGAACCATGGCCGAGCGCCTCGAAACGCACGCCCGAAGGTGACATGTCACACGGCCTCAAAATCCTTTGCGGCAATGGATTTCTGTCGCAACCGATCACGACCACTCATCTTTGCTAGTCAATTTGAGTGGCCTAGATCAAGCCTTCATGAGACAAAGCGGTATGGACATGTACACCGGCAGGCCGTCTACACGCACGCCCGGTCGGTCCCACCAAAAATAACGCCCATGCTTGAATTCGGTCAAGCCAAAGAGTGATGCTTGCGCACCTCTTAAAAACCCCAAATTTCATCAACGGTCGTAGATATATGCCGTAAACCATCTCGTCTTTCCAACTTTGCCAGCTTGATCGGACAGACTAGGTTAAGGGTTAAGCGGCCAATAAATCACCTTGATGATCATCGTCCGCCACTCTTCCGCAGGGAGTGATCGACCAGGGGATGGCTCGCCCATGCGGCCTCCAAACGATCACTCAAAGATGGTTGGACGTGATGCTATTTTAAGACGCTTAATCCGCGACTTATTCGGTTAAGCTTTAAAACAACAATGCTTCATATGTATTGATTGTTTTCGATGCATTACATGCATCGAGTATACGCGATATTTCATGAATATCAATTTCTTAAATAACTTAGTTATTTAACTTAGCACCGTATGCTATTTCCTGCGGTGGGTCCCATGATCCGCTCATTCGAGACATCAAGCGTGTCACAAACTGGGGGATACTTACTAGGGTATTAGTCTGGCGGTTTACAGCGTGCAACGTGCAACGCGCCATTACAAGAACGTGTCAGGAAAAGGTGGACGGTTAACAGTGATGAGGGAAGTGGGAAAAGGTGTGATCGTGTAACAGTCAACACTCCTACATGACCCCACTACTCCATTACCTCACCTCCCCCACTTCCTAGGAGATGAGAGTTGCGCTCAATGACTTGTATAAATAGGTCTTTCACCTATTTCCAAACAACACAGAAAAAACCAAGTGTTGTCACGTATCCAGAAAACACCCAGAACTGATAGCTTACATTGTGCAAGCCAGTTCAACATTCTGATACAAGTCATAAACAACCAACACCTTCACAATCTCAACACTTTCTTTGCTTCCCTCCCTAAGATCAACCCCATCTCCTTCACTTTGTGACCGAAGCAAATCTGGAACAACCATTTCTTGGTTTAGGCCAGAATTGTATAGATTGATCTCTCGAATCAAAAGCACTCTCGTGCAGTGCATTTGTTTAGGGTTTAGATTCGTTTCTCATCCACACATACCCAAATTTACCAAAACCAGTAGAAACAGTTTTCACCCATAAACAATTGGCGACCACGGTGGGAGATTAATCTCTCGGTTGCAATATCAATTTCCAAATTCCCAATTTCATTTTTCAATCCCGATTTCAAGATGGTAGAATTAGGTCAGGATCAACAATCAATTCCGATGGAACTAGCGCTGACAACACTCTCGGTGTCGATGTCCCTGTCAGTGGAGCCGTCGTGCAGAATGTGATCAATACATCTCGTGGAGCCGCCTCCTCTACCACCAACACCAGCGGTGCAGGAGAGATTCCAATATGCATGACACCTCCTATCACTAGAGCCAGAGCAGCCGCAAACCCCGACATATCTTCAAGTGTAACGCCTCCAGTAGTCACTAGAGTAACTGCCACTCCCCCGTCAGGACGAGGGGATGGAGGGACAAGAGGAGGACAACCCCCTATTACCATGGTGGATTTGATGGAAAGGCAGGAAGTTCTTACTAAGGCTCAAACGGATATGGCTGCAACTCAGAAAGAGGTACTCACTTTTCTCAAAACTTTAACCGAACGATTGCCGCAAGAGTCACGGCACCCCCTGGAACCAACAAGGAACGCGTTCAGTACACCCGGAGCAGACGCTTCAACGGCGCGGGCCTACATGGATGAAGAAGCTCGTGCCGCTCCTGAACGTCCGAGGGAAAGGGACCAGCCATCCAACTTCATTACGCGTGAGGACCTGGAGCGACTCCTCCAAAACCGGGGCAAAGGAAATCCAATGGACATGCACCAGCATCAACCTCCGTACCCTCAAGACGTGCAACTGATTCCCTTTCCAAAAGGATACACCTCTCCTCAGTTCTCCCTTTATGATGGTACTGGTAACGCTCGTGAACATATCTCTCGATTTTGGAATCTTTAGGGGAACATAAATATAATCATGTTCTCCGCCTGAAAGAGTTCTCAAAATCACTTACTGGAAGAGCGTACACATGGTACAACAACATCGCACCTAACAACATATCTAATTGGAGTGAGATGGTCGGCGCTTTCTACAGAAAGTATTTCTTCGTGTCTGAGCAGATCACCTTTTCAGACTTAGGAAGAATGTTTCAACGAAACAATGAGTATCCAAACGACTTCGTCAAGAGATTCAGGATTCAAGCGTTGGATTGTCATGATCCGAATGTCACTAAACGCCAGTTGGTAGAATCATGCATTAACGGAATGGTGCCCATATACTGTGCTTTGTTAGAGAATCTGGGTTTTCAAACATTTTCTGAGCTCCATGAAGCCGCTAAGCGTTCAGCCACAACGACCCCAACATTGTTGGAAAGAACCAGAGTTGTTCGAATCGAAGATGCACGTGAGAGTCAAGGAAGCAGGCGTCTCATTAACAAGTAGTATAACACCGGTCCTTCTGTGAGTGTGGTGGGCGAAGGAGGAAAAAGAAAAGCTCCGGTAGCAGAGCAACAACCCAAACGCGCAGCACCAACAACTCCATCCCGAAAGAGCGTGGACAAAACTCCAGTGAAAGAAGCCGGAGATGAGGTCCCAGACTTCCCCTTTCCCATGAATGAAGTCCTAGAGCTCTTGGAAGAATGGATTCAAGACAACGCGATCAAGCTACCTCCTCTCAAACGTCCACTGAGGAAGAAATGGCGAATCCCAGGTACTGCCGTTACCATAGGTTCGTCCATCACCCAACCAGTGATTGCAACAAATTGAAGCGCATTTTCAGAGAAAAGGTATAAGCAGGAGATCTCCAATTAGGAAACGAAGGTGTTCATAGAGATCCTCTCCCTATTAGGAGCTGCATGATTTCCGGGGATTCTGTTCACAAGACGGTACAGTGTATGATGGAGTATTTATGTGAAATCTTATATTTTTCCAAGGCGCAACGTCAAGATATATTTGCAGCCCTCAATCGCATTGTGTCAGGCAGGCGTTTGTATCCAGAAAAGGAAACACTTTCAGAACCTCAGTCTTTCCTGGAAGATGCAACAGGCCAGGGGAACTGGGGACTCTCGACCGTCACTAGTTTGAGGGATGTCGAGTTCGATAGCACATTGATTGATGCAACCTCCGAATTCAACATCATCACTGTCAAGACTCTAAAAACCGCAAAGATTTCAAAACAGGAAGCTATTCGCAGCCCAATCGTAATCAGGAATTCAGGAGGAGAGTTCGTGGACGCCTATGGGTACATCGATCTCGAAGTTAAGGTGGGTGATGCTCTGACACATGCTAAATTTTGCATAGTCAAGTAATACCCGAATTACGATATGATCCTGGGACGCTCGTGGATACACAACAACAAGGCGGAGCTAGGATTATGCCCTTTGCCGATTTCAATACCTGAAAGAATCTCCAACAAGCCATCCAATCCCGAAGATTACCTATTGCCGTATCAACAGCTTGCAAATATGACACAACTTCCTGGGGAAAGCCCATCAGCATACCTTGAAAGGTTCCGAGCCCAAGTAAGTCTCATTGAACAACCGTTTTTGCAAACAATCACTCCCCTCCCTGTTAAGGCTCGGGGACTCGTTCCAATCAACAACCTGACCACCACTAAGAGGTGTGAGTGGGATGCCGGTCCTTTCAAGCGTTTTGCCAAAAACTTAGAGGCAGTTTCAATCAAAAGCAACACGTCACAGAATCAAGGAGTTGTACCAAGTCCAAACCCGTTTCGAATTGGAGATATGGTAGTGAAGGTGACCACATTTCAAGTTGGAAATGTAGCAGTGAAGATGACCGCTCAACCTGATTTGCCAACAGCAAAGGAGGATGAACCGTACCTAGTGGCAAATGTCATCCTAGGCGGCTATTGCAAGATCATCAACGCTAACAAGCTTGAGGGCGTGACGATCCACTCACGATGGATTAAACCCTACAATACCTAAAAACGCTGTGCTACCACTTTTCTCCAACGTCTTCCATTAAACCAGAAAGAAAACCCTAAAAGAAACATTTCATATCTTCTGGAAAACGTTGGAGGAATAGAACATGTGCAGAGAAAAAGAGGAAAGCGCTTTGAGCAGTCTACTCCAACAGAATCAGGCAAGCCCCATGTCAGGAGCACAGACAGGTTCGTGGTGTTTCATTATGGCATTACTTTTTTATCACAAGAATAACGTGCAATCACATGAAGGCGCATCACTGTCTAAGAAGATTCTGATATATCCATATTGGAAGACTTATCTCAAAACAATATGAAACCCTTGTTCAAACAAGCAAGTAAAAAATAAGAAGACCTTAAACTCAGCTGCCACTGAGTACAAGGAGAAAGTGTTCACAAATTACGAGAAAATACTCGTCCAAAAAAAAAGGGAACAGAGAGATTTAGTCATCAAGGAGATCAACCGTGCCTTTACCATCGCCGGATTCTGCTTCAACACCATTGTCATAGGCCGCCACTGCTTCTTCCTTTGGGTCTGCCTAGACTTCCCTTTCGGATATTTCTGCGACGTCAGCAACGTTCTCCGCTTCAACATCCTCAGTAGGAACATCTTCCGTATCTTCCTCAAGGGCCACTACAGCATTGGAGATTGTGATGACAACCTTTGGGCGCTCGGGTTCATCCGTATCAGAGTCGAGGATTATCACGCCATCTTGGATCATATAATCACGCTTATCTTCACTCGGAAGCCGTTCATGTTCAATCCTTCGCCTCTTTAGCCGTGCTGCAAACCTCTCGGCTCTTGCGCTCACTTGTATGCTCGATACTCAATATCTAAATAGGTGATTGCGACGCTTCATCATGCCTCTGTTTTTCCTCCCTATCGATTGAAGCCAAAAGAGTTTGAGTGCGTTTTCGAGCGATGCGCAGATGCAGAATGGACATGCCCTGTACGACATGATCAACCTCGCGAAGCAGAAGATCAATTTTAGCCATCACCTCCTCGAACGCATCAGCCTCAGGTTTGTTGACTTCAAAGCTTCTTTCTGGAGAGGTACCAGAGTAGTCCTCACCAGCAGCCTCCATGAGATTCTGCAGGAAGAGGTTATGATTATATCAACATATTAAAAAAAAAACATCATGATCAATCAGAAGATCAAGTCGTGTAATAAGCATGGAGCAATACCTGGAACAGAGAAGGAAACAATTCTGCGATGGGAGAAGTCTCAGAGTCTTCTTTATATTTCACAAGTTAACAGGATCCCGGGAAGAAAGGGAGTCTCCACTTTCCGTCTACAAAGGCTATAGGTGCGGGATAGCAATCAACGGATGCTTATCGATCTGAATATTTGAGGACAGCTACCGTGCAATAAGAAGAAACGCCCAAGGAGCGAGCCAGACTCCATCCTGGTAACACACGCCAAAACCTTTCGGTTGAATTTCTTTTTATTGTCACCATCTAATGCATACCCCGCAATAGTGCAACTATTATGTGCTAGGCAGGGGACTTAATGTTGATGGTGGATTTTAGTTCAGGGCTAAAGTTGTAAAACCAAATTTGATGTGCCGACATCCTGCAAAGGGTAAAGCCGTTTGATAAGTGATGAGTACCTATCCACTTTATTTATTCGAAGCAATTCAATAAATACACAAAATTCACCCAGAATGGTGCATGTAACAACAATCCCAAATATTCTGTGAATTTTTTAGTATTATTAATTAATGCATGATTTGCCTAGTATTTTTTAGGACTTGCGAGAGGAGGACTTTCCCTACATCCTCGAATGCGAAGTAAAAGAGGCCCTAAAAGGTACTAAGCGAGGGAAGGCACTGGGGCCTAATACCATCCCGATTGAGGTGTGGAAGTCCCTGGGAGATGAATGGATTAGTTGGCTGACCAAACTCTTCAATAGTATCTGCCGTTCAAACATGATGTCTTATGAGTGGCGAAGAAGCGTCATCGTGCCGATCTTTAAGAATAAAGGGGACATCCAGAGTTGTACTAACTACAGGGGCATCAAACTTATGAGCCACACAATGAAACTCTGGGAACGTGTTATCGAACGTCGGTTACGAGGGAAATCGAGTGTTTCGAAGAATCATTTTGGGTTTATGCCAGGGAGATCCACCACTGAAGCGATTTTCCTGGTTAGACAGATGATGGAGCACTATCGAGAACAAATGCGTAACCTGCACATGGTATTCATAGACCTTGAGAAGGCCCATGACAAAGTCCCACGGGAGGTAATGTGGTGGGCACTCGAACAAAAGAGGGTATCACCTAAATATATATCACTTATCAAGGACATGTATGAGGGAGCGGTCACAGGGGTCAGGACATGTGGCGGTGTCTAGAATGACTTTCCTATCAACATAGGATTACACCAAGGGTCAGCTTTGAGCTCATATCTGTTTGCGCTAGTACTGGACCAAGTCACGAAGGATATACAGGGGGAGATACCTTAGTGTATGCTCTTCGCGGATGATGTGGCACTTATTGGGGAGTCCAAGCAAGAGATAGAAGGGAAGCTCGAGCTGTGGCGCCAGACTCTAGAATCGAAGGGCTTCAGACTCAGTAGAACAAAGACTGAGTACCTGAAGTGCGATTTCGACGAAACCGGGTCGGATGATGGAGAACTGTTACTAGACGGCCAGATTGTACCAAGGAAAGAATCCTTTCGATATCTGGGATCTATGATCCAAAGTGATGGGGACATAAAGGAGGACATTAGACACAGATCCCAGTCAGGATGGGATAAATGGATACCAGAGTCTTCTGCGATCGTAAGGTCCCAGTTAAACTGAAAGGAAAATTCTACAGGACAGCAATCAGACCCGCGATGCTGTATGGAGCGGAATGTTGGGCTATTAGAAGCTCGCACCTCATGGCGCTCCATGTGACGGAAATGAGGATGCTAAGGTGGGCATATGGACACACAAGGCACGATAAAATTAGAAATGATTGTGTACGTGGGAAACTTGGGGTAGCACCAGTGAAAGATATACTGTCACAACATCGGTTACGCTGGTTCGGGCACCTCTAACGAAGACCACCGGACGCCCCAGTTCTGTTAGGACGCATCACACGGCCGGAAGGTAGAATGAAGCGTCCGGGACGACCGAAACTCACATGGGATGAACTGATTAAACGGGACCTGACTGACCGAGGCTTGGAGAGAGAGTTGGCGCTCGACAAAAATGCGTGGAAAGCAGCGATCCACGTAAACGAGGTATGTACACGAGGTACGTGAGTTGACCCTATTAACTTTGAATTTTGTCACTTTTATTAGTAGGATTGCCTAAACCGCGAACATGTAAACAACCATAGCAGAATTGTGAATGGGGGAGACCCCCCCCAGTAGCTCTGCAGCTCGCGGGATTGTGAATGGGGGAGACCCCCAGTAGCCCTGCAGCCGGGACACGGAATATGTGGATACATCAACTGAATGGTCGCGAATGCGTAATCCCACTGAAGTGATGCCCACTGCACCCTCTGTACCGAAAGCAAACAAGACATGGGATGTGTTAAGGAATTACTATTGCATTCGGGTAAGTTGCGACTAGGCCTGCAGGCAGCCGGTGTAAAAACTTTAGCCTCATCTCTGGAGATAAGATCGTTACGAGCTCTGGTACTTGTTACTGGAAAACGAGCTCTGGTTCTTGCCTACTATTTCCTGTGTTGTTCCTAGCCGAACTCTCATTATTAGCATGACATGACGACTGAGTTTTCACTCTCAGCAGAGTAACATGAATCTCCAAGTGCCAATTTTGAGACATGCACGAAATACCCGTACATGCTTGTTGATGGTGGTTATTAAACAAGGGGTAAAATCGTAAAACCCCATGACCTAGTGTTACCCGCAACACATTAACTAAGAGCATTTAACTCAGGTGTAAATAATTAATAGGGGTATTTTTTCAAAATACCAGATTAGGGTTTTTCAAAACAGAACCCTAATTCCAAAACCAAGACGCACACTGCGCACCATGGCAACAATGCCAAACCAAGCCGCACACTGAGCACCATGGCAACAATGCCAAACCAAGCGCACACTGCGCACCATGGCAACAATGCCAAACCAAGCCGCACACTGCGCACCATGGCAACAATGCCAAACCAAGCCGCACACTGCGCACCATGGCAACAATGCCAAACCAATGCTCACCATGACAACAATGCCAAACCAAGCCGCACACTGCGCACCATGGCAACAATGCCAAACCAAGCCGCACACTGCGCACCATGGCAACGACGCCAAAACCAAGCCGTACACTGCGCACCATGGCAGCGACGCCAAAACCTAACTACATATCGCACTCATTGGCAACCATGCCAAACTAAGCCGCTACGCCATTGGCACATGCCAAATATAGCGCCCTAGGCTTGCAAAAACGTGCAACTAGGTCAACATGGACGTACGTGCCATTGGCACATGCCAACACGTACCACAAGCCATATTTCCAAGCCGCTATGCCATTGGCACATGCCAAATATAGCGCCCTAGGCTTGCAAAACGTGCAACTAGGTCAACATGGCCGTACGTGCCATTGGCACATGCCAAAACGTACCACAAGCCATATTTCCAAGCCGCTATGCCATTGGCACATGCCAAATATAGCGCCCTAGGCTTGCAAAACGTGCAACTAGGTCAACATGGCCGTACGTGCCATTGGCACATGCCAACACGTACCACAAGCCATATTTCCAAGCCGCTATGCCATTGGCACATGCCAAATATAGCGCATTAGGCTTGCAAAACGTGCAACTAGGTCAACATGGCCGTACGTGCCATTGGCACATGCCAACACGCACCACAAGCCATATTTCCAAGCCGCTATGCCATTGGCACATGCCAAATATAGCGCCCTAGGCTTCCAAACCATGCAACCTAGGCCAAGTCGGCCACGCATGCCATTGGCACATGCCAACATGCTCGCTGATAGCTTTTCCTACCAAAACCACGGCCCTAATGGCCACGCATGCCATTGGCACATGCCAACATGCTCGCCGGTAGCTTTTCCTACCAAAACCACGGCCCTAATGGCCACGCATGCCATTGGCACATGCCAACATGCTCAGGCATTTGGTAGCTTTTCCTACCAAAACCACGGCCCTAATGGCCACGCATGCCATTAGCACATGCCAACATGCTGGTAGCTTTTCCTACCAAAACCACGGCCCTAATGGCCACGCATGCCATTGGCACATGCCAACATGCTCGCTCGGTAGCTTTTCCTACCAAAGCCGCGGCCCTAACGCCACGCATGCCATTGGAACATGCCAACATGCTCGCCGGTAGCTTTTCTTACCAAGGCCACAGACCCTAACGACCCACGCATGCCATTGGCACATGCCAAACACACACGCCGGTAGCCTAACTTGCAAACCGTGCAACCTACCACCAAGGCATTCCGCACATGCCATTGGCACATGCCAAACACACACGCCGGTAGCCTAACTTGCAAACCGTGCAACCTACCACCAAGGCATTCCGCACATGCCATTGGCACATGCCAAACACACACGCTGGTAGCCTAACTTGCAAACCGTGCAACCTACCACCAAGGCATTCCGCACATGCCATTGGCACATGCCAAACACACATCTTTGGTAGCCTAACTTGCAAACCGTGCAACCTACCACCAAGGCATTCCGCACATGCCATTGGCACATGCCAAACATACACGCTCGGTAGCCTAACTTGCAAACCGTGCAACCTACCACCAAGGCATTCCGCACATGCCAAAAACACACACGTTGGTAGCCTAACTTGCAAACCGTGCAACCTACCACCAAGGCATTCGCACATGCCACCGGCACATGCCACGCACGCCATTAGCGCTCCGGCATTGCCACTTACGCCGAGGTACAACCCGCAACAAGGGCATTCCGCACATGCCAATGGCACATGCCACACGCTCCACTAGCAGCACCACTTGCACTCAAGGTGCAACCAACACTCGAGATATCAACACAAACTGGGGGATGCTTTCCAGGGTTTTGGTTTGGCGGTCACAGCTTGCAGCGTACACTACGCTCACATTAAGAAAGCGTGAAAAGGAATAAAGCGGTCAAATAAATGAGGAAATAATGGTGAAAACGTTTTCACCCATTAACACCATGCGGTTACCACCTCCTCCCATTATTTCACCCTTTACTCTCTTCCTTCATGAGACCAGGGTACGTTTCAATCTCGACTTGTATAAATAGGTCTTACCTATTTCCACCAGACAACAAGTCTCGGTCAGGAGAAAAATACAACACTTAAAAGGCAACTTTGCAAGCTATCCAAAAGCTTTCATCTCTTGCAAGCTTCCGAAGCTTTCACTTTATGATACAAGTCGAGACACTACTCTCCTGCACTATTCGGTCTCAACACCTTTCTTTGCTTCCCTCCCCAAATCAACCCTTCTCCCCCACTTTGTGACCGAAGCAAGTCCGGGAACGACCATTTCTTGGTTTAGGTAGGACATGCAGATTGATCTCTCGAATCTATAAAGTGCTCACGTGCAGCACATTTGTTTAGGGTTTGAACCAAGTTTCTCACTCACCTACCGAATTTACCGAAATCGGCGAAACGATTTTCACCCATAAACAATTGGCGACCACGGCGGGAGGATTGATCTATCGGCTACAATGTCGATCTGTCGATCTCGTTCTTCACCCGGATGTCAAGATGGTAGGGGAAGGCGACTCGATCCGACTCAACTACCGACGACCGGTTACGATTGCAAAAACTACATGAGAAAACTGGGGACTCGTTGAAGATGCTACCAGCGATTGGGGACTTGCGACTCAGTCCGACTCAACTACCAGACAACCCGGTTATCAGTTGTTAAAACTACACCAGAAAATTGGGGACTCGCTGAAGACGCTACCAGCAATTGGGGACTAACTGGCGATGCTACCAGCAAAGCCGCCTTGCTACCTGACAAAGCCGCCTTTACTTGGAGAGAGGCGTGTTTGCAAGTGAGTAAATTTAGATTGGTTAAGATATACGATCTGTTTTTAGGTTCTTAATAAAACCGCCATACTATTGCGTCTTGTGCCTATTGCTAGCACACACTTTCATATAAGCAATATTCCTTTCCCAAAACATAATCAGAGTCATATTATCAAAACCATTCATCCCTTAAATAATCCAATATCCTCAAAAGCTACCAATTTGTCTACCAAAACTGGTCAAACTTTGAACCAGACATCCAGTATGTCTTTCAAAAAAAAAAAAAAAGAGAAAAGAACCTAAATGAAAGTTTAACAGAGAAACATTCAAGGAAAATCATCCAACAGAAGTCTGTTCTTCTTGGAGAAAGTCAACTTTGCGTCTTCAAGAGCCGCTCTCTTCATAGTCAACATCTTGGAAAGCTTTTCGAGTTCTACCTCCTGTCGTGCAATCTCCTCGGCGGAAAGGCTTTCGATTGTCTGCATCTTTCAACTTTTGGATCTCAAAGCCAAGGCCTTCGACAAACCACGAAGTGTTGAACTCCTTTTCTACGCACACGTCGCGATGGTGCTCCCGATCGGCAATAACGTCTTGTAAAGGGTGTGACCCGGTCACCTCACGCATATCCTCGATGGAAGATAAAGCCTCTTCCACACGCCTAACCAGCGTCCACACCAAGCCAGCGCCCATTCTAAGACGATCCAGCGCCTACCAGACGCGCATGCCAGAAGCGCCTACCAGACGCGCATGCCAGAAGCACTTGCCAGACGCGCTTACCAGACGCGCTTACCAGACACGCTTACCAGACGCACATGCCAGGCACACATGCCGCACGCGCATGCTAGCCGCAGTACCACACTCTGTGCTAACAATTTGCATCCTTCCAGCGCTAACATCTTGCGTCCATCCAGCACCATCCTCGCCCTTCGAAACAGCGCCATGACCTTAACTTCGTGATCAAAACCGTGTCATCTCTACACGATACACTTACGATCACGTAAGCAGAGCCACTTCCGCCACCCCAACGGTTCTTCAAGCATGGAAGCTCCAACCGTCACCGAGAGATGCTACTCCACCGTCAGGGCAAGATACCTAGGAAGATCCGGAAAAGTTTCGACCTCCTTTTAGCACCGTTGATTTGATGAAAAGACAAAAGATACTTCAAAGCAGGACGTGCGTTTATAGATGAAGAGGCTCACGTTGCTCTTGAACGCCCAGTAGAAGGGGATAAGCAATCCAATTTCGTCACACGTAAAGATCAGGAAAGACTTCTCCAAAATCGAAAGCAAAGGAAATCAACAACTCTCCTGAGTTCAGGGAGACCCTTCTCCCGTCAGGACCCGCACGATGGGAACTTCGCCCACAAAGTCGTACAGTCAATGATGAAACAGTTATGTGAGATTCTATGTTTCTCCAAGGCGTAGCGTCAAGACATATTTGCACCTCTCAACCGCACTGCATTAGGAAAGAAGACGTTTCCATCCAGGGAAGCCGTTCCCAAACCCCAACCTCTCCTAGAAAGCACGATCGATAGATGGAACTGGGGACTCCTAACCTCTGTTCTCTTGAGGGATGTCGAGTTTGACAGAACGTGACGCGGCCTCCGACTTCAAAATGGTAACCGTCAAGGCTCTGAGAGTTGCAAGACGTCGTTTCAACGTTCTCTCCAGAAGTAGCTCCGCATCAACGTTATCTCCAGAAGTAGCTCCGCATCAACGTTCTCTCCAGAAGTAGCTACGCATCAACGTTCTCCAGCAGCGGCTTCGCTTCAACGTTCGCTTTAATGCCACTCCTTCCTTCAAAGGGTCGTGCCGCCACACTCCCCATATCAACGAACATAGTCACATCCAGCCAATCTTCGTAGTCATGGACACCTTTTAATCCATCTCGCCAAAACTCGTGATCATGCACAGTTTGCTCGCTTACGCATCCAGCCAACCCTCTTACTTCCACGGAAGCCCATAGAATGTCAGCCAACCTACTTTGTTACCACGACAATGTGGTCTCTCCTGATTACACCTCCTACCAAGAATTGTTGTCCCTCATTCGTTGATACCAGCCAGAGCTTCACCGCAGCAGCAATTACTACAAAGATGGAAACACGTAAACCATACTTGAGGACGGGAGATATACACGGGATCCATTCACTGTCAAAGCCCCGAAGACACAGTCCACCAAAAAAAAGCCGTACCCACAACAAGGTCCTCTACTCTTCAAGGGTGCAGCGCAAGAATATCATCACCTCTCTGTCTAGAAGACGCCTTCAACACTTTACGAGGCCGTGGAGGATCCCGAGCCTGCACTATCCAGAATATGTCATCATGTAATTTCTGAGCATCCCAGTGTCACATCCAGAAGAGTACGATAGGCTTATATCAAATCCCATGGAGGGGGATTCAAGGCGAGGTTTTACGAGCCGCGGGAATTTCTCAACATGAAGCCATACATGTGCACCGAAAACTCCAAAAGCACGCCAGAAGGTTACATTCACGTATTCATCCATGCCATCATATCAAACCGAAGTATGACCGGGGACTTCTCACCGCATCTCATTCCGTACGATAGTCCAAGATTCAGAAGATGTTTTGAAGGATTAACTTGGAACAAAGTCCCGGAAGACTTGATAGCAGCACATCGGCAATGGAACTTCTCCCTATTTCATCCCGGGGCGCCAGAAGTTTTCGACCATGCAAAAGCATACAGAAACATGATTTCCAGGGCGTACAACATCCATGTAAAATCCAGGGTTTTTAAGGAAGGAGATCTGGTGCTAAAAATCGCCAATCACACCAGCAAGAATACCAGCTCTGTCGACTTTCACAATATTGAGACAATGCCGCAACTTGAGATGATATTAACTCTAAGGATTCACATGTGGACACCATGTTCTCCCACCTTTGAATGGCTGACTCTGCAGCAGCACGGATGGACATATTCTCCATCTCAGCAATCATCGTCAAAAGACAGTTCTCTACGGAAACCAAGGCGGACGAACAACACTTCACTACGCTCTTGGTAGCGATATGGCCGTATGTCTTCCATATCCTCGTATAAAGGACCACGAATTCTTTCCGCACCAGGAAACCGCCAACATTCCGGTAATTGGAGGAGAGACACCTCATACGAGTCCCAAACAAAGAACCTGCATAGGGGTATTCATGACAAAAGAGCCCTAAATCAGCGTTCTCCAAGTCTGCAGCAGTCAACAAGGTCGGGCTTGAAGGAAGGGGAACGACTAGGTCATCCTCGTCGATAATGAGAACGCATGCTCCAACGGGATATCTCTCGCACAAAAGGGAAATTTTCCATTTATACAACAAGCGTTAAAGTGTACGTCAGTCCGCCAAAGAAGAAGAAAACATATCGGTATGATTTTCTTAACCCGAATAACCTTTGTTGGGATGCTCATGCAAGAGTCAGACCTCGCGCCTTCATCCGGAGAACCTGACTGGTTAGAAGATGATTCGAATCTGCGTGACATGACAAAGAGAGAAATCCAACAAGAAGAACCCTTTTCTCAAACGAGGAGACGATGCAATTATCTTTGGGTATAAATACGGAATCTTAAAAAGGGAAAGGAAGCAATGAGGGACATAACGCTTCCAGATTTTAGCATGAATAATGCCCTAATCAAGCCGCACGTGAAGGAAAGCAAGATAAGGAAACTTTGCTATATGAAGAAACTCCTCCTTGTTTACATCGGTCACGCCCGGCAAGCACGCACGGCTTCCACACCTTGCGCCGGTCCCACCAGCTAGCACAATCAGCTCCCAACTCACGCCAACTTCCCTACGTCGCCCAAGTTGCACCGGCCCCACCAATTATGCCGACTTCCCAATGGCCGCCCAAGTCACGCCTGCAAGCATGCACAGCTTCCACACCTTGCGCCGGTCCCACCAGCTATCACACTCGGTTCCCAACTCACGCCAGTTTCCCAACGTCGCCAAGCCGCACCGGCCCCACCAATTGTGATGACCTCCCGATTTGTGCAAAACTACCGAGGCAAGGATTCCAAATCCTATTTATAAAAGGTCGACAAGCCTCCTCAATTCTCTTTACGGTTTGTTGTTGATAGTTTGTCACCATCTTATGCTTACCTCGCAACAAAGCCCCTGTCCGAGCTAAGCGGGGGACTTAATGTTGATGGTGGTTTTTAAACAAGGGTAAAATCGTAAAACCACATGACCTAGTGTTACCCACAACACATTAACTAAGAGCATTTAACTCGGTGTAAATAATTAATAGGGGTATTTTTTCAAAATACCAGATTAGGGTTTTCAACACAGAACCCTAATTCCAAAACCAAGCCGCACACTGCGCACCATGGAAACAATGCCAAACCAAGCCGCACACTGCGCACCATGGCAACAATGCCAAACCAAGCCGCACACTGCGCACCATGGCAACAATGCCAAACCAAGTCGCACACTGCGCACCATGGCAACAATGCCAAACCAAGCCGCACACCGCGCACCATGGCAACAATGCCAAACCAAGCCGCACACCGCGCACCATGGCAACAATGCCAAACCAAGCCGCACATGCGCACCATGGCAACAATGCCAAACCAAGCCGCACACTGCGCACCATGACAACAATGCCAAACCAAGCCGCACACTGCGCACCATGGCAACGACGCCAAAACCAAGCCGTACACTGCGCACCATGGAAGCGACGCCAAAACCAAACTACATATCGCACTCATTGGCAACCATGCCAAACTAAGCCGCTACGCCATTGGCACATGCCAAATATAGCGCCCTAGGATTGCAAAACGTGCAACTAGGTCAACATGGCCGACGTGCCATTGGCACATGCCAACACGTACCACAAGCCATATTTCCAAGTCGCTATGCCATTGGCACATGCCAAATATAGCGCCCTAGGCTTGCAAAACGTGCAACTAGGTCAACATGGCCGTACGTGCCATTGGCACATGCCAACACATACCACAAGCCATATTTCAAGCCGCTATGCCATTGGCACATGCCAAATATAGCGCCCCTAGGCTTGCAAAACGTGCAACTAGGTCAACATGGCCGTACGTGCCATTTGTACATGCGAACACGCACCACAAGCCATATTTCCAAGCCGCTATGCCATTGGCACATGCCAAATATAGCGCCCTAGGCTTCCAAACCATGCAACCTAGGCCAAGTCGGCCACGCATGCCATTGGCACATGCCAACATGCTCGCAGCTATATGGTAGCTTTTCCTACCAAAACCACGGCCCTAATGGCCACGCATGCCATTGGCACATGCCAACATGCTCATTTGGTAGCTTTTCCTACCAAAACCACGGCCTAATGGCCACGCATGCCATTGGCACATGCCAACATGCTCATTGGTATCTTTTCCTACCAAAACCACGGCCCTAATGGCCACGCATGCCAACATGCTCATTTGGTAGCTTTTCCTACCAAAGCCACGGCCCTCTAACGGCCACGCATGCCATTGGCACATGCCAACATGCTCATTGGTAGCTTTTCTTACCAAGGCCACCAGCCCTAACGGCCACGCATGCCATTGGCACATGCCAAACACACATTTGGTAGCCTAACTTGCAAACCGTGCAACCTACCACCAAGGCATTCCGCACATGCCAAACACACACGCATTTGGTAGCCTAACTTGCAAACCGTGCAACCTACCACCAAGGCATTCCGCACATGCCATTGGCACATGCCAAACACACATGCTTGGTAGCCTAACTTGCAAACCGTGCAACCTACCACCAAGGCATTCCGCACATGCCATTGGCACATGCCAAACACACACGCCGGTAGCCTAACTTGCAAACCGTGCAACCTACCACCAAGGCATTCCGCACATGCCATTGGCACATGCCAAACACACACGCCGGTAGCCTAACTTGCAAACCGTGCAACCTACCACCAAGGCATTCCGCACATGCCATTTGGCACATGCCACGCACGCCACTAGCAGCTCACGGCATTGCCACTTACGCTCGAGGTACAACCCGCAACAAGGGCATTCCGCACATGCCAATGGCACATGCCACACGCGCCACTAGCAAAGACCACTTGCACTCAAGGTGCAACCAACACTCGAGATATCAACACAAACTGGGGGATGCTTTCGGGGGTTTTGGTTTGGCGGTCTGACTTGCAGCGTACACCACGCTCACATTAAGAAAGCGTGAAAAGGAATAAAGGGGTCAAATAAATGAGGAAATAATGGTGAAAACGTTTTCACCCATTAACACCATGCGGTTACCACCTCCTCCCATTATTTCACCCTTTACTCTCTTCCTTCATGAGGCCAGGGTACGTTTCAATCTCGACTTGTATAAATAGGTCTTACCTATTTCCACCAGACAACAAGTCTCGGTCAGGAGAAAAATACAACACTCTCAGAAAAGGCAACTTTGCAAGCTATCCAAAAAGCTTTCATCTCTTGCAAGCTTCCGAAGCTTTCACTTTCTGATACAAGTCGAGACACTACTCTCCCACTATTGCAGGTCTCAACACCTTTCTTTGCTTCCCTCCCCAAATCAACCCTTCTCCTCCACTTTGTGACCGAAGTAAGTCTGGAACGACCATTTCTTGGTTTAGGCCGGACTTGTACAGATTGATCTCTCGAATCTATAAAGTGCTCACGTGCAGCACATTTTTTAGGGTTTGAACCAGTTTCTCACTCACCTACCGAATTTACCGAAATCGGCAGAAACGATTTTCACCCATAAACAATGCTACATCACTCTCTGATAGAGAGAGTCTCGCATCGACGAGATTTGGTTAGCCCGATCGAGCATACTTAATTTCCTTAAGGGAAATCTAGACTGTCCATGTCAGTCTCAGAAACGATCGCGGCCACACAAGTTGGCCGCACAATTTAACAAGCTTATCCAAACCCTGGCAAGAATAGGCGATTGTCATGATGACCACCGGCGGGCCCACTTATGCCCTAGCCGGTCGGGCATCACACGAACATCTCCTAACACTGTCAAACGCCAACCCTAAGTAGGGTGGCCGTGCTGCTTTGTGGAGAATCTATCGAACATAGACCGCTTAAGGCAGTCTTAAAACGATCACAACCGTCCAACTTTGCCAGCCTGGTTGGACGGATTAGATCGTTCCATGAATGATTAGGGAAGCGCTAACACACACGTTGGCGGGCCCACTCTCCCCATACCCGATCGGTTTCTCACGGCGGGTCATGGAGCAGTAAAAATGTTTGCTTAAACCATGGCGGGCGTGATGCTTATAAGGGTCACGGAATTCCACTAGTGTCTTAAATTGATCACAACCATCCAACTTAGCCAGCCTATTTGGATGGCTTAGATCGAACTTAGGACCATCAGGAAGGTGCACATATGTTCACCATCAGCCCAACGTGCGCCCCACACGGTCAGACCTCCCAAAGGGGAAGCGTGGCTTGCCAAATCGTTTGGCCAAAGTCACGCGTGCATGACTGTTTAAAAACCCTAATTAGGGTTTGCGGCGATGCATATCTGTCGTAGTTCGATCGCGTCCATCCATCTTCGCCAACCTAAACGAAGGTTGTAAATATAGACTCAAGAGGTCCCAAGGACGTCGACGTGATCACCGTGGGCCCACCTGTGCGTGTGACCGGCCGGCCTAGGTGAACCATTGCTGAGCGCCTCGAAACGCACGCCCTAAGGTGACATGTCACACGGCCTCTAAATCCTTTGCGGCAATAGATTTCTGTCGCAACCGATCACGACCACTCATCTTTGCTAGTCAATTTGAGTGGCCTAGATCAAGCCTTCATGAGACAAAGCGGTATGGACATGTACACCGGCAGGCCGTCTACACGCACGCCCGGTCGGTCCCACCAAAAGTAACGCCCATGCTTGAATTCGGTCAAGCCAAAGAGTGATGCTTGCGCACCTCTTAAAAACCCCAAATTTCATCAAAGGTCGTAGATATATGCCGTAAACCATCTCGTCCGTCCAACTTTGCCAGCTTGGTCGGACAGACTAGGTTAAGGGTTAAGCGGCCAATAAAGCACCTTGATGATCATCGTCCTCCACTCTTCCGCAGGGAGTGATCGACCAGGGGATGGCTCGCACATGCGGCCTCCAAACGATAACTCGAAGATGGTTGGACGTGATGCTATTTTAAGACGCTTAATCCGCGACTTATTCGGTTAAGCTTTAAAACAACAATGCTTCATACGTATTGATTGTTTTCGACGCATTACATGCATCGAGTATACGCGATATTTCATGAATATCAATTTCTTAAATACCTTAGTTATTTAACTTAGCACCGTGTGCTATTTCCTGCGGTGGGTCCCATGATCCGCTCATTCGAGACATCAAGCGTGTCACAAACTGGGGGATACTTACTGGGGTATTGGTCTGGCGGTTTACAGCGTGCAGCGTGCAACGCGCCATTACAAGAACGTGTCAGGAAAAGGTGGACGGTTAACAGTGATGAGGGAAGTGGGCAAAGGTGTGATCGTGTAACAGTCAACACTCCTACATGACCCCACTACTCCATCACCTCACCTCCTCCACTTCCTAGGAGATGAGAGTTACGCTCAATGACTTGTATAAATAGGTCTTTCACCTATTTCCAAACAACACAGAAAAAACCAAGTGTTGTCACGTATCCAGAAAACACCCAGAATTGATAGCTTACATTGTGCAAGCCAGTTCAACATTCTGATACAAGTCATAAATAGCCAACACCTTCACAATCTCAACACCTTCTTTGCTTCCCTCCCTAAGATCAACCCCATCTCCTTCACTTTGTGACCGAAGCAAGTCTGGAACGGCCATTTCTTGGTTTAGGCCATAATTGTATAGATTGATCTCTTGAATCAAAAGCACTCCCGTGCAGTGCATTTGTTTAGGGTTTAGATTCGTTTCTCATCCACACACACCCAAATTTACCAAAACCAGTAGAAACAGTTTTCACCCATAAACAATTGTCTTTTGAAGTTTGAGTAGAAAAAATGTTTCTTCTTTTGGGTCATGCAAGCCATTCCGTGACTTAGCCAAAGGAGCGCTTTTTCACCGCTCAAAGCAGCGCAATCTCCGCCCGCTCCACATCCTAGCAAGTAACGCCATGACTCCAGCACTCCGTGATTAAAGCCGCACTATCTCCGCTCGTTCTGCGAAAAACACCGGCTCCATCTTCATTGTTTGGTAGCCAAAGTTCAAAGTATTATTTCCCCCATTCCACAGATATCACCAAAGCGGCACCATCTTGGCCGTTCAATGCAACACCATCCACCATGCCACAGACATAGCCAAGCCAGAAACACCACGCCCGTGCCAGAAGTCCGCGTCCAAGCCAGCAGCGCCATCCACCATTCCAAGCTAGCAGCGCCACTCCAAGCTAGCCGCCCCATCCACCATTCCAAGGTAGCCACACCATCTACCTTTCCTAGCCAACCAGCGCCCGTTCCATGTGCCAAGTTGCAATGTCACCTCTGCTGATCAATAGCCAAAGCTGCAGCGCTGATGCCAATACCCCATGGCCAAAACGAATTTATGCAAAACCACCAATACAGGGATCACGGATTCCTCATGCCTTCCGCTAAAGGTTAGTTGAATTTCCTCGGGAATCTCTTCACGTCTTTTACTTTCGATTTTACTCTTGTCTGTCACCATCTCATGCTTATCCCGCAACAACGCCGTTGTTACGTGCTAAGCAGGGGACTTAATGTTGATGGTGGTTTTTAGCGTAGGGTTGAAATCGTAAAACCTTACATCTGATGTGACGTCACTCTGTAAGGAAACGGTGTTGTGAGTGCTAACCTCTCCACCGGCATATTTATTGAGCCGTTCAATATACTTACATGAAATTTATCCAGACTGGCGAATGCAGCAACCATCCCAGATGTTCTGTAAATTTCGACGCCTCGCCTATATTCACTTAATATAAGTTCCTTTGAATGCCTTCTATGCTATGTTCTCCGTCTGAACCCTTAATGTTGATATGGCATGACGATTTGTGTTCACTCGCAGTGAGTAACACGAATTTCCAAGTATCAAGGATAAGGTCTTTGCATAAGGTATTCAATCGAGAAAAAGCATCTTTGCTCTCTGGCAATGAACTTAAAAGAACTCTATGTCAACACATAGAATTCAATCAATTGACCTGACTAGCTTGCAGAAGTTAGGGTTTTGCGCATCGCGCAGTATATCAGACCTTGCTTGTCGAAATTAAACCTAGGCAAACTAGGTAATTAATCCTCCATGGATTAGCAGGTGCAAAACCTTTCTCATAATCAGAAAACAGGGAGCCGCAACAGCAAAGGGAGGCGTGGCCATGCCTTAGGACAACTGGCACCACTTGCCATTGGCCACGCCCCTTCCTAAACCGGCCCTATTTCTCTCGACCAATCGCGTCGCCTCAAATTAGCCACGCGCATATAAGTTGTGGTTGGGCCCATACTTGCCGGCCCCACTTGCCATCGGCCAATCAGGTCGCTCTAAAGCCGCCACACTCTCACCAGAAGTGTAGTCGCGCCTTATGTTTGGCCGCCCCCTTTTCTTGGCCAATCAAGTCGCTCTAAACTTGCCACCATACATTAAAGGCCAAACGCACCTGTAGCGCCACCATACTAATCGGCAAGCCAAACGCGTCTTACCACAACAACATATTGATCGGCATGCCAACATGCCACTCTGCAGAGGTAGCATGCCACTTTAGCCTTGGCCACGCCGCCAAGCCCTAATTCTTACCACGGCGCCAAATCCTAGCCTTGGCCACGCCGCCAAGCCCTAATTCTTACCATGGCGCCAAATCCTAGCCTTGGCCACGCCGCCAAGCCCTAATTCTTACCACGGCGTCAAATCCTAGCCTTGGCCACGCCGCCAAACCCTAATTCTTACCACGACGCCAAATCCTAGCCTTGGCCACGCCGCCAAGCCCTAATTCTTACCACGGCGCCAAACCCTAGCCTTGGCCACACCGCCAAGCCCTAATTTTGGCCATGGAGCCAAACCTTAGCTTTGGCCATGCTACAACGCCACAGGCGTGGCCATGCCACAATGCCACTGGCATGCCGCCATGCCACGGCTACTAGTATGCCGCTATGTCACGCCACTGGCATGCCGCTATGCCACGCCACTGGCATGCCGCTATGCCACGCCACTGGCATGCCGCTATGCCACGGCTACTAACATGCCACTATGCCATTGCTCCACCAGGCGCTACTATGCCAGTGGCGCCACTTCGCTATACAACAAGATGCGGCCATAATCAATGACCACTCTTCCTCATGAGATGCAATCTCAGCCGTCCAAGTTCGCCACTGAACTGACAGACTTGCGGCAAGTCCCTGACAACCTGCTACGCCACAGCTATGCCATGCGCCACTATGCTAATGGCGCCACTTTGTTACACAACAAAGATGTGGCCATAATCAACGGCTACCCTTCCTCATGAGATGTAATCTCAGCCTAGCCACCAAACTGACGGACTTGTGGCAAGTTTTAGGCGCTGACCAAGGCAAGCCTAATAGCATCACATGCTATTTTCCTATGGCAAAGTCTCTTGACTTTGACTTTCCACACATAGCAACTCTGCTACACGTTTTCCAAGAAAACACTCGAGACATCAAACATGTCACAAAGCGGGGATACTCATCGGGGTATTGGTGCGGCGGTTTACGGCGTGCGGCGTGCAATGTGCCCGTTACAAAGAAAGTGTCATGAAGTAGGACAATTAGTGGTGGTGAAAAGTAACGTTGTAAACAATTCATTTCCTTCATCATGGAAGCGTAATGGTGACGGTTACACGAATTCACTTCCTCATCATGGAAGCATAACGTCGTGATTACACGTTACTCTGTTGTTCCACCACTTAATCGTTTCCACTTCTTACGAGACCCGGGTACGTTTCAATATGACTTGTATAAATAGGCTTCACCTATTTTCACCAAACAACAAGTTTTGGTCGGCAACAATACAGTATCTAGAAATCACCCGGTAGCTTTCCATCCTCGCTAACTAGATTCTACTTCCGATACAAGTCATAAAACAAACCACACCTTCAGAATCAACGATTCTGGTCTCAACACTCTCTTCGCTTCCCTCCCTAAGACCAACCCTTCTCCTTCACTTTGTGACCGAAGCAAGCCTGGAATGGCCATTTCTTGGTTTAGGCCAGGATTGTACAGATTGATCTCTCGAATCAAAAGTACTCCCGTGCAGTACATTGTTTAGGGTTTAGATTCGCTTCTCACCCACACACCCGAAATTACCAAAATCAGCAGAAACGGTTTTCACCCACAAACAACAGTATAATGTGGAAAAAGAAAAAACACAGACACAAGAAGTTTTGTTAATGAGGAAACCGTAACTGCAGAAAAACCCCAGGACCTCGTCCAGATTTAAACATCGAGATGTATAAAACCAACTACAGACAATATCCTACTACCATACTTCAGACTGGAATGTAGATGAGACCGAATTAATACTCCAAGCAATTTAGTTACAACCGCGCTCCTTACGTCTCTTGAACCTCGCAAGGTTTAATGCATTGATTCCTTTAGCTGACATCCTTTACATCCTAAGAGTGCTTCAACCTCAGTGAAGACTTTTGATACCAATATCTGACTCTAACAGGTAAGCCTATTTGATTTCTATTTAGATCGGGATATCAGGGTATGAAGATCTGTTTGCAATAGACAAGCAAGCAAAACTCACAATCTGGAACACTTACACCCACTTAGATGAGAAGCTTGGATCTTTTACCACCTCTCAGGAACAATCTTCAATAGATCAATTAAGATCAATTTGCAGATATATATCTTGAGGAATCACAAAATTTGAGACGAATAAAACTTTTCGATTTCTATCTATCTTGCCTGAAAGAGATTAGAAAATCCTCGATAACAGAAAAGCAAGATCAGGATACACAAACTATCAAGATAATTATAGTCGGACCCGGCTTCACGAATCCTCAAAGTGAATTCTTTTAGTTATAAACCTAATTATGTTTCTCAGATAAAACCTAGGTTCTTAGAGGACGACTCTATATCAATGAGAACAAAAAGTGTTAGGGATTAAATTTTCCAGTTGAAAGAGCATCTTTATTTATAGATTTTCAAGATTGAGGGTTGCTTAGAATTCAAGGTAAGATAACTTGGGATTCAAGCAAACACTTCAGGTCTTGAAATAAAAAAGAAAAATATACACTATGGTCTGTTAGAGCACTGCTCGGTTGAACCCACCAAGCGTTGGTATGTCAACATTGGTTGTCATATTTAGTTCCAAAACTCGAGTCACTTAATATGTAAACTACAGTTAACTTCGATAGGTTAGACTAGAAATGATAGAAGTATTGTGCTCCAGTTACTCGCAAAGATCTGAAGATGGATTGAAGACAACAAAGACATCATACTTCAGTTTGAGGTTAGTAACTATGACTTGACTTGTTCCATATCTATCTTGTGTCTTTCAAATCTTTTAGATTGAAAACATAACATGCAAAATTATATTTTGATGATCAAAGTGTCAAGGAATACAATACGAAGTATAACGCTTATCTTTTGAACTTCGTATATAAGACATCGACATAATCGTTTGAATGCTATTGTGATTATGTATGGGTATAAGGTGAAGATTTCATCCTAGGAAACAATGTTTTACATTCGTTTAAAGGAAGTAAATTCATGAACTTGTTTTGTGAATCGAAAGGGAAATCGCTAGGCTTATTGGTATTGTTATTCATTGCATATCTTTTGAACTACCAATATGTGTGATTAGTATAATCGCTCATGACTTGTTTATGTTCTTGGTAAAACTATTCACAAGGCCTGACTTTTGTATTGGTATGACTTTTATTAGTGAAACCGATCTTAAGTAATCACTTAAGATGGTATGATCGATTTGTTGTAATTGGTATGACCAACTCTAGGAAAAGGTGAACCGATCCTAGTAAGAGGTGCAACCGATCACAAAAGGGGAATTGATCCTTGTTAGAGGTGCAACAAGTTTTGTTATTTGGGAACGGATCCTATGAACATGTGCAACAAGTTTTGTTATTGGGGAACGGATCCTATGAACATGTGCAACAAGTTTTGTTATTGGGGAACGGATCATATGAACATGTGCAACATGTTTTTAGATATTGGGAACCGATCCTATGGACATGTGCACCAAATACAAGTTAGATACGATATATATGTGGAAACCGAATTTGGAAATATATCACATATCTTGAGAATATTTTCGGTTTTGGAAATTCCTTGGTGTCCAAACTTCCTTGGTCTATAAATATTGAAGTTTGCATTTCGATCAAAGTAATCCTTAGAGCCAGCAAAACTACCTAGGTGTGTTGTTACTGATGGAACCGCCTATTTGGAGAGGAAAGTTACCTAATTAGGCGAAATCTCTTACGGCCGCTCAGTTTAAAGACTTCTTTTGGATTGAGAAGCTCTATTAGTACCGTTGGTGGGAAACTAGATGATTGCATTGTTATTTTAGTTTTCGATTATTGATTTGATTGACTAACGGTGTTGAATCTTTGATTGCACCTAGTTTATTTATTCTTGAGAACCTTCTCTTCTGATATAAGGCTCACTCAAACTAGATCAAGGATTTAACATTTCTACGGATCTAAGTTTTTCTAGATCCGTAAGATAGATTCATTGATTTGCCATTGTTAACATACTTCGTTCTGTGCGAAAAATCAATAAGGAATCAAGTTTATTTTTGCAGGTTGTTACTTTGAAGATTAAATCGAAGATTGGAGACTTTAAAGATTTGAAGACTTTTGTTCTTGTGTTTTGATCTTGGTGTAACTTTCTGTGACTTGATTTTCCGAGATTAAAGAGGTTGTTTATTTTCAATAAACATAACCTTTTTAAGATCAACAAGTAGTTTGTGATTTTATCATAAACCTTGTAATCAAGACCCGATTATTTCGGTAATCATTGTCTTGTTTGATCTTGTAATGTAGGAACTTCAGATCTGGTAACTTGTCTTAAAAATAGAAGATCCTTAACTGTGCTTATATCATATATTTCGATATTGTGATTATAAAGTGAGTTTTGTTACCAAACAGTTTATCCTTTACTGTTTGGAATACGATCCAAAGGAATCTTGTCTTGAAAAATTGAACCATTAAGAAGATATATTAGATTTAAGTCCTAAAAAGAACGCATGTTCTGCTAGGATATCTAGTATCAAGTATCTATTGAGAACTTCGGTTCTGCTAGATATTATCAAAATAAATATTTATAGAGAACTTCGGTTCTGCTAGATATTGTCAAAAACAAGAATACTGCTGAAGCTGAGTAACTAGGATTTTAGTTTACTTAGTATTGTCTACACGAAGTTGTAGGTTTACTTTTTGTAGCGTCTTAATTCATTGAGTATTCAAATCTGGACTAGGTCCCGAGGTTTTTCGACAAGATTGTAGTTTTCCTCGTTAACAAAATTCTGGTGTGTGCTTTACTTTATTTCCGCATTATAATTGTTTTTATATTATAATTAAAGTAATTACTTGTGTACGTTAACTAGGCACTTTATAAGGTTTCGGTTATACCGTACTATTATCAAGTGAACACTTTGTTGTAGTATTGTCTCGATTTCATATCCATAGAAGATCACACAAAGTGTATTGGATTTCTCCACTTGTCTGATATAATTATTCACGTGTTAGGCCAGTTCGGACTAACCCTATTTCAAGTGGACACTGTGTTGAAATATTCCTTGAGTGATTGTTGCTCCAAGAGGTTTATACACAGTGGGTCTTGTATAGGCTATGATCAAAATAAAAGATTGTGGTGTATTTGGGTACCCTCGTCTTTTCATGGTCCGATTATAGAACCATGTATAATGATTGTTCAGTTTGGTAAATATGCCATGTAAACAATAAACAATTTGATGTTCATAAAACACTTAAGAATTTAATCATGATTCACACACATATAAGTGTTTAAGTGATCAACGAAGTCTTAGAAGTGTTTAAGAGAGTCATGGCAATGCTAAACATACTTTAAAAAATAAGTCATTGAACATCTGCTAAATTTAATGGGATAGTTGGTGAGACGGTTTGCAAACTGCAAGGCTAGTTCACGATTCAGTGTGCTACAGTTTGTGAACCGGGTTCGCTAACCCTACTCGTTTCGAGAACTCAGATGGACATAGTTTGCGAACTGGTTTCGCCAACCAATCTGTGGTTTATGGACTCAGATGGACATAGTTTGGCAACCGGGTTCGCCAACCTTAAGCCTTTTATACCAACCTTAAAAAATCAGTTCACCACGGTTTGCCAACCGGGTTCGTGAACTATTCCCAACTGAACTTGCGGTTTGCGACCAGGTTCGTCAACCTTTATGTATTTTTGAAATCAGATATCTATGATTTGCAAATGGATTTGCCAACGGGCAGAAATAACAGAAGTTCATGAATTTCTTTCTTTGTTTTTGAAACATTCCCAAATGATAAAAACACTCATATGGGCGATTTTCAATTGATCCACAAATTAATTATCAAACAATTAAAATGGCTTGAACTAATATTGTTAAGGACCTTTGAACATATACGTTAGAATCATATTTCGAGATTTTCAACAAGACAAACTTGACTCAAAATTTCTTCTTTGTAAATTTACTAGAAGTCATACGACATAGTCTCAATAGATAGAATGGTAAGATAGTGAGTAAAATAGAATGGTCCAGTCTTCACACACCTGATACAGAAGTTCTACAAATGTCGTCGTCGATTTTCAATCTTCGAGGGTGATGACTGATACTCAACTACCAAATTCTAACATATTGTAGTGATCTACACTACCAATCGGTCTCAAGAACAACTCAAAGTTAAGAAAGAAGAAGTAACTAGATTTTCCTCAAAATTCAATAATAATAATCCACCACAAGTTTCAGGAGATAAGGTGGTGAGAAGGGTGTGATTGGCACACGCACCAGTCACACACAAGGCTACTAATAATTACCAACGGTAGAAACAATAAAAACTAGACTAATTACTAAGGCACCCGGCACTGGATAGCCCTTATCAGGGTTAGCCCTTAGTCTGGGATATGACAAATGCCCTTCCCTTCTAACTATCCTTGTCCTCAAGGATGAAGTTTTCAAATTCTTCAGCTATAAACTGCTTGTCCTCCCAAGTAGCTTCGCCTTCAGTCATATCCTTCCATTGTATCAAGATATGTGTTATTACTTGTTGGTTCTTTTTGATCTCTCTAATTGCCAAAATCTTCAATGGTTCTACCTTGATGTTGCCTGCTGTGTCAGTGGTTGGCAATTTGGTCTGGATTACCACTCTTCTTCCCACCTTAGGTTTAAGCTGAGAGACATGGAAGGTAGAGTGTATCCTTGAACTGGCTGGTAGCTCCAATTTATATGCCACTGCTCCTATCTTAGCCAGCACCTTGTAGGGACCATAGAACTTGGCTGCTATCTTTAAATTCTTCCTCAGTTGAACTGAAGTCTGGCGATATGGTTGTAGTCTCAGATACACCCAGTCCCCTATTTCAAAGGACCTCTCAGACCTTTTCTTGTCAGCCTGTTGTTTCACCCTGTGTTGTGCCATCTCTAGAGTTTCCTTCAACATTTGACTCATTACTTGTCTCTATTGTAAATAGTCTTCTACTGCAGCATGGACTCCAGCTTGAGATGATAGAATACCAAACTGAGGAGGTGCAAACCCATACAATGCTTGAAAGGGAGTTAGCTTTAGACTTGTGTGATATGAAGTGTTGTACCACCACTCAGAGAGTGAGAGCCATGTAACCCATTTTGATGGCCTAAAACTTGTCATACATCTTAGGTAGGTCTCTAGACATGCATTTACTCTCTCTGTTTAACCATCTGTCTGAGGATGGTAGGCAGTGCTCATGTGTAAGGTGGTTCCTAATTTAGCAAATAAGGCTTGCCAAAAGTTGCTCATAAACACACTATCTCTGTCAGAGACTATTGTTTTTGGTAATCCATGCGACTTAAAGATTGAGTCAATGAATACCTTGGCTACAAATGAGGCAGTGTAGGGATGACTGAGGGCCAAGAAGTGGCTGTATTTGGTAAATCTGTCCACCACTACTAAGATCCTTGTTCTCCTTGATTTGGGTAGCCTGTGATGAAGTCCATGCTAATATGCTCCCATCTTTGAGTCCGGTATTGGCGGTGGCTGTAAGAGTCCTGCGGGTAGGGTGTTGAAGTTCTTATGTTGTTGGCAAATGTCACATTCCTTGACATACTGCGGTATTTGTTGCTTCATACCCTTCAAATGAAAATATAATTTGGCCCTTTGATAGGCGGCTTGAGACCCCGAATGTCCTCCAATGGCGAGAAGTATGAATGGCTTCCATAATCCTCTGTCTAAGCTCTCCATTTACCCCCACATAGATTCTGTTTTTTGAATCTCAACACTCCTTGTTGGAAGCTATAATCTTCTATCGCATCAGCTTGAATGAGTAGTTTAGAAATAATGTCACTTGCCATCCGATGTTTTGTGTATTTGTGTTGCACTTCTTCTACCCAAGAAGGTTGACTTTGGGATATGGCATTGTAACTAGAATCTTCAGATTATTACAACCCTGGATAGGGCATCCGATACCTTATTCTCGGTACCCTTATTATACCTTAACTCATAAGTGTACCCCAAGAGTTTTGAAAGCCATTTTCTGTTGTAAAGAGGTGTGAATTCTTTGCTCTGAGATACTTAATACTCTGATGGTCAGTATATATGATAAATTTATTTCCCATCAAGTAAGTCCTCCATTTGGTCACTTTGCCATGACAACTGCCATCATCTCTTTTTCATATGTAGAAAGAGATAGAAACCTGGTTCTCATTCCCTTGCTAAAAAATGCAATTGGTCTGCGGTTACGCATCAAGACGGCTCCTACCCCTGTGTCACAAGCATCAGTGTATAACTCAAATGGTTTTGAAAAATCTGGTAGTATAAGCACAGGAGTGGTTATCATGGCCTCCTTTAGATGTTCAAATGATAGTTGGGATGCCTCATTCCAATTGAAGTTATTCTTCTTAAGTAACTCAGTGAGAGGTTTGCAGATGATCCCATACCCCTTTACAAACTTCTGTACTACCCGTAAGACCTAAGAACCCTCTCAACTCTTTTATAGTCTTTGGGGTTGGCCAATTCTTCATACAAGAGATCTTCTCGGGGTCGCAGACTACTCCTTCACCATTAATTATGTGACCCAAGTACTCAATGTGGTGTCTGCCCAAAGTAACATTTGCTTAACTTAGCATAGAGGGAATGTTTCTTGAGAAGAGATAGTGTGGTGCTGAGATGTTGTTGGTGAGTTTCCAAATCAGGGCTGTATATCAAGATGTCATCAAAGAAGATGATGCGCGTCGTTTACACAACAAATTAATTACTTCTTTCCACACAATTAACTGGTAATATAATGGCAAGGAGTTCGTTCCCACGAAGAGCAAGGAGAATTTAGTTGTTTAAAAAGTAACCGAAAGGGGGGTTTTTAGATTTTAATCAAAGTAAATGACAAAAGAAAATAAAAGAGATTTGTTGTAAATAATAAGAAGAAAGATGACTAGGGAATCCTTCATCATCACCGAACCGAAACTTAATTGAATACAAGTTTATCTATTGTTGAATTTATATTGTTACCAACCGTAGAATAGCAATAAGCTCTGCTATCCCCCCGGATTCCTCTTGTCACTGGATACGGAAGCGCTCGACTAACAGTCTCTATCCAAATAACCCACCAAGAATAAGCTCTCAAGGTGTAGATTAACGAATGCTTTACACTTTGTGAATCAAAGTTGATCCTAGCATCGACGCATAGGCTCGGCCCGCTTACTAGTGTTATCTTTATACACAATTGCTTAATGAGAATCCCTCTATCGGCTCTTGCGATTTACTACTTATGTAAAGAATTGAGTGACAATTACACGTATCACCAACCCCAATACTAGTAGAAGAATTATTGATTGGTTAATTTAATTGATCACTTTAAATAACCCCTCAATATTCTTAAACATTAAAAATAATAAAGATAATCAACAAATAAATCAAACTTGAAATAAACTTGGTTTAAGAAATTAAAGCTTCATTGTTCAGGACTTTGAAATCATCCCTAATCAAAAAGAAGTTTAGCTACTCATAGCTGAAAAGAATTCTACAAATAAATAAAAGAGAAAGAATAAAAATAGAATTAAAGATAAAAACTCACAAGAAAAGCCAGGGACATAAACTTTATTTCTCTCTCTGTTTCTGTCTTCTAGCTAGAGAAAAAGAATAATAAAAGAAGAAGAAGATATATTTTTCTTTTGGTTTAGGTAGCTATTTATAGGCATCAAATACCCTAGTCGATCCACAATAGTCGCACTAGATAAAGATGCAAAGTCGGTGGAGTTTATCCTACAGATAATTGAGTGCATCACGGTGTATTCTAGTAGCGTGCAGATAGCTTCTGATCCGTTCGATCCTCTGAGAAATCTTTGTATCATAATCTGTACCGTCGATTGACCGCGGTCGTAAGCGTCAAAAATAAATTTACACTTTCTTACTACTCAAAATATAAATATAGCAAGGGCAAGGGCAAGAAAGGATCGATCCCACAGAGAGGTCTAGGTTGTCAAATTGTTATGGTTTCCTATATAAAACACCGGTAGTTTTGTGATTTTTATGAAATTAAAACTAAATAAAAGCAAACAAAGAAAAATAAACAAGTAATCAAGGATGAGAAAGTATTGGTCATGGATTTGTCTTCAATCACAAACATGTTTTCAACACAATAACTAGAATTGATATTTTAATCTCAACTTTTATCAAAGACCCTAGAATACCTTGATCGCAAGAATATCCCGCAAATCTCCTCATGTCATCAACAAACACATTAAAAGATGCGGATATGAATTCTACCTAAAGGAACAACCTAACGTGTAAAAGCACTAATCAAGTTTAATTCCTAGATGCATTAAGTTCTATGAAATCAGGCCAATCAAAGCAATCGAAAGTGGAAAGCGCACTAATCCGATTTAACAAAGGTTATGACTCACATATGATCATAAGAATATATCACTACAAACTATAATCATATTTATGCTACTTGCAATCCGAATTATCACTTTGCGTATAATAACCCTAATCTAGCAATAAAGATGAAAGCAAACTCAATCGATTCGCGACTCGACTAAACAAGCATTCAAATCATGTAACAATATTAATGGTGAATCATAAACGATAATATGAGAGAAAACTAATTTATTGAATTAAAACCCATATTTGGAAATCCAACTTATTCCATAACCAATAATAAAAACTCTAGCTCATATTCATGGAGTTCATAACAAGAAGAAAGAGAAAAGACTTCATGGTGTAAACCCTAGAACAAAGTAGAGGCAAAAGAATAATAAAAGATATAAGATATCTCCATTGTATCTAAGCTTCCCTATATATAGAGTTTTGTAACCTCTTCTTGAAGAAAACTAGGAAACCTAGATAAAATAGGTAAGTGCACCTCCTAAAATTGTGTCCCGTGCATCATACCCCCGTGCAAAGTAGGTTGCCAAACTCGCCTAAACACCAATATCCCACGTCCAAAGTCCGGTTTGTGTAAAGAATTTCATCCCAAGCTAATGGGTTTTCGCAAACCGTTAAGTTCAGCCCGCTTTCATCTTGTCACCGCCAAGCATGCCTTTCATCATCTAATCTCGAACACCGAAAAATATATTCGTTCTTCCCCGTCGACAACTTCCGCCAGCCATCACTCTCACGGCAGAATTCAAAGATCTCGGCATCACCGATGGTATTAGCATCTCGCCATCAACTCGAGTTCTTCTTCCATTCGCTTCTTCCTCCATTTTACGCCGCCTCCTTCTATCACTTTTGTCGTCATTATTACTGCCAAAGATCATTCTCTTCTTCCCGTGATCATCGGCAGAACAACTCGAGATATCCATGCTTCTCGACAAAGATCACTCCCATGCCATTAATCGGCAACACTCCCTTAAACTCAAGCCAAGCTCGTTCACAGCGCCTACTCTTCATCGCCTTGATTAATCGCCAATGGCGTAAACGTACTTCCATCGACTCATCTTATCCATCGTATCCATCGCGTGACAAGTCACACCTCCTCCATCACGACTCCATGCTTTCTCTCTACCATCATTAAATCATCGCCAAGACATATTCCACCGGTCTGCACTCTAACTCTCACTCCGTTTATAATGGCAAAGAAACCCATGACTATCATTCACCGAGAAACTCGAGCATTACCTCCGCAGTCACTAAGATCATCTCGCCCGTCGTTTATTGTCACAAAGAAAGCCCATATGTCTTCTCCGATAGCAGCAAACATCAGTCACCTTCATAGATAATCAGCTCTCACTAATCCTTACTGCAGAGAACCCATTTTCTTCCCGGCCTGTTTTGTCGTTCTACTTCTCACGATTAACCAACAGCTCCATTGGTCACCACCATCGTTCACGAACTCAACTTCTAGTCTCTTTCGAAAGCAGACTAACTCCAACTAAATTCCTTCACGGGAACCTTCACCTCGAACAACCCATTACTGCCAAGCTCAACTCCATATCGAGTCTTTTCCACAATCCGAGCAGCACCATCATCTTCTTCATCTTCTAACGTCTTCAAGCTCGTCCGGTTCCAAACCAACTCGAGCTCAACTTTCGCCGCCGATGCCATCATACACAATGGCAAAGAACGTTCACCGCCATTAATATCATCACGATTTTCCGACAACAACAACCTCTTCCATTCCGTATCATCTCCCAAACTCAGTCGTCTTCTTCCTTCAGTAACCGATTAAACCGCCAAGCTTATCGAAATCCAACAAAGACCCATGTTTTCTAATTTCATCAGCAACCCAAGGAACCATTGAACTCGATTAAAGCTCGAGAACTCCATCATCTTATCCCGATCATCTATGGTCATCATGGCAAAGAACAAACATCACCATCACTGTTTCATCATCAAACCCGAACACGAGTTCCTCCTATTACTAACCAAGACCCATATCAACACTCCATCAACAATTGAACCAAGAACTATTCGAGAACCCGATATAACGAGGACGATAATCTCTCCGAATTGGTCACGGAAGAGGTAGAAGATGATGGTGGTGCCCAAGAGAATAACTAGGCGCCTTTAAGAAAATATTTGAATTTAAGCCTCCTCCTTGTAAAAAACCAGCTGTTTTTTGTAGGTTCCTTGGAAACAGTCCACCCCTTATCAGAATGAATGCCCCTCAACGTACAGTGGGGTGCCAATAGCACTTGTCCTAGAAAATGACTATTTCGCCCTTTTAGTCTTCCGAGTTCTTCTTTTGCCCATAACTTCTTCATACGAACTCAGAATGACTCCGTTCTTTCGCCGTCGTCTTCATCTTCTCGTCCTCTACACAATGAAAAGTAGAAATCTTGTATTTGAACGAGTTCCACTGGGTCTTTGGCCCTTCTTCACTTGTGACTTCACTTTTGTAGCCATTTCCACTTCTTTTTGCTCCAAATGACTCCAAAACACCTGATAACTCAAAACCAATATAAGATACATAATTTACAAGAAAACTCGCAAAGAAAGCATAAATACTATATATAGAATTAGGTGTTTTACGACACCTATCATCGATCTATCCATCTTCAGTGATCCACGTTGCACCAAATCATCAGTAATCCCTTTAACGCGTCGAAGCTTGCGCAGATTTGTAAAATACAAACCCCACCACGTGCTTGTCCATTCCCTCTTTTCCGATTTGCACGACTCTTGGACTTCCATCATCACACGTGGGTCCCTCCGAGTTGTACAACTATCAACTCCACGCATGCGGTCTTCATTGTTCCGTGCACATTTTCTTTCGCTCGCATGCAGTTTAACTCACATCATCAACAATCATTCTTCCATCACATGCCTAACTCAAAACATCAGCCCATGATCATCATCGCTCAAATGCACGCACAAGCTTCATCGTCATTCTCTCCACAAAGACGCGTCGTGATCATCACTTCTATCTCAAGATCGCTCGTCACCTTCCATTAATGGCGACAATATAGACTCGAGCCAACATCCTTCATCAAGCATCTTCTTCCTCGAGCTCCACCGCGCACTGCAGATTCTCCGCCAATCACGAGCAACCTATTCTCGAGCTATCCTTCTTTATTATCCGATAATGGCGGTTCGCAACTCCATTTTCTCGATTGAAATATCTCGAGCTCTAACTTCCGATCACCATGATTGCCCGATCAAAGAAGATCTCATACAAGCCATCCTTACCACCACATACTCGATTTCAAATCCATTTTCGATCATCACATGTTCTATTCCTCTCGAGCTCCATCAATACCATAAGGCTCGGTCAGGTCACCATCGTTCACGAGCTGAACCGCTAGTCTCCTCTATCTTTCTCTCCATCTTCTCGGCCTTCATCCTCGATGGCGGCAAGCTCCCCCGGGTTCCATAAAACCACGCCCCCGTCTCCTCGAGTTCCATAATCATCATCAACTTCTCGTCTTCATCATCGAGAAGCAATGACAAGCGACGGCACCAACTCAAGCCACGAAATCTTCTTGATATAGCCTTCATCAGCCTCCCCGAACTTGTTCGAGCCCATTGAATGAAATCGAGGCCCTACCCAAGATTTGCATCATCTCTAGGAACAATGATATATTTGAATTCGAATATAACTTGATCAAAATCCATCATCATCGTGATCATCATGATCATCAAATTCAGTCCACTGCCATTTCCGTGTTCTGTTTAGGAAGAGGGAAGACGAAGTGCCCCGAGTAATAAGCCGTGTGTCTTTAACAATCTTTGAATGTTGGCTTGCCTTAAGTAAAAGACTGACTCCCTTTAACACTTCTCTTGAACTTGACTACCCCTTAACAGAAGGTGTCCCTTATCATCCAGTTGGGATGCCAATAGCACTTCCCGATAAAATGACCATTTTGCCCTTAGTCCTCCAAGTTCTTGTTTTCTCATAACTTCTTCATACGAACTCGTAATGAATTCGTTATTTCGCCATTGTCTTCATCTTCTCGTCCTCTACACAATGAAAAGTAGAAATCTTGTATTTGAACGAGTTCCAATTGGTCTTTGGCCCTTCTCCACTTATAGCTAGCTTCTTTCCTTGCACAATTAAGTGCATATTCACTTCTTTTGGATGATTTATCTAACAAAACACAAATAAGAGAAAACAAGCGTAATATACAATAATTTGCAAGAAAACAAACAAATACTAGTATGGAATTGACACTAAATATATGTGAAATATGCACTTATCAGAAGACCAGTATGAACTTCCTCAAGAAGGGTTTGAACACATCATTCATCAAAGCTTTGAAAAATGGCAGAGCATTAGTTAATCCAAATGGCATGACTAGAAACTCGTAATGCCCTTGGTGAGTTTTAAAAGCGGTCTTGTGTGTATCCGACACGCCACTCTTATTTGATGATATCTCGCTCTTAGATCAATCTTAGAAAACACCTTTGAGCCTTTGAGCTCATCTAGTAATTCTTCAATAACTGGAATGGGGTACTTGTCACCAAACTGACGGACTTGTGGCAAGTTTTAGGCGGCCGACCAAGGAAAGCCTAATAGTATCACATGCTATTTTCCTATGGCAAAGTCTCTTGACTTTGACTTTCCACACATAGCAACCTGCACTACCAATCGGTCTCAAGAACAACTCAAAGTTAAGAAAGAAGAAGTAACTAGATTTTCCTCAAAATTCAATAATAATAATCCACCACAAGTTTCAGGAGATAAGGTGGTGAGAAGGGTGTGATTGGCACACGCGCCGCCAGTCACACACAAGGCTACTAATAATTACCAACGGTAGAAACAATAAAAACTAGACTAATTACTAAGGCACCCGGCACTGGATAGCCCTTATCAGGGTTAGCCCTTAGTCTGGGATATGACACATATATAGTCTGAGACTTGACTAAGTGGACTAGAAATCAAGAAATAGTTTTGATCATCTAACACTGACAACAAGCTTGAGATAGCAAAACTTGTGGTTTCAACAGAGCATTGCTCTAACACCTTCCTCCGTGTTAGAGAGGGTATGCTCTTTTAGTTTTTTCTTTCCTTGTTTTTTGTATGGCAAAAAAAAAAAAAATACAAAGCATGCCTTGAAGCCCAACCAAGAGATAATTAAAAAAGTGTCTAGGCACTTGAGGTCTTGACCTAATAATCCTTGCTAATTTAAGGCCTATTGGTTTTATTTGAGGCCTACCACTAGAAGACAAAAATAGGGAATATCATATGGTCCTAGAAATAATATATTAGAGAGAGTTTGGTCCAGTTGACCTACCAACTATCTGTTTGGTCCTTTTTGAGAAAATATATTATAGTTTGGTCCTAGGATGACGTCATGGATGATGTAATTATCGTCTGGGTAGGGACAAAATATCCTTTTGGGCCATATATATGCAAAAATCAATGGAAAATAATTTTATTTCATTCACTTTCTCTCTCTTAGTTTCAGATCTACTTTCTCTCTCATTTGAATTTTTTCCTGCTGCTGTTTTTGTTTGAAGATTGAGATGAAGATTTTATACAGAGAAAACTTCGAGATGTGCTGTTGTTTGGTTTTACGTCTCTCAATTAAAGAAAACCTAGGTCCGCAATGAAAACTTTGTCGCATTCTTCTTCTTCTCTATAGAAAAAATCAAGAAACGAAAGAAAGAAATGGAGGTTGATTTCTTGATTTTGTATGATTTATATTTATGTTTATTATACAGTAAAAAAAGGTTGAGATTCTTATTATTCACTTCTCTTTTCTGATGTTGTTGTTAAACTGTTGATTTTGAAGATTGGGTTACAATTTATTTTTTGTTGTTGTTGTTGTGAAATACGATGAAGAAGATAATATTTTGGTGTTGTTGTTGTTTTTGTTGCGGCTGTTGTTTGATGATATTGTTAAATACGATGAAGACGATAAAGATCTGCAGTTGAAGATTTCGAGATCTGTTTGTTTAAAGATAATGATGTTGCAGTTCATTCCATAAATGAACTCTGTTTTTTCCGGTTTTTATATGGAGTTCATTTCCGAATGAACTCGCTTTTTTAGGTTTTTATATGGAGTTCATTTCGGAATGAACTCTGGTTTTTTTTAGCTTTTTATATGAAGTTCATTTCTGGAATGAACTCTGTTTTTTTAGGTTTTTATATGGAGTTCATTTCTGGAAGGAACTCTGCTTTTTTTTTAGCTTTTTATATGGAGTTCATTTCTGGAATGAACTCTGTGTTTTTAGCTTTTTATATGGAGTTCATTCCAGAAATGAACTCTGTTTTTTTAGGTTTTTATATGGAGTTCATTTCTGGGAATGAACTCTGTTTTTTTAGCTTTTTATATGGAGTTCATTTCTGGAATGAACTCTGTTTTTTTAGTTGATTTCTGAAAAAATAAGTAGAAATTAACATGAGTTCATTTTTAGTTGTCCAAGACCTAGCTTTGGTACCCAATATTTAAAATATTAACGCTTGGTACCTTGACCCGTCAAGTCTAACCGTTGACTTAGCTGAATTAATATTCTGTAACAGAGTGTTTGTTATTACTATACTACCCTTACGAATTATAACAATGGCTAGATAAGTCCTAATGTCCGTTATATAGTTTGCACGTGCGAATGTTGGACTCGAATATAAACGATCAAGATTAAAGCACGCTAATTAAGGTACCTAATCTAAAGTGGGTGTATCTATCATTCTCGTTCTCATACCACGAAAAAATGAAACCCCATTTGTCTGTGTCGTTTTTGATCACACATGGAAATCAGATGGAAATAGAGTTCAGCATCCCACATATGTTCTCATGAAGCTTGATAGGATTAATTAAGCATTTGTTCATTTCTTAATGTCTCCAGAAAACTTTAATGATTTTCCTTATCTCTCTGCAACTCTGAAACATATATAGAAGGTCATGATTAGGTTGAGATATATGAGGTCTAGATCGATTGGACGGGTACATGTTGATTGTGATTCTCGAATTATTTTGAAGGTTGGAGCAAGAAATTATTATAATTTAAAAAATTAGGGTTTTGAAAGCCCAAAATCTTAATTTAGAAATTTTATGTTCTGATAAGATAATGAACTCAATTGTTCAGAGGTTAATTTTTTTTTTTTTTTTCCGATTACATTCGTTTAGAAATTGTTGGGAATTTCATCGGTCTCTGATAATATATAATAGGCGGTGGTGGTGGATTACTTTACTGGGTTAACAGGCTCTGTTAATGGCATGGATTTATATGTTTAGCTGAGACATTAGTATTAATCTTTAATGATTTCATTAATCCATGTTGGTGCTGGTTTGTTTTTATCCATCTAACAGAAGTATTGCTCAGATGGAAATGATGGTTGTTGGTTTCTAGTTCCTAATGATCATCGGACTTTTGGTTGGAAAGCAACGACAATAGCAGTTGCAGGTTACGGAGAAGAAGAAAATGGTAGAGGAAAAGGCGAACAGTCTCTAACGGAGTTAAATTATTAGTGTTTATTATTAATTTTAATTATTTAAATAAGGAAATGTTAAGTCAACTGTTCAACCTGACGGGTCAAGGTACCAAGCGTTAATATTTTAAATATTGGGTACCAAAGCTAGGTGTTGGACATTTGCTGGGTACCAAACGCTAAATAACCCAAAAATTAACACGGAAGGGTACTTTTGTCCATTTAATATTTTTAAATAATTATGGACCAAACAGTAAAGGCGTTTTCCCAAAGGACTAAACAGACATGGGACCACCTAAAAAAGAACCAAACGATATTTTTCCCACGACAAAAACGGGTCATTATGAAGTAAAATAAAAAACCCCTTATCCATATATTTTTGTTGATGCCTAATGTGCCAGTGATTAATTAATATTAATTAATTGTGCTAGTAAATTGATTAATGATAGTATAGTTAGTGTTAGATTATTAGTCAAAACATGTTTTTTTTAGTGTAGATAGTTTGTGATCATCAAAACATGATTTTTTTTATTTTTTTATTTTCATCAAAAATTCATGATCAATCGAAAATATCAAGCACTTAACGATGCATACATTAGGTTTTTAAGCATTTAGATCCATGTTTAATTGATATTTTCATGATCTATTTTTCTGAAATCTAACCGGAATCGGTGGATGTCAATATTTACGTCAACCAATTCTGGGCGAAGTTCATCATTTCGATGAACTTCAAAGAGAATCGGTAGTCATGTCAATGAACATCCACCAATTCTGGGTAAAAGTCATCGTTTCAATGATGTCGACTCGTAGACCGAGTAATCACAATCAGTTGATACAATCTTCAACAAGTACCGAATATTAAAAAAAAAAAAAAAAAAAAACTCAAAAAAGATAATTTTTATATAAAAATACGTTCATAATCAGTGGATACCCCCTACCCCACCCACCCCCGTGTACCAATTGCAAAAAAACAGAATTCAAGAGTTTTTCTGTGAACTTTTTCTTTGCAAGAATCGTTTTACATAAATGTCCTTATCCACCGATTGTAAATCTGGGAATTTCTTCAACTATTTTGCTCATAACTTCTTCGTCCGATGTCGGAATGACCTTATTCTTTTTGCATTCAACTCGTATTTTCATGCTCTATAGATAGTGTAGAGACAAATTTATGGGTTTTTGCAAAAATTCGAACATAGTTAACGAATCGATTGATATACGCATTAATGTATCTTGATTGTTGCTGATGTCCATCAAACACGAAGAACATCAACACATAATCGGCTGATGTGTGTATACCCTATGCACCGATTCTGAGCTATGTTCTTCATGTTTGATGAACATAAAAAACAATCAGTATACGTTAATGCTTATATCAATCGATTCTAGTTGGGTTTCAAAAACTGATGAGGAAATTTCGAAGTTTCACAGTTAAGTCATTGATGAATCCTTGTTAAAAGGAACGGATTAAAGGGACCTAACTAACTCACTTGAATTGTTTGTCGTCGAAAATGTTGTTTGAAAAACCAAAAGAAAAAAAAATCAACTTCTTGTTTGGGATTAGGTTTTAGTTTTTGATTATCATGGAAACTGAAAAAAAAAATTGATTAAAGAATGTTAATATAAATGATTTAGGTTTTTTTATTTGTTTTAGATAATTAGATTTATTAAGTTTAGTGTAAAGGGTAATTTGATATTTTAACACATTTTAAACACCCTATAGCCTGCTTGGATAGCATATTAGAAGTAGCTTTTCGATTTCTAGAAGTCGAAAAGTCATAAATCAGTTTGGCTGTTAAATTTCAAAACGACTTCTAAAAGTCGAAAAGTTAACTGATTGTGAAGCAAAATAGTTTTGTTTCTGACTTCTGCTTCTTACTTCGACTTCTGGAGAGGCATAAATCAAAAACAGATTTGTATCCAACCACATTATATATCTCCTTCTCTAGGTTGGGGGAAGAAAATGATAGCCTCAAAGAAAACTTATAGTCACCAAAATAGCTAGGCTAATAAGATTATGCCAAAAAATATCGATATCTGTCGAATGATTCATCTATTTTTGATGGGCCATTGAGATATTAATTTAATATACTTTGTCAAAAGCTAGGGTTACGTGCCGTGGCCAAGTCCTAATTTTGTTTTTGTAAGCAAACTGGGATTCTTTTGGGTGTGCCTTTTAAAGTTTGTTTTGGGGGAGTTTTGGCTCCGGTAGTGCTTGGCTCGTTGTAAGCAATTGGTTTTTTCTCTTGTTTCTTTTTTGGCTTGCTTAAAGTAAGCCTTTTTAATGATACTTTTTATCTTTGCCGATTAAAAAAAAATATAGTAAAACAAGTCCATTCCATCCACCAAAGTTGGGTCATGATTGAATCTAAATAATTGTAAGTTCAATAATTAGTTCTGAAAAAATTTGTTGAGGTGACATGAGGGTAGATTCCATATAACACTCATTAAACTTTCAGTACCCTGTCACTTACAAGATTACTTATGTCTTTAGATTTCTATATGGCATTGGTTTCACTGATCCGCTGTATTCAATAACAACTTTTATCTTTATGTTTGTGGAAGCTAAAAAGTTATCTGGATCGCTAATTTAACCAAGTAATATACAAGCTTGGTTACTCAAAACAGTTTCATTGAAATAAACATAAACATATACACCAACAACATCTTTAATCATAAACAAATAAAAATACATGCTCGTATGTAGTCTTGGGTAATTCATGGAACACAATGATGGGTTGCAATTAGTTAAACATACATACACTTGGTTTATCAAAATAATCGACGCTTTTCAGGACAATATAAAAGATCGATCCTGATCTGATCTTCACAATCTCTTTTCATAATTTCTCCTGATGTTTAATCTTCTAAATTACTCGCGGATTCTCATAAATGGGTGGTAGATTTAGTGTTGAAAGGCATCTCCATTGAATCCGCGTTGAAGAAATCCGACTTCATTAAGGTGACTAACATCACTCCATGTCTTAAATACCCATTTCTTCTCAGTTAGATGGACTACATTTATTGAAGCGTTCAATATTTTTCCTGCACTGGCTTCACCAGTAACGGCCATGTAAATGTCTCTTAAAATACCGCCGTGTGTCACTACGATGACTCGTTCACCTGTAGGTCCATACAAAAAAAAAATGGTCTCAAAATTAATACCATTATGTATTTATTATGTTTTTCTTACATAGACCCAAAAGAAAAATGAAATTACATGCCAAACTTCTGGTTCTAGTCTTATATATATGATCAGATCTAGTGATCATTAACAGTATAGGTTCTAAAAAGTGGCGTCCAAATGAAAAATGGTGTAATAACAGAAAAATAATGTAGGTAATTTGGTTTGCTTAGTTTGGTATCAGTGAACCAAGTGCAAGTCCAGGTTCCACCCATATGCATATATCAACTCTCTCTGTCCCACCAATTAAGGCCGATGCACATTGAGTGATCAAGACCATTCTATACATATCATCTCACTATACCATGTGTGTGATTGATAGCTTGAGGGAAAACTTGTCGGTTCGATCTAATAGATTATTAATAGTTGCATAAAACATAAAGTACATATTCAGATCTGTATGATATATATACCTTTGTGTTTGGATGCAATTTCTTCAAGAGCAGAAACTGATCTCTCACATAGCTGATTAAAGCCCTCTCCTCCGCCCTACATATGGAAATAATGTTAGTTGCGCATACAATTATGTATAGTACGTACGTACTTGGTTAGGTATATAGTTACTTACAGGGATTTCAAGGTCCTTCTCAGAAGAGAAGAAAGCAAGGTAAGCCTCGGGCTCTTTCTCTTGAATCTCACTCCAGTAATAACCTTGTAAGCTTCCTACATGCCTCTCCTTCAACTCTGGTACTTCTATAACCTCGGGGATATGGCAAGTCTTGGCTATCATTTCCGCAGTATTTTTAGCACGCTTGAGGTCAGATGAGTAAATGGCCGCAGGTTTCAACTCTTTTCCTAACCTAGCCGCGATCTATAACAACAACGAACACAAGGCAATTAATATAGCGTTTGAATTTTTAGTGCAAACATGCATGTGTCCGCTATTGCATGTGTCCGCTATATTCGTAAGTTTATGAGTTAATTAATGAATTGATAAGGGTTAGGTAGGATATTAACTGCATCGGCTTGCTTCCATCCAGCCTCATTAAGCTCAGATTCTAAGCTTCCTTGAATTCTTCCTGCGTTGTTCCATGTGGTCTCTCCATGTTGAACTAGTACGATCTCAGCTACATTGTGTGGAACTTCGGTTGGAACCTCAACGTCAGCTATCATGCCAACCATGCCGTTGATTCTGATATTCTGATAGGAATATATGTTAGATAATTAGCCATATGTCCCATTAACAAACTAGTTTTAATATATGTTAGAAAATTAAATAAACTAATGAACTAATAGGTGTACGTACTAGATATTATGAGTCTTTATATATATACTAATATAATCAATATGAATGATTAAAATCATAAGTAAAATAATTTTGAAAAGAAAGATATCAAGGAAGAGTTATCAAGCAAACTTATAAGGGTGGGAAAACCAAACCCACTCGGTTAGCGAGACAAATGATAACAAATAGAATGTCAAAAAAAAAAAAAAACGAATGCTTAAAAAAAAAAGCGAAATAAACGTAAGCTGCAAATGAATAAAAAATAAAATGCAACAAAACAAAAATCAATGACAACAGAAACAAAACAAAAAAAAAAGTAAAAAATGATAATCAAGAAACGAGTAAATATATAATTGGAATGTAAGGAAATTCAAAAAAAAATAAAAACGTACGCATGCTAATTTGAAGAAACAACACAAGTTGCCATTTGATATAACTAGTAGCCTACTAGTATGGAAGATTATGGTTTTCGGAGAAAGAGAAGTGTATATATATTTTTTTGGTAATAGTCTTGTTTTAAGAATGAAGGTTATTGAAGCATAACGGTGTATTTATAGGCCAAAAAAAGACCTCCAGCAACGCCTGGCCACTGAATTATTGATTACAATAATGTCATTCAATAATACGAAAAATAAAAGAGAGAAACCATTTAAATTATTTATCAATCAATTAATATGTGTGTATTTGAGCAGATGGAATCTACCCACAAATTTGGGAGGAGACACAAATGGCCATGTGTAGTGTCCAAATTGGTGAAAAAGAAGTGTATATATATATATATTGGTAATAGATTAATAGGTTAATATAGGTATGTTACTTTGTATGATGTGGTGAAGCTCGATGATGTATTTGTGAAGAGAAAAAAAATACCTTCTATTTTTATTTTATTTTTTTTGAACTGCAAAAATACCTTCTATTGACACCTTGGCATTGAATTATTGATCACAATAATGTTATTCAATGATATACGGAAAAAAATAAAGAGAGAGACCTTTTAAATTATTAATTAATCAATTAATAGGATTGTGAGCAGAAGGAAGGGATCTGCCCACAAATTTGGGAGGACAAAGGAGATACAAATAGCCACGTGTGGTGTCCAAGTCCAAACTGCACGTCATGTGGAGTAAGAGTTCTAGAGCAACTGCAGCGTTGAGGTTCTATATTGCCAAATTGTTATCTCATATATGGCTATTTGGATGGAAATTTAGTTGGGTGGCGTACTGGCACACCAAATTCTATCGAACAACGTAGTTTAAAACTGTGTTTGTATATAAACGTAATAATTGATTTCTTGTGACTTAAACGCAATTTATAAAAGTGTTATAGTTAAACACAATCGAAAATTCCGTGTGCGAGTCGACGCGATCTAATACTACATCCAGAGGTGAGACGTAGTTTACAAAAGCGTTTTATTAAACACATTTTAAAAGAGCGTGGTTGTGAGACGTGTTTTTAAACTGCTTTGTTCAGAGGACGCAGTTTATAATAGCATTTGGGGAAACATAGTTAGAGGAACGTGGTCGTAAATTTTAACAGCATTTCGATATGAATGGATTTATAAAAAGAGTTTGAGTATAAACGAGTTTATAAAATGAGTTTCAATATAAAAGGGTTTATAAAATGATTTTACAAACATATTTCAATATAAACGGATTTATAAAATGAGTTTGAGTATAAACGAGTTTATAAAATGAGTTTCAATATAAACGGATTTATAAAATGAGTTTGAGTATAAACGGATTTATAAAATGAGTTTATAAACGGACTTCAATATAAACGGATTTATAAAATGAGTTTCAATATAAACGGATTTATAAAAAGAGTTTAGTGATGGACGTAATTTAAAAAGACGTCCCACTTTCACGCATTTATAAAATGCGTGTACAGGCAGACGCATTTTTTAAAACCGTTTTCTTAAACGCAGTTAGAAGAACCGTCCACACCAGACGGGTTTTTAAATACCTTGTACTTTCGAAACGAAATTAAAAAACACGTTTAGTGATGGACGTAATTTTAAAATGCGTTTCAATATAGACGATATTTATAAGAACGTGATGCTATATTTGAGAATTGCCAAAAACAGATCTCAAACATGGAAACTTGATTTGGCAATTTGGCAACAAATATGGCTTTTGACAACCAA
>JAJJWW010003057.1:0-377661 GCA_023531295.1 Papaver armeniacum
GATATGAACCTAAGCTAAGGTATAAATTAGTGACATTGGGGATATTAGGGCTGCAAATCCACCACTAATCTACACTATGTATTCAACTCATGTTATTACTCTTGTTCCTATAACGAAAAGGGAGAGGTGTCGAGTCTTCCCTAAATCTAAGGTGTTTCTCCGCTTGACAGGTTAATCACAACTAAAGTATATTTCCAAAGTATTACATGTCTGATTAGAGTACAAATAATCTGAGGATCATAATAAATTCATTAAGCTTGGGTTGTAGTATAAACAACACAGAGGGAATCAAACTACAGTGCATCCATGGCATTGGCATGCACTTGTGAGAGCAAAGTGTTATCACACTGAGATTAATTCTATCTAGAAAATATTCAAGCATTCAAGACAATACATGAGCATGAAGAACACAGTTGTAAATTAGGGTTTCATGGAGACCCTAACAACTAAATTAAAACATTAAAACTACAATTAAAACACAAATTAACCCTAAATTGAAGCACTGGCTAGTCCAGGCATGAGCAAAAAATAACTTCTACATCCTCTATTTATACATGCGTAGAAATTCCAAAATACCAAACCCTAATTTCTATTTTAATTCGAAAAATCAACAAACCCATACCTCGAATCGCTTCTCCCTTCTCGTCTAATCACACGAGCTCCATGCGGGGGTTGTTGGTTGAATACTTAGTTCTAGTTTTTTTCTCTAAAATTAGCTTCTATGAGTCCGAGAAGCTAAGTGAGAGAAAAACCCAGACCTGAGAGGTGAAAGGTGTAGAGGTGGTGCGATGATTTATGTGGTGATGATGGCTCGTCGTGAAGGAGATGGTGGTTGAGGTGGAGGTAAGGTCGGGAAGAAGATGGTTCTTCTCTGGGCAGAGAAGAAAGATGGGTTTTGCAGAGAAGAAAGAAAAGAAGAAGAAAGGAATGGGTTGCTCGATAGGGGTATAGGGTGGTGGGCATTTTGCTGCAGAAATGGACGTATCGATGTTTGATGGGGAAGCCGCAGCGAGCATTGGATTTAGCCGAAAAGATCCGAACTACGAGGAAGACTTGGAGTAACCCGGTGTTGCGCGGGAGCGGGCCGATTCGATGCGCGTGGAGGTAGCGACCGTTGGATGTAGCAAAGCGAGATCTCGACGGCCTGTGATGAGCGGGTTCGGATCCGGTTCAGGTAGCTCTAGCCCATGTCTTCTTTGTTGGGTTGCGACTCCATAAGGCGCGCGGCTTTGGCTATCTCGCTTCCATAGATGTTTGACCCACCTTCTCTCTTTAGCTCCTCGCCCGACTTTATTTATTACCTAAAAAAAAAAAACACAAAATTAATTAATACAAATATTTATTCTTTGAAAACAAAGAAAACACAACTGGGATAATATCTCGATTTTCTAAACGCAAAAGATGAGTAAAACACAATAAAAGGTGTATAAATATGCACTATTTGGCACTCATCAAATACCCCCAAACCGAATTTTACTTGTCCTCAAGGAATGTTAAAAATAAGAAATCCTAACTATACCCCGTCGCAGTCTCGAATGCATTTAGCGTATGCACTAAGCCTTTAAACCCCTAGGTGTCCCTAGTGGACGAGTTGTAGTCTCGTGAGGGTTTACCCGAGGTGTACCCACAAAACCTTCTCCAACTTCCGAGTGTAAGAGAGTCTCAAGCATCCAAGAAGCTATGAGGACATAGAGTTTCGCATGCTAGTAGCAGGTTAGAACTATCGAAGAACGCATTCTCATCCTTAAGTGCCGAGCGAGAAGTAACCATACCATATGAAAGAATTGATTCGATCATGATCATAAGTCTCAACTTCATTTCACCATTAGGGTTTTATGATAATTGCACTTAAAAAGCACGTTTTTTTTAGTCTCTCATGTGCAGTGTGAATAAAGAGAGAAATCCCGCACACGTTGTAAATAAGAAGGATAACCTTCCAAATAAAACTGAGACTCCATGGTATATGTGACAAAAGAATCTTTTTCGATGATCTCTAAGAAAGGAAATCAACCATTAGCAAGGGTGGGAGTACTCACTCACTTCTCACCCGATCGGCAATTAACATCAATCTCTCATAAGAACCATAGAAACGTCTTCAATCTTCGGTCTTCGGTCTTCAAATGTTGATGACGAACTTCTAAACTTCACAAAACTTGACAATTTTTAACTTTTCTACTCAAATTCCTTGTTGTTTGGATTTTTCTTTTTAAATTCTTCTTTACCATGGTGGTAGCAAAAATAAACTACAATATTTTTATTTATTTATTTATTTTTTGATTTTTTTTTTTTTTTTTTTTTTTTAGAAGCAATAAGTGAAAATAAAAATACAAATAATGAAACAACTAACTCCATGGACAAAGGACTTTATCACTCAATTTTTCCACACTTGTATTGTCTTGATTTTATAAATTTTATTAATTCTCATCCTATTTTCTTTTCTTTGTTGCACATAAACCTTGGACTATATCAATTTTTCTTTCCATATTCTGATGATGCTCCGTTTGCTGACGATGATGTGTTTCTATGGGTCTTGCTGATTGAGAGAGAGAGAGATGCTAACTGCAAATCGGTATTTAGAAGGAGTTTTCATCTTTAGACGTCATCCTCATGATTGACAAAAACTAGCACTCAAGAGATCAAAAGTAGTGCTGAAATTGGTGCGAAGTTGGGTAGCTCACCATTCCTACCCGGAATTTACGTATGGTGACACACACTCTAATGACTTTTCTAGAAAGTTGCAAAAAATTGAAGGTTGGTGCCTCACTTGATGTAAAATGGGTAGTCTCCACTATGGGTGATCACAATTCTACTACCGAATATCTAAACAAGCACCTAATTCAGCCCTCCAGGTATGGTTAAATCCAACTTTAACGCTCTAATCAACTAAGGAACCCGATTGTGTTCTCCGGTACTTCTAACTTTTGTTATTTCGGTCAGATTTTCTATGTAAACATAGCTAGAAGCATGCTAGTGACTCTAAAATCTCTAAAAGTTGGAGGTTTTTACAAAAAGGGTTTTTGAATTTTTTTTTTTTTTTTTTTTTGTAAAATTAAAAGATAAAATAAAAGACTAAAAACTCTAAATGCAACCCCAAACCTAAATCAAACATTGTCCTCAATGTGTCGACAGATAGGAAAAATTTAAACAATCACATACCAAGAGAACTATGCTGATAAGAGAAAAAGGGAAGAGATTACCGGTATGTCGGCGGGAGCAAGGTTGAGCTTCATTAATCAAGGCAAAATCCAACATTCTCAGTGGTGATCATATCGGATTAGCACAAAAAATGCACAAGAAGACTCAACCGATTCAAGAAAGAAAAAATTAACAAGTCCTACTGGATTATATACAATGAAGATAATGTACAGAAACATTAACATTCTTACAAATATAACAAAAAAAAATGGGCTTTGGTTTATGTGGGAATTTGGTTTATTGGGCTTTGGTTTGTGTGGGAATTTGGTTTTGTTGGGAGCTTTGGTTTATGTGGGAAGCCCAGGTTGCTGTGGGCTCAAGTGAGATTTGGTTTGTTTGGGATTTGTTGTTTGAAGCCCAAGATTTGTGAAAACAGCACAGCCCAGCTTGGGTTGGCAGAAGTAGAGCCCAGATTGAATGGCCCAGTATGTGGGCTGAGTTTTGTGGAGAGCCCAGGTTGGGTTCAGTTAGCCCAGCTGGGAGTGTGGGCTCAATGTAGCCTAAGCAGCCCAGATGGTGTGACTCAGTGAAGCTGGATTCTAGCCTGATTTATGTGGTTTAAATGGTGAGGCACGGGGCGATTATGTGCAGAGTTTGGCAACTCCGAGCCTTGGGCTGTGTGCACGACCTAGCTAGGCTCGGATTAGCGACTCACGACACAGCACAAGATGTGTAGGGCAGAGTTACACACGCCCAAATTAGGTGCACCACGACTCTTGCAAAGGTGTTGGTAGGTGCACGAGATCGAGTGCTGCGAGTTTAAGCTCATTCACGGCACGGAGTTACGTGCAGGTTGGTTTGTGCTAAGCACAGTGAGCAAGTACACACACGGCCTTAGTGCATCATCGGCATATGCACTCGGTCGCAGAGTATTGTGCGGGCCGGGGGAACTAAGGTCTATGAAAATCGATTTCGAGGATTCGAGACACCACGACTCAGGCTTAGCATATCGCACAATGAGTTCAGCTAATCAAAGGTTTCACTCAATCGCCACAGATAGATGCATCAAGATACCCTGGCAACTAGTTCAGCAGATTTGGCTACCTTAATTTTCACAGATCATAAACCTAGCTAGGCAGCTAGTTTATCATGCAAAGATGGTGCATCATGCAAATATTCGAGAGTCTCATTGGGTTATGGTGATCACTGGGTTACCTACAAGTCACAGCACTCAAGAACAAAAAGTTTCAGGTGGTTGCAGGGTTGAGCAATGTTTGGGCAGATAGCTAGGTTTCATGCATTGAAGCCAAGGTATGCAAAATAGGTTGTCACAGGGTCATGCACAGGTTGCACACAATCACAGGTCATGCTCAGGTTGGCTCAACAAGTTACACAAATTCACAGGTCTATCACCAGGCTCAACAGGTCACATTAGGGTGCGCAAACAAACTCATATAACTCATGTGAATGATTACCTCAGGTCAAGCTCATACAATTTGTTATATTCATACAACTCAGGTGTAGATGCTAGCCTAACATGGGTTACAGGTCATGCTCAAAGACATAGCTATCAGCTAGCAAATATGTTTAGCATGCATTCATGGATTGTCGCCCATACATTCATCAATCACATAGCATAGTTAGAGGATGATACCAATTCCACACTGTCCTGTGCCTTTATCCTTCCTTGCTGAGTTGTACAGCAGCACAGCAGTTTTAGCAGCTCAGTAGGCACAGCAAGCAATATGGGTAGCACAGCTGGGATGGCTCAGCCTTACCACATGCTCCTTCCCTGGGTTGGCTTGCATAGCAGCACAGGAGCACAGGAGCACAGCAGCACAGGAGCACAGCAGCACAGGAGCTCAGCAGCACAGGTACCTGCTGGCTCAACAAAAATTCTCAGTTCTCTGAAGTGCAAGTTCAAAGCAAGACAATAACTAACAGCTAAGTACAACAGATGCTAATTTGAGAATGTAGATGGAGTTAATGCAATGAAGATCAGATGGAGTTAATGCAATGCAAGGTGTAAAATAAATATGTACAAGGTGAACTGAGTTACAGCTACAATGCAAGGTGCTTATTTTACAGATGTATGCTTTAAACTATAAAGAAAGAAAATTGACGAGATGCACAAATTAAGCTAGAAGATGCTTGCAAAGGTTAAAACAAGATACAAGTTACTGAGATGACTATAAATTACACTACTAAAGGTTAAACAACAATGCGAAGTAAATATGTACAGGGGTAGTAAAGAAAAACAGTGAAGCGAGCAACAAGAATCGACTCAGCACACGCCAAGTCCCTGGCAACGGCGCCAAAAACTAGGTAGGCCTCGAGAAGTTATTTATAATTTAGCCTACATGTTATAATCCCAGCAAGTGCACGGCGTCTATCGGAGACGCGGCAAGTACGGGTCGATCCCACAAGGACTTGTGGTGCCGTATGACTCTAAGGCTTCCTAAACTGATTTCAAGTAAGTAGCAAGTGACAACAGGGGGTTTTGCCGATACGGCTGAAGTAGTGAAATGTGATATGAACCTAAGCTAAGATATAAATTAGTGACATTGGGGATATTAGGGCTGCAAATCCACCACTAATCTACACTATGTCTTCAACTCATGTTATTACTCTTGTTCCTATAACAGAAAAGGGAGAGGTGTCGAGTCTTCCTAAATCTAAGGTGTTTCTCCGCTGAAAAGTTAATCACAACTAAAGTATATTTCCAAAGTATTACATGTCTGATTAGAGTACAAATAATCTGAGGATCATAATAAATTCATTAAGCTTGGGTTGTAGTATAAACAACAGGAGGGAATCAAACTACAAGGCATCCATGGCATTGGCATGCACTGTGGAGAGCAAAGTGTTATCACACCGAGATTAATTCTATCTAGAAAATATTCAAGCATTCAAGACAATACATGAGCATGAAGAACACAGCTTGTAAATTAGGTTTCATGGAGACCCTAACAACTAAATTAAAACATTAAAACTACAATTAAAACAAAAATTAACCCTAAATTGAAGCAAGGCTAGTCCAGCTCGAACAAAAATAACTTCTACATCCTCTATTTATACATGTAGAGAAATTCCAAAATACCAAACCCTAATTTCTATTTTAATTCGAAAAATCAACAAACCCATACCCCCGAATCGCTTCTCCCTTCCTCGTCTAATCGCCTCGTAGCTCCATGCGGGGGTTGTTGGTTGAATATTCTAGTTCTAGTTTTTTTCAAATTAGCTTAGGGTTGGAGAAGCTAAGTGAGAGAAAACCTAGACCTAGAGAGGTAGAGCAGGTGGGGAGGTGGTGCGGTGATGATGGAGGTGGTGATGATGGCTCTGGTCGGGAAGGAGATGGTGGTTGAGGTGGAGGTAAGGTCGGGGAAGAAGATGGTTCTTCTCTGGAGAGAGAAGAAAGATGGGTTTTGCAGAGAAGAAAGAGAAAGAAGAAGAAAGGAATGGGGTTGCTCGATAGGGGGTATAGGGTATGGGCATTTTGCTGCAGAGCGGACGTATCGATGTTTGATGGGGAAGCTGCAGCGAGCATTGGATTTAGCTGGAAAAGATCTGAACGGCTGAGGAAGACTTGGAGTAATCTGGTGTTGCGCGGGAGCAGCGATCTTCGATGCGCGTGGAGGTAGCGACCGTTGGATGTAGCCAGGCGAGATCTCGACGGCTCAGGATGAGCGGGTTCGGATCCGGTTCGTGGGTAGCTCTAGCCCATGTCTTCTTTGTTGGGTTGCGACTGAGCCGCGCGCGGCTTTGGCTATCTGCTCTCCATAGATGTTTGACTCCAATTATTCTCTCTTTAGCTCCTCAGTTTCTCCGGACTTTATTTATTACCTAAAAACACAAAATTAATTAATACAAATATTTATTCTTGAAAACAAAGAAAACACAGAATCTGGGATAATATCTGATTTCTAAACGCAAAAGATGAGTAAAATGCCAATAAAAAGGTGTATAAATATGCACTATTTGGCACTCATCAAATACCCCCAAACCTGAATTTTACTTGTCCTCAAGTGAAACAGAAAATAAGAAATCCTAACTATACCCCTGTCGCAGGTCTCTCGAATGCATTTAGCGTATGCACTAAGCCTTTAAACCCCTAGGTGTCCCTAGTGGACGAGTTGTAGTCTCGTGAGGGTTTACCAGAGGTGTACCCACAAAACCTTCTCCAACTTCTGAGTGTAAGAGAGTCTCAAGCATCCAAGAAGCTATGAGGACATAGAGTTTCTGCATGCTAGTAACAGAAGTTAGAACTATCGAAGAACGCATTCTCATCCTTAAGTGCTGAGCGAGAAGTAACCATACCATATGAAAGAATTCGGATTCGATTGTGATCATAAGTCTCAACTTCTGCCTCACCATTAGGGTTTTATGATAATTGCACTTAAAAAGATCGCTTTTTTAGTCTCTCATGTGTGCAGGCAGGAATAAAGAGAGAAATCCTGCACACGTTGTAGATAAGAAGGATAACCTTCCGAAATAAAATCTGGAGACTCCACAGAAGTGTGGACAAAAAGAATCTTTTTCTGATGATCTCTAAGAAAGGAAATCAACCATTAGCAAGGGTGGGAGTACTCACTCACTTCTCACCCGATCGGCAATTAACATCAATCTCTCATAAGAACCATAGAAACGTCTTCAATCTTCGGTCTTCGGTCTTCAAATGTTGATGACGAACTTCTAAACTTCACAAAACTTGACAATTTTTAACTTTTCTACTCAAATTCCTTGTTGTTTGGATTTTTCTTTTTAAATTCTTCTTTACCATGGTGGTAGCAAAAATAAACTACAATATTTTTATTTATTTATTTTTTTTTGATTTTTTTTTTGATTTTTTTTTTTTTAGCAGCAATAAGTGAAAATAAAAATACAAATAATGAAACAACTAACTCCATGGACAAAGGACTTTATCACTCAATTTTTCCACACTTGTATTGTCTTGATTTTATAAATTTTATTAATTCTCATCCTATTTTCTTTTCTTTGTTGCACATAAACCTTGGACTATATCAATTTTTCTTTCCATATTCTGATGATGCTCCGTTTGCTGACGATGATGTGTTTCTATGGGTCTTGCTGATTGAGAGAGAGAGAGAGATGCTAACTGCAAATCGGTATTTAGAAGGAGTTTTCATCTTTAGACGTCATCCTCATGATTGACAAAAACTAGCACTCAAGAGATCAAAAGTAGTGCTGAAATTGGTGCGAAGTTGGGTAGCTCACCATTCCTACCCGGAATTTACGTATGGTGACACACACTCTAACAGCTTTTCTAGAAAGTTGCAAAAAATTGAAGGTTGGTGCCTCACTTGATGTAAAATGGGTAGTCTCCACTATGGGTGATCACAATTCTACTACCGAATATCTAAACAAAGACCTAATTCTGCCTCCAGTATGGTTAAATCCAACTTTAACGCTCTAATCAACTAAGGAACCCGATTGTGTTCTCCGGTACTTCTAACTTTTTGTTATTTCGGTCAGATTTTCTATGTAAACATAGCTAGAAGCATGCTAGTGACTCTAAAATCTCTAAAAGTTGGAGGTTTTTACAAAAAGGGTTTTTGAATTTTTTTTTTTTTTTTTTTTTGTAAAATTAAAAGATAAAATAAAAGACTAAAAACTATAAATGCAACCCCAAACCTAAATCAAACATTGTCCTCAATGTGTCGACAGATAGGAAAAATTTAAACAATCACATACCAAGAGAACTATGCTGATAAGAGAAAAAGGGAAGAGATTACCGGTATGTCGGCGGGAGCAAGGTTGAGCTTCATTAATCAAGGCAAAATCCAACATTCTCAGTGGTGATCATATCGGATTAGCACAAAAAATGCACAAGAAGACTCAACCGATTCAAGAAAGAAAAAATTAACAAGTCCTACTGGATTATATACAATGAAGATAATGTACAGAAACATTAACATTCTTACAAATATAACAAAAAAATGGGCTTTGGTTTATGTGGGAATTTGGTTTATTGGGCTTTGGTTTGTGTGGGAATTTGGTTTTGTTGGGAGCTTTGGTTTATGTGGGAAGCCCAGTTGTCTGTGGCCAAGTGAGATTTGGTTTGTTTGGGATTTGTTGTTTGAAGCCCAAGATTTGTGAAAACAAAGACCTGTTGACTTGGGTTGGCGTAAGTAGAGCCCAGATTGAATGGCCCAGTATGTGGGCTGAGTTTTGTGGAGAGCCCAGGTTGGGTTCAGTTAGCCCAGCTGGGAGTGTGGGCTCAATGTAGCCTAAGCAGCCCAGATGGTGTGACTCAGTGAAACTGGTTCTAGCCCAGTTTATGTGGTTTAAATGGTGAGGCACAGGGGCAAGTTATGTGCAGAGTTTGGCAACTCAGGCACTGGCTGTGTGCACAGCCTGGCTAGGCTCAGATTGGCAGCTCACAGCACAGCACAAGATGTGTAGGGCAGGTTACACACAGCCCAAATTAGGTGCACCACAGCTCTTGCAAAGGTGTTGGTAGGTGCACAGGATCAGGCTGGCAGGTTTAAGCTCATTCACAGCACAGGTTACGTGCAGGTTGGTTTGTGCTAAGCACAGCTGAGCAAGTACACACACAGGCCTTAGTGCATCATCAGCATATGCACTGGTCAGCAGAGTATTGTGCAGGCCAGGGGAACTAAGGTCTATGAAAATCAGATTTCAGGGATTCAGACACCCTGACTCAGGCTTAGCATATCGCACAATGAGTTCAGCTAATCAAAGGTTTCACTCAATCGCCACAGATAGATGCATCAAGATACCCTGGCAACTAGTTCAGCAGATTTGGCTACCTTAATTTTCACAGATCATAAACCTAGCTAGGCAGCTAGTTTATCATGCAAAGATGGTGCATCATGCAAATATTCAGGGGTCTGCTGGGTTATGGTGATCACTGGGTTACCTACAAGTCACAGCACTCAAGAACAAAAAGTTTCAGGTGGTTGCAGGGTTGAGCAATGTTTGGGCAGATAGCTAGGTTTCATGCATTGAAGCCAAGGTATGCAAAATAGGTTGTCACAGGGTCATGCACAGGTTGCACACAATCACAGGTCATGCTCAGGTTGGCTCAACAAGTTACACAAATTCACAGGTCTATCACCAGGCTCAACAGGTCACATTAGGGTGCGCAAACAAACTCATATAACTCATGTGAATGATTACCTCAGGTCAAGCTCATACAATTTGTTATATTCATACAACTCAGGTGTAGATGCTAGCCTAACATGGGTTACAGGTCATGCTCAAAGACATAGCTATCAGCTAGCAAATATGTTTAGCATGCATTCATGGATTGTCGCCCATACATTCATCAATCACAGAGCATAGTTAGAGGATGATACCAATTCCACACTGTCCTGTGCCTTTATCCTTCCTTGCTGAGTTGTACAGCAGCACAACAAGCAATATGGGTAGCACAGCTGGGATGGCTCAGCCTTACCACATGCTCCTTCCCTGGGTTGGCTTGCATAGCAGCACAGGAGCAGGAGAAAAACAGAGCACAAGAGCACAGAGCACGCAAAGCACAGTACTCTTTGGCTCAACAAAATTCTCGATTCTCTGAAGTGCAAGTTCAAAGCAAGACAATAACTAACAGCTAAGTACAACAGATGCTAATTTGAGAATGTAGATGGAGTTAATGCAATGAAGATCAGATGGAGTTAATGCAATGCAAGGTGTAAAATAAATATGTACAAGGTGAACTGAGTTACAGCTACAATGCAAGGTGCTTATTTTACAGATGTATGCTTTAAACTATAAAGAAAGAAAATTGACAGATGCACAAATTAAGCTAGAAGATGCTGCAAAGGTTAAAACAAGATACAAGTTACAGATGACTATAAATTACACTACTAAAGGTTAAACAACAATGCGAAGTAAATATGTACAGGGGTAGTAAAGAAAAACAGTGAAGCGAGCAACAAGAATCGACTCAGCACACGCCAAGTCCCCGGCAACGGCGCCAAAAACTAGGTAGGCCTCGAGAAGTTGTTTATAATTTAGCCTACATGTTATAATCCGCAAGTGCACGGCGTCTATCGGAGACGCGGTTAGTACGGCCGATCCCACAAGGACTTGTGGTGCCGTATGACTCTAAGGCTTCCTAAACTGATTTCAAGTAAGTAGCAAGTGACAGCAGGGGGTTTTGCCGATACGGCTGAAGTAGTGAAATGTGATATGAACCTAAGCTAAGGTATAAATTAGTGACATTGGGGATATTAGGGCTGCAAATCCACCACTAATCTACACTATGTCTTCAACTCATGTTATTACTCTTGTTCCTATAACAGAAAAGGGAGAGGTGTCGAGTCTTCCCTAAATCTAAGGTGTTTCTCCGCTTGACAGGTTAATCACAACTAAAGTATATTTCCAAAGTATTACATGTCCGATTAGAGTACAAATAATCGAGGATCATAATAAATTCATTAAGCTTGGGTTGTAGTATAAACAACACAGAGGAATCAAACTACAAGTGCATCCATGGCATTGGCATGCACTCATGTGAGAGCAAAGTGTTATCACACTGAGATTAATTCTATCTAGAAAATATTCAAGCATTCAAGACAATACATGAGCATGAAGAACACAGTTGTAAATTAGGGTTTCATGGAGACCCTAACAACTAAATTAAAACATTAAAACTACAATTAAAACAAAAATTAACCCTAAATTGAAGCACTGGCTAGTCCAGGCCTGAACAAAAATAACTTCTACATCCTCTATTTATACATGCAGAGAAATTCCAAAATACCAAACCCTAATTTCTATTTTAATTCGAAAAATCAACAAACCCATACCCTGAATCGCTTGACCCTTCCGTCTAATCGCCGTAGCTCCATGCGGGGTTGTTGGTTGAATACCTAGTTCTAGTTTTTCTCTAAATTAGCTTCTAGGGTTGGAGAAGCTAAGTGAGAGAAAACCTAGACCTAGAGAGGTAGAGTAGGTAGGAGGTGGTGCGGTGATGATGGAGGTGGTGATGATGGCTCTGTCGGGGAAGGAGATGGTGGTTGAGGTGGAGGTAAGGTCGGGGGAAGAAGATGGTTCTTCTCTGCGCAGAGAAGAAAGATGGGTTTTCAGGAGAGAAGAAAGAGAAAGAAGAAGAAAGGAATGGGGTTGCTCGATAGGGGGTATAGGGTATGGGCATTTTTCTTTGCAGAGCGGACGTATCGATGTTTGATGGGGAAGCCTGCCGAGCATTGGATTTAGCTGGAAAAGATCTCGAACGGTGAGGAAGACTTGGAGTAATCTGGTGTTGCGCGGGAGCAGCGATCTTCGATGCGCGTGGAGGTAGCGACCGTTGGATGTAGCCAGGCGAGATCTCGACGGCTCAGGATGAGCGGGTTCGGATCCGGTTCGTGGGTAGCTCTAGCCCATGTCTTCTTTGTTGGGTTGCGACTGATTCGCGCGCGGGCTTTGGCTATCTGCTCCATAGATGTTTGACTCCAATTATTCTCTCTTTAGCTCCTCAGTTTCTCCGGACTTTATTTATTACCTAAAAACACAAAATTAATTAATACAAATATTTATTCTTGAAAACAAAGAAAACACGTAACTGGGATAATATCCCGATTTCTAAACGCAAAAGATGAGTAAAATGCCAATAAAAAGGTGTATAAATATGCACTATTTGGCACTCATCAACTCAAGGTGCAACCCGCAACAAAGGCATTCCGTACATGCCATTGGCACATGCCACACGCGCCACTAGCAGCGCCACTTGCACTCAAGGTGCAACCAACACTCGAGACATCAACACAAAGCGGGGATGCTTTCCATGGTCTTGGTTTGGCGGTCACAACATGCAGCGTACACTACGCTCACATTAAGAAAGCGTGAATAGGGATAAAGCGGTCAAATAAATGAGGAAATAATAGTGAAAACGTTTTCACCCATAAACACCATGCGGTTACCACCTCCTCCCATTATTTCACCATTTACTCTCTTCCTTCATGAGGCCGTGGTACGTTTCAATCTCGACTTGTATAAATAGGTCTTACCTATTTCCATCGAACGACAAGTCTCGGTCGGAGAAAAATACAACACTCTCAGAAAAGGCAACTTTGCAAGCTCTCCAAAAGCTTTCATCTCTTGCAAGCTTCCTAAGCTTTCACTTTCGATACAAGTCGAGACACTACTCTCCCGTAACTATTCTCGGGGTCTCAACACCTTTCTTTGCTTCCTCCCCAAATCAACCCTTCTCCTCCACTTTGTGACCGAAGCAAGTCCGGAACGGCCATTTCTTGGTTTAGGCCGGACTTATACGAGATTGATCTCTCGAATCTATAAAGTGCTCACGTGCAACACATTTGTTTAGATCTTAAACCAGTTTTCTCACTCACCTACCGAATTTACCAAAATCATGTGAAACGATTTTACCCATAAACAATTGGCGACCACGGCGGGAGGATTGATCTATCGGCTACAATATCAGACTGTCGATCTCGTTCTTCGACCCAGATGTCAAGATGATATGGGAAGGCGACTCAATCCGACTCAACTGCCAGACAACCCGGTTACCGAGTTGTAAAAACTACACCAGTAAAGCTGGGACTCGTGAAGATGCTACAGCGATTGGGGACTTGTTGGCAATGCTACCAAACAAAGCCGCCTTTTACATGGTGGGGGGGTGTGTTCGCAAAAACCTATGGAGTGAGTAAATTTAGACTGGGCAAGATATACGATCTGTTTTTAGGTTCTTAATAAAACCGTCATACTACCGTGTCTTGTGCCTATTGCTAGCACACACTTTCATAAAAGCAATATTCCTTTCACAAAACATAATCGAGTTATATTATCAAAACCATTCATCCTTAAATAATCCAATATCCTTAAAGCTACCATCTGTCTATCAAAACCGGTCGAACTTTGAACCAGACATCCAGTATGTTTTTCAAAAAAAAAAAAAAAAAAAAAAAAAAAAAAAAAAAAAAGAAGAAAAAACCTAAATGAAAGTTTAACAGAGAAACATTCAAGGAAAATCATCCAACAGAAAGTGCTCTTCTTGGAGAAAGTCAACTTTGCATCTTCAAGAGCCGCTCTCTTCATAGTTAACATACGAAAGCGTTGAACTCCTTTCTACGCACGTCGCGATGGTGCTCCCAGTCGGCAATAACGTCTTCAGAAACAGTGTGGCCAGTCACCTCACGCATATCCTCGATGGAAGATAAAGCCTCTTCCACACGCTTAACCAACGCAAATCGACTAGTGACCTTCTTGGTTGTGGCCATATGTCCGTACTTCTCCAGTTCCGGTGTGCAACGCCTCATACTTAGCCAGCACGCTGAAACCGCCAACCAGCACATAACCTGGATAAGGAACCAAGTACGGGGTATCAAAAATGGCGACTGCAACTGGCCTCACGACTCGCAAAGGGTCTTCTTCCATGTCTGCGGCAGCAACCATCAGAGAATCATCCACCGTTTGAACCACATCTGTGCCCGGCAATTGGCTAACTCCCATCTCCAAGGCACCGGCGGTGGTCACCAAAGGCAAGTTTTCGTGTGGATCCACCCCATAATCGTCCTCCGAACCGGATTCCTCCTGCGAACTTGAGTTAGACATTTTTCAAAAGAAGAAACGGAAGAAGAAAGAAAAAGAAGCGCGAAACTCACCGAACCACTTCGAAAAAGAACCCCGGTGTTGCGGAGGAATCACTCACACTTGTCGAACTTTCTTCTTTCTCTGACTCATCACCGCTATGAGGAGGCTCAGTGCCGCCGGAATTCTTCGAATAAATTGCCGTCTCCTGGCAACGTGCAAGGGCAGCGAAGGCATTAACACTACCGAAGCCCTAAAAGAAACAAGACACATGTTTTCAGCAGAAATTCACGTGTTTTGAGACAAACCAACAAGGAGGCGACACATACCTGGTTATTGGAAGAACTGAAAGACACGAGAGCTGCGGGAGGATCTTTTGAAACCGCCCGGAACCCGCCAACACGATTCTTCGTTCTCTGTTCCTTTGCCTGAGGACTTTCCGAGTTGCCAGGCAACTTTCGCTTGGGATCTCTCAACATTGGATACTTCTTCAAAACTGTTGGGGAAGGTTTACAACGAACATTCTCCACCACGTTATTTACAAAATCTTGGATCATAGTGAACTCATCGTACCATAACTCATTATAGCCAAAAGTCGTCGAAGTTACTCTTCCCGTCTGAAAGAAGGGAAGGCGGATACCCGGCTCAAGGGCACTGGCATTGAGGGCGGCATGCAATGAATCCTTAGGAACCACCACTGGTAAGCAAGAGGCACCCCTTGATCGAAACCCATGTGACGAGCAAAGACGGTCAATATTGTAAGAAGGCTATTCGGAAAAGACCCCATGAAGAAAGATGGCATATAGCTAGGACATGCAGCTTAGAATAAACAAGTTTTCACCAACACTCAAGTTGCCGTCGAAGATAAAGACATGATCGGAGAGCGTAAGCAAAGGTGTCAATTTGAGTCACCGACCTATGGACCGGCTCCCATGGGCGCGATTTCATGCGACTTATCGAGAAGACTAACCAAGCTCATGCCAACTCTTGGACACTTGTTCACCCATCGAAGAATTCGGGAGCCGCCCCAACTCGCGGGAATCGAAGGCAACGGTTTCGGGAGCATACTTATCAAAGTGCTCCCATAGCCGGGCTTTAAAAGCAACGTGCACATATGAATCCACTTTCATGAAACCATTCGAAACTCGCATGTTCGCAACTAGGTGATCCAGATGCACATACAGTGAACCAAGGAATAGCTTGCCAATGGGAAGAACTTCACCTTTTGCTAACTTCACAAAGAATCACTAGCAACTCGGGTCTTATTTCCTTCTTGCCGAACCGTCATCAAAAATGTCTCAAGACAACAGGAGAGAGCCAAAAATACCGCAACATGAAGATCATTGCTTTTTCTCGTTTAGGTTCCATCTCGTCCGGAAACCATTGAGATATCCACCACTGTAAAAGCACCTTTCATCCTCTTCAGGACAGAATCCTTCGACTTCGCAAGTGGAGTCTTTTCGAGCGTAATCTCCCAACTTAGCGGCAAGGTCTTCCCGCATCTTCTCCTCACCTTCAGACAATCGGATATTAAGATTCCCGATTACCGGAAGATTCAGCAAGAGAGCCACACTCTCCAAGGAGAAAGTTATTTCACCCCATTTACATATGATCGTATGGGTGTCCGAACACCATCTGGAGATGAAAGCAACCAAGCCCGGGATATCCTTCCTAACTGGAGATTTCTCAAGCTCGCAAAGATCAATAATCTGCGCCGAGTCAAGTTGGTATTTATGTCCTCCCTACCTACTCACCATGAACTCAACCCATCTATCAAAAGGACGCAATGGGCTTTGACACATCCTGAAATCAATGTTGGAAGAAAAATATACCCCTTTATGAAGACAGAACCGTATGGTGTTCTCTGGGCGAACCGAACGTGTCTTCTTTTCATCTTCACCACCGGTTAACAAAATTGGCACGAAACCTGGGTGATTCTTCCGAGCAGAGGCGAGGGGTCTAGCAAAGAATTCATCATCCGTGTTTGGTTTGGAACTATGAACATCCTTCGATGAGGCGAAATTTTGTTCGGGTAACATCTTGTCGGATTTCTTCATAACAACTTAGTAACGAGATATCTGCACACGGAGAAAGACGAAATTATCTCCCTGACACATAACCGCACCCAACAAAAGGAAAACCTAAAAAGAAAAAAAAAAAGAAAAAAAGAGGGTGTATTCTCTACGGGTTCAAAAGCGCACACGTAATATTTTCTTGTGGTTCAAAATTATATACGCAATATTTTCTACGGGCTCGAATGCGTCTATGGTATCCTTCTTCAGGTTCAAAATTATATATGGAGCATTTTTCTACGGGTTCAAAACTGCCCGCGCAGTATTTTCTTCAAGTCCGAAATTCATATATGTAATATTTCCTATGGGTTCGAAGTCATATGAAGCACATATACAATATTCTCTACGGGTTCGAAAATGCACACGCAATATCTTCTTAAGTGGTTCAAAAAATTATATACGTGAGATTTTATACGGGCTCAAGTGCGTCTGCAGTATCCTTCTTCGGGTTCAAGACTATATACGCAGATTTTCTACTGGCTCGGATGCGTCTATGGTATCCTTCTTCGGGTTCAAAATTATATATGGAGCGTTTTTCTACGGGTTCGTATCATATATACAAAGATTTCCTTGGTGCATATATACAATATTTTCTACAAGAAGCACGCCAAGAAATCATATGCGAAATATCATTGCAAGGATTATAAAAACGCCTACTTTTAGGGTTTGCACCTACATGAAAAGGGAAACAAGAGAAGTACTGGAAGACATACCTGGAAACCGGTTTTTCTTTATGACTCTGCCGCTAGTATGAAAAGATGAAAGAACAAAGATGAGAGAAAGGGATTTTATATATATGGGCGTGGAGATCCTGAAATAGGGAAGGATTTCCCTATACCAAAAATCGTGCATATAAGGAACGGGCCCACAAGGGCGCCCAACTTCCCAACGTTGCCCAAGTAGCACCGGTCCCACCAATTGCGCCCAACTTCCCAACGTCGCCCAAGTTGCACCGGTCCCACCAATTGCGCCCAACTTCCCAACGCCGCCCAAGTCACGCTAGCTAGCACGATCAGCTTCCCACTTTGCGCCGGTCCCGCCAGCTAGCACGCTTAGCTTCCCCACCTTGCGCCGGGTCCCGCCTAGCGATTAGCTTCCCACTTTGCGCCGGTCCCGTCAGCTAGCATGCTCAGTTCCCCAACTCGTGTCAACTTCTCAATGCCGCCCAGCTTCCTACCTCTCAATGACGCTGACTTTCCAATTGTGCCAGCCTCCCGATTTGCGCAAAACTGCCAGAGGCAAGGATTCCAAATCCTATTTATAAAAAGGTCAGACAAGCCTCTTCAATTCTCTTTACGATTTGATGTTGATAGTTTGTCACCATCTTATGCTTTCCTCGCAACAAATCTCCTGTTCCGAGCTAAGCAGGGGACTTAATGTTGATGGTGGATTTTGAACAAAGGGTAAAATCGTAAAACCCCAAATAACCTAATGTCACCGATGACACATTTATTAGAATATTTAATGCATGTAGTCGTAATTAATAGGGGTATTTTTTCAAATTAGGGTTACAACGAACAAAACCCTAATTCCCCTCCGTGCCAATGGCAAATCATGCAGCCCACACCTAGCCCAAGCTAGCCGCGCCATGCCAAACGCACTCGCCTTGGCCCTAGCTATGCTAGTCACACCAAACGCGCCAAAGCATGCCAACCATGCTAGCCGCACCTCCGTGCCAATGGCAAATCATGCCAGCCACACCTAGCCTAAGCTAGCCGCACCTCTATGCCAATGGCAAATCATGCCAGCCATACCAAACGCGCCGAAGCATGCCAACCATGCTAGCCGCACCTCTATGCCAATAGCAAATCATGCCAGACATACCAAACGCGCCGAAGCATGCCAACCATGCTAGCCGCACCTCTATGCCAATAGCAAATCATGCCACCACACCAAACGCGCCAAAGCATGCCAACCATGCTAGCCGCACCTCCGTGCCAATGTTAAATCATGCCAGCCACACCTAGCCTAAGATAGCCGCACCTCTATGCCAATGGCAAATCATTCCAGCCATAACAAACGCGCTGAAGCGTGCCAACCATGCTAGCCGCACCTCTATGCCAATGGCAAATCATGCCAGCCACACCAAACGCGCCAAAGCATTCCAACCATGCTAGCCGCACCTCCGTGCCAATGGCAAATCATGCCAGCCACACCTTGCCCAAGCTAGCCGCGCCATGCCAAACACACTCTGCCTTGGCCCTAGCTACGCTGGTCACGCCACGCCAAGCCAAACACCCTTACCTTGGCCCTAGCCGCGCCATGCCAAAGTAGCGCCCGCACCTAGGCTTGCAAACCGTGCAACCTAGGCCATATTGGCCACGCATGCCATTGGCACATGCCAACACGCTCGATGGTAGCTTTTCTCACCAGGGCGTGGCCCTAATGGCCAAGCATGCCATTGGCATATGCCAACACGCTCGATGGTAGCTTTTCTCACCAGGGCGTGGCCTTAATGGCCGAGCATGCCATTGGCACATGCCAACACGCTCGCTGGTAGCTTTTCTCACCAGGGCGTGGCCCTAATGGCCGAGCATTCCATTGGCACATGCCAACACGCTCGCTGGTAGCTTTTCTCACCAGGGCGTGGCCCTAATGGCCGAGCATGCCATTGGCACATGCCAACACGCTCGCTGGTAGCTTTTCTCACCAGGGCGTGGCCCTAATGGCCGAGCATGCCATTGGCACATGCCAACACGCTCGCTGGTAGCTTTTTTACCAGGCCGTGACCCAAATTGGCCACCCATGCCATTGGCACATGCCAACACGCATCGCTGGTAGATTTTCTTACCAGGACGTAGCCCTAATGGCCATGCGTGTCATTGACACATGCCAAACACGCACGCTGGTAGCCTAACTTACAAACTGTGCAACCTACCACCAAGGCATTCCGCACACGCCATTGGCACATGCCAAACACGCCACTAGCAGCTCTGGCATTGCCACTAACACTCAACGTACAACCTACCACCAAGGCATTCCACACATGCCATTGGCACATGCCACACACGCCACTAGCACTCGGGCATTGCCACTTGCACTCAAGGTGCAACCGCAACAAAGGCATTTCGTACATGCCATTGGCACATGCCACATGCGGCACTAGCAGCGCCACTTGCACTCAAGGTGCAACCAACACTCGAGACATCAACACAAACTGGGGGATGCTTTCCAGGGTCTTGGTTTGGCGGTCACAGAGATGCGGCGTACACTACGCTCACATTAAGAAAGCGTGAATATGAATAAAGCGGTCAAATAAATGAGGAAATAATGGTGAAAACGTTTTCACCCATAAACACCATGCGGTTACCACCTCCTCCCATTATTTCACCCTTTACTCTCTTCCTTCATGAGGCCAGGGTACGTTTTAATCTCGACTTGTATAAATAGGTCTTACTTATTTCCTCCAGACGACAAGTCTCGGTCAGGAGAAAAATACAACACTCTCAGAAAAGGCAACTTTGCATGCTCTCCAAAAAGCTTTCATATCTTGCAAGCTTCCTAAGCTTTCACTTTCTGATACAAGTCGAGACACTACTCTCCCGTAACTATTCGGTCTCAACACCTTTCTTTGCTTCCCTCCCCAAATCAACCCTTCTCCTCCACTTTGTGACCGAAGCAAGTCCTGGAACGGCCATTTCTTGGTTTAGGCCGGACTTGTACAGATTGATCTCTCGAATCTATAAAGTGCTCACGTGCACAGCACATTTGTTTAGGGCTTAAACCAGTTTCTCACTCACCTACCGAATTTACCAAAATCGGCGGAAACGATTTTTACCCATAAACAACTGGGAACAAAGGTCTTGCTGCAACTCTTGATGAAATGTCTGACAATTATGATTCTAATGAAGACGAGAAATCAAGTGTTGCACTTCTTTATAAAAATATTGATTTTGATAACTGTAGCAATACATACATCAATCTTGATATTTTTTGAGAAGAAAACTCAACCAATCTGGAAGATGAAATTGACCTTTCTATTGGAAACTCTGTGTATAATGTTTCAGGTTCTACTATGTGTCTAGTAGCTTGCACACCTCAGATACCTGAATTATATCCAAGATTGACGTGCTCATATTGTTCACTCAAAGTTCATGAACTATCAAAGTGTTACAAGTTCAAACACAAATTAAGACATGTCAACAAACTTCAACGAAGAGCAAATCGACTAGAAAGCAAGCTTAAACTTGCTCAGAAGACCGCTGAATTATGTAAGATTTTATCTTCGTCTAAGAAGTTAGTTTCCAAGGATAGAACAAGACCATTAGAGAAGAAAGTATGGTCCAATCGTTTTGATAGACAAAGGTCTGTGGATTCCTCTCAAGAGGAACATGGTGGACAAATTGTTGTTCACCGCAACACAACTTGATTGTGTTGATTTGTAGATCTTGTCTCATGTGCGTGATCAAAAGAGACAAGGTTGTGCACCTCTCAGGCTTTAGGAAAAGTTTGTTTTCTTGTTTTCTTAGTTTTGTTGTTTTTGGAATTCCCTGTCTATCAATAAAGGAGGGTTATTCTCGACAATTATACTCTTTCTAGGGTTCAGAATTGTGCGTGCACGAACCTGTTAAAGGTTGCGTAACCCTATATTCCTTTTTCCTTCCCCGAAACTTCTTTTATCTTAAGACTACATGTTGAGTTAAATTGTGATTTCCTCTCACAAACCCATACGTTTATGGATACTCCAAGCATCATGTCTTCTGATGGAAAAGATGTTGATATGATTGTCAAGCCATCAATCATGAAGGAAAAAGTGAAATCTCCGTTACCTCCGACATTGAAAAGAAAAAGAAGGAATTGAGGAAGCCAAGAGCTGTTCCTTCAAATTCTCAGAAGTTTTTTGATGTTCTTGAAGTGTTGAAGGAGACACGAAAGGAGATTCAACAAATAAAGGCTTTTGTGTTTAAGACTCATGAGATTCAGAAGGCCCTGGTTCGACATCAGTCAAGAAGGTTTATTGATATTAACTCCTATCTTCATGAACCTTATGTTCCAATGGCTGTTGACGACAAGGAGTTCGGGGACGATAAAGAATTCTTCAAAGGTCTTAACATCTAGTCAATCTTCTGATGAGAATTTTATTTCTTGTTTTGTTTAGAAGAATAACTAGAGTTTGGAATAGCCATTATTGTGATTACACATAGCTATGTCCAATATTTTCATCTTCATGTTTTTAGGTTTATTTGTTTAAATTCTAAAAAACTGTTTGGAAGATGATTTTTGCAGTATTAATCTTTATGGTTTCATATATTGCAATTTGTTATGGGATATGTGTGTTTGCGTCCGTGAACTATGATTGTCCCATACTTTGTCAAAAGTTAAGTCTTTCATATGTCGATATGCATGTATTGATAAAAGAATGAATGAACTTTTGACATTACAAAAGTTAAAGCCTTTTATGTCATATTTTGATGAAAGAAAGGATAATACTTTTGTTTACAAGGATTATGTCTATTGTATGTCATTGTGCAAATAGTGATAGAAAATAGAATGAATCCTTGTTTATTCCGCAGTATTGATCTTCCCTGATCCATATTTTATGTATATACTGTGTGGCTCCGTAAGTTCTCTTATGTTGAGCATTTCCGATTAGATTAATCATGGGTTTTCTTGTGATTAATTTAAGGGAGTGTTATTTGGATTCAAATTCATATTCGTATGTGATTTGTTATGTCCAAAGAAATCCTTCTTTTCTTGTGGAAGTAAGGTTGCTCTTGTTGTTCTTTCGGGAATGACATTTTATAGGGGAGAGTTATTAATTGAACTTGTGCTTAATTGCCAAATCTTTGTAGGGAGTGTGGCTGTGGAATATTATAGGGGTTATCTTGTATCTTTATAAACTCCTTGATGAAAGCATTTAGCTTCGGCTATATGATTGCATCTAAAAAGTTGATATGTACTTTCTTTTGGTCATGAAATGTCTCTATGGAAATTTCATTAGGATCCCACTAGTTTTCGTACCTTTGCCAATTTTATTGACAAAAGGGGGAGATTAATGTGTAGTTCACACTACAAATACATATGGTTTTCGGATCATTATGTAAGGGGAGTGGTTTCCATGTGAGATGGAGTATTGACTAAGGGGGAGTGATACATATCACCATAGTATTGTTGTCGAAGTTGTGATGCAATTGAACTTTGATGTTGTGTAATAATACTATGACATCGTGTAACAATGTGTGGATACCGTCGAAATCCGTTAGGATCTCTCAAATGTCCGAAATGGGAATCACGTGGAAATATTATTAATAAGGGAAATTATTATCGAAGCCGCCACCCAACTTAGGGAGTTGGGACCCAAAATAGCACTGGTCCAAAACAGAGAAAAAGTCCGGGAATCAAGATACGGGCTAGGAAGGTGTGAGGCACCTAGCCCGTCCAATCCGAAAATTGGCCTCTACTTTATAATCGGGATTTTAGGGTTCTAACTTGCATTAACGAATAATGAAATAAATACATCAAATTATGAATGCTAATTGAATTATTAAGCAAATAAAAAAATCGCACCGTGGTCGGTTGTCACCCGGTCAAAAATAATTTCACTTTCTTGCTTCACTAAAATAAAGTAGTATGCAATAAGAAAGAGTTCGTATCCTGAGAGAGGCTTATGTTGTTATGCAAATTTTCAGTTTCTTAGTAACCAAGGGGGATGTTGATGTTTCAAAGCAATAAAAATAAATTGAAAGCAAAGTAATAATAAAATTTATCAATAAGGAGGAAGTATTGGTCACGGGATAGTTTCATTCACAAATATGTATTCTCAACAATGACTAGAATTGAAATTTTAATCTCTCATTTACTAAAAGTCCTAGGATACCTTGATCGCAAGAGTATCCCGCTAATTCCCTGATTTCATCACAACCACATTAAAAGATGCATATGTGAATTCTTCCTAGAAAGCAACCTAAAGTGTAAAAGCACAATTAGATTTAACTCCCTAAAAGCAATGAGTTCTATGGAATAAGCCTAATCAAGGCAACCAAAATGTGTAAAAGCACTAATTCGATTTAACCCAAGTTACGATTCATATGTGACTAGTAGGATATATCACTACAAGCACTACCCACATTTATGCTACTCAAAATCAGGGATAGACAACGTTTCGTATTGAAAGCCCTAATATAGCTCTAGATATGAAAGTAGATCGGATTGATTCCGGACTCAACCAAACAAACTATCAAATCATAAACATTATAAACCATGAATCATAATCAATAAATTACTGAGACAAAACTAATACATTGAATCAAATCTTATTTGTGAAATCCACTTATTATCCCATAACCAATAATAGGTATTTAGTTACTCATAGTATTTTTATTCAACATAATTATTATCAAAAATAAAATGAAGAACATGTAAAATAAAATGGAAGCAAACCCTAGTAGAATCGCTCTCCTCCAAAACTCCAGTAGAAAAATACGTGATCCTAAAAGAATAGAAACTCCTCCTTCTTATAGCCTTCACACTTTCCAAAATTAGGTCTTCAAAGTCCATCACCAAAAAGTCCACCAAGCCCATGAACCATGTGTGAGAAACCCATGTGAAAATATATGCCCCAAAATCGGTCCGGAAGTCGGGATTGTGGCCGGAAATCGGCCGGAAAGTCGCGGAAGTCGGCTCCGGTGACCGGCAAAGTCCGCCCGGTCACCGAGTCAACGGGTTGGACCGGCGAGTCAACGGGTCGGATCAGGATCGGGTGAGTCTACTCAAGTCAGACCTGGTCAGGATGAATCAGACCAGAGTCAGACCTGGATCAGCTGAATCAAGTGAGTTAATTTGGCCAGGCCAGTCTATTGCATAGGCCAGCTCTGTGTATGGCAATCATTGTGCTTCACCACTTTGGCCAGCCATTCCATAGCACACAGTAGCCAACAACAACTCCTCCTGCCGGCTTAGTTTGAGATCCCTTTTCTTTTCAGCTCCACACAATACGAGTAATCCTTTCAATGCATTCCATTACAAAGACAATCATCATCCACTTTGGCCATCTTTGCACTCCAAATCACAATATCCTCGTAGCCTTCTAGGTCTGGGCCCTATCTCGATGCCATACAACCCCTATCCGAGCCATTGAACCATGGCTTCATTAAGTCCTTCACCTGACTTTTGATTATAGAAGCAACACAAGTTTTAAACTGCCATTGAACACTTGCAACATCACCAGTTTCATCTTCATACCCAGCTCTTCCATTGCAGCATCAAGTCCAACCAACCCCTGCATTGTACTCTACCTGCTCCTCACTAACTTATCAGTTCCAACAGCAGCTTTTCACCACCATTTATACTTCATGCCTGAACATATCAAGTCCTACTTGCCCTGCAGCCTCCTCAGATTCATGCCTTGCCATAGCCTTCCAATCCCAGCCTTGAGCTCTTGCCACATTCACAGCTGCAACTCAATCCTCAAATCACCTACACTGGAACACCATTACCCTCACCTGTATTGCCATCTGAGCTCTCCTTTGTAATCTCTGACTTCAAAAACACCATCCCTGTAATTTCCTAGCCAAACTCAATTGATTCTCAAGCAACACCATAAGAACCCAGACCTGCAATTCCAGCTCTGTCCACCATTCCAATCTTCATTCCATTAAGCCATACCAAGTCACCAGCCCTAAGGCCTCCTACAAATTTCCTTGAGCTTCAACACCATCTCTGCTCATCTTGTTTCTCATTCAACCAAACCCTGGCACAACTCATAAGTGTCTCAGCTCTCAGTGCAACAGAGCCTTTTTGAATTGCAGTCTCAAAAGACCCACTGCCATTACCTCTCTGCAGTTCAGTTCTTCTCCCTGTAACCACCAGTAGCTTCACTTAAGCCATCAACACCACTACCAATTTCTCTCGATCTTCATCTGAGCTTAATCACCTGAAACCCATGCTCAGCTTCATATATCCAACCACAACGTCTCAACAGCAAACCACCAACTTCCTACCCACCGAGAACACCCACAGTTCATCTGCAACTTCATCTCAGTTCTTATCTCCAATTACTAAACAACAGCTGCATCTCAATCTCAATTCGAGTTCCACTTTCAACAGCAAGTTTAAAAACCTAACCTCAACCTAGCCTGCCATTCTCCACCTTGGTGTCGCCAGCAAGCCATTAGCCCAAGAACAACACCATCTGTAAATCCAGCACGTCCAATTCAAGCTTCCACATCAGTGTACAACCATCAATTATCAACTCCAGGCTTCAGTCCATACATCACCTCAATACACTGGTACCTGCAATGTCACTACCACCACCAACAACACAACCACCTTCTCAGTTCACTCCCAGGCCTTAAACTCTCATGAGCTCAAACTCTTCTTCCCAATCGAACCCAATTCATGACCTCAGATCCCCTTTCCGATTCAAATCCACTAACAGCATCAAACCCATCTTCTACATCTCAGATTCAATCATCCATCTTCACCACCAAATCACCCGACATCAAGAACCCATCTGAGATTCACACAGTAATTTCATCTCCTCTGATTTCCTTCATCAAAACACAGCAACACAATTCATCTATGAATCACATCTTCACTGCCATAATCAGCAGCTCGATCTGGTCTTCCTTGACTGGGATTTGTATCACCACCACGAATCCATCTCTTCATCGATTTCCTCTACCAGCAACCACCATGGCTTCCTCTCTAATTCTCAGGTGTTTCCAAACCTTTTCTCTCTCGATTTTCAGGTCGAAAATGATAATGATGAGAAATTTATTTCTCACTGAAACTTTGGTTTGTTGTAAGAAGGGATGGTGGATATAGCCACCCAAAACTGGCAGATAAGGGGTACCCAGCTGGTAGCCCCTTAACATACTGCTGGCTGTCATTTAACACCTCTCCAAAGAAAGTTATCCCTTAACCTTGGGTCAGCTCCGTATATCACTTGCCTGTGAGATGACAATTTCGCCATTTGGCTCAATTTGGGTAATTTCTCCTTCTTTTCCTCCGCGCGACTCCATTGCACCTATAAAACTCAAAAGCACACATAAAATACATATTTCACAAGAAAAATAGCAAAGAAAGCATAAACTCTATATAGTAAATACGGTGTATTCTACACCTATCAGATTCCCCCACACTTAGACTTTGCTAGTCCTCGAGCAAATCAAACAAAACAATAAAATACAACAACTCCGTGTCGTCGAGGCTACGGTCACTTTTAGCATAAATAACAAGCCTTTAAACCCCTAGGTGTCCCTAGTGGACGAGTTATAGTCTCGTGAGGGTTTACTAGAGATATACCCACAAAACCTAAATTACCAACTTACTAGTTCTTCGTAATGATAGTATCCAACGCGCTAAGAAGACATAGAGATTACGCACACTAGTCATAAGAAGTTAGACACATAAATGAACACAATCTCATTCTTAAAAGTTGAGAGAGAAATAACCATCCCTTCTCGACTAAAATTCGGGTTCTGATTGATCAAAAGTCTCGACTCTGCCTCACACGAAAGGGTTTTATGATATTGCTCTCAATAATAAAAAACTTTTTATGGGTCACACATGTGTCCAGGTTGGAATGAAGAGAGAATCCTGAGACACGTTGAATGGTAGGAAGGCTTAACCCTCCGAAGTTTTTGAAAACCCACATCTTTTATCTATTTTTGAAAACCCATTTCTCTGACGATCTCTTCGAAAGGAAATCAACCATTTAACGAAGGTGGGAATATGCTTACTTACCTCGTTATCCGTTCGGCGTGCAGCTAGCACCACTCTCACAGCATCCATAGAAACGTCTTCGGTCTTCTATCGGTGTCTTCATCTTCGTCTTCGGTCTTCAACTCTTGATGATAACTCTCGAACTTCGTAGAATCTCGACAATATGATTATTTCCCTCAAATTCCTTGTCGCTTGAAACTTCATTATAGATATTCCTTCTTTCCATAGGCTTTATTGAAAGAATACAAAAATAAAAACAACTCAATTTTTCTTTTTTTTTTTTTTTTTTTTTTTTTTTTTTTTTTTTTTTTTTTTTCTTTTTTTTTTTTTTTTTTTTTTTTTTTTTTTTTTTTTTTTTTTGAATAAGAAATAAAACAAATAAAAATAAAACAAAATAATAAAAAACTATTAACAACCTAAACATTTTCTCTTGTCTCTTTTTTTTTTTTTTTTTTTTTTTTTTTATATATATTTTTTTTTTTTTTTTTTTTTTTTTTTTTTTTTTTTTGAGACAAGAGAAAGTACAAATACAAATAAACTAAAATAAAAATGTAAGTACAATGCCATGGTGTAAGTACTTTACCCTTGAATCTTCACAACTTATATGTCTTGATATTATAAACTTCTCGAACTTTCATCCTTCTAATTTCCGCTCTTGTATTATAGTCTTCAACTTATAAAAATTCTGCCCTTGTTTTGTTGCTTTACTCAAATCTGAAATCTGCCCATTACTGTAGTGTTGCTTGTAAACTTCGAACATGTTCAACTTTCCTTCGAATTTGTGATGCTCCTCTTGTTGATGATGATGGTGTTTCTATGGACCTGTTGGTGTAGAGAGAGATAAGGTGGATGGTGCTAACTGCGAACAAGATCACAAGTGGAATGTAAGTTAGCAATTCGATGTCACCAACATGGTTGATAAAAATAGCACTCAAGAGATCAAAATAGTGCTTCTATGGTGGGAAATTGGACAGCTCACCATTCTGCGCCGGAATTTACGTACGGTGACACACACTCAAAAAGCACAAATTTAGACAGTACAAAGAATTGAAGGTTGGTGCCTCACATTATGTAACATGGGTAGTCTCCACTATAGGGGATCACTGTTCTAATACCGAATTCAGCTCGCACCTTATTTGCCACCGGCATGGTTAAATCCAACTTTAACTCTCATACAATTAAGAAACCCGATCATGTTCTCTGTCATCTCTAAGTTCAGTCACTATTGTGAGATTCTCGATGTAATCTTAGCGACATGTATACTATGTGACTCTAAAGAACTACAAGTTGGAGTTTTCTTATTCACTAGTTCACAAAAAAGTTGAAAAATTGCAAAAACTTACAACATAAACCACTCCCCCACACTTAAACTTTACATTGTCCTCAATGTAAATTGAATCGTCCAAAGTAAGTCAAGGTGGGAAATCCTAATAAGAAATCAGCAAAAAGAAAGAAAAAAAAACAAAACAAGAAAAACTAAAAACAAGAAAAAAATAAATACAAGACAAGAAATACTCATCCGTTGGGTTGCCTCCCAATTAGCGCTTGGTTTAAAGTCGTCAGCCCGACTATCTCCTTGCTTTCTATGACTCCTCCAGAGGGAGTGCATCCACAAAATTAGCTCCTTCCACCACTTCGGAAGTGAAATTCTCATAATATGGTTTTAAACGGTGCCCGTTAACTTTAAGTTCCTTGCCTGTAGCAATGCTACGAATTTCTACTGCACCATGAGAAAACACATTAGTAACAATAAAAGGTCCGATCCATCGTGACCTTAATTTACCCGGAAATAAATGCAAGCGAGTATTAAACAAAAGCACTTTCTCGCCCAACACAAAATTGTTTTCTAGAAATCATAGTATCATGAAAGGCTTTCGTTTTTTTTTCCTTATAAATGCGAGAGCTTTCAAATGCATCATTGCGAAGCTCTTCTAGCTCTTGGAGTTGCAACTTCCTTTGCTTTCCAGCCCCATCCATCTCCATGTTGCATTGTTTAATCGCCCAAAACGCCTTATGCTCAATCTCCACGGGTAAGTGACAAGGTTTACCATACACAAGCCTAAAGGGAGACATCCCAATAGGTGTCTTGTATGCGGTTCTATATGCCCACAAAGCATCATTTAGCCGCATGCTCCAATCTTTCCTTGTTGGATTCACCGTCTTCTCAAGTATGGATTTCACCTCCCGATTAGACACCTCGGCTTGTCCATTTGTTTGAGGATGATAAGGTGTTGCAACCTTGTGCGACACATTGTACTTCTTCAACAAGCTTTGTAAAAACCTGTTGTTGAAGTGAGAACCTCCATCGCTAATTATGGCTCTTGGAATTCCAAACCTTGCAAAAATATTAGTTTGCACAAAATCTGAAACAACCTTGGAATCATTAGTAGGGGTGGCCTTAGCCTCCACCCATTTAGAGACATAATCAACAGCAAGTAAGATGTAATAATTCCCATGCGAGTTGACAAAAGGACCCATAAAATCTATACCCCATACATCAAAAACTTCAATAAATTGAATAAAAGTTTGTGGCATTTGATTTCGGGCACCTAGATTGCCTGTTCTTTGGCACCTATCACAAGTTGTACAAAATGTATATGCATCCTTAAACAAGGTTGGCCAATAGAAACCGCTTTCAAGTACCTTGTAAGCGGTTCTTTTACTTCCAAAATGTCCTCCGCAAGCATAGGAGTGACAAAATGACAAGATAGAATTAAACTCGGATTCGGGAACGCACCTTCTTATTACTTGGTCGCTGCCATGTTTCCATAAGTATGGATCATCCCATATGTATCGGTTCCCTAACCTCTTAAGTTTGTCCCTCTCAGCACGAGACAAGTTCTTCGGGATTTGTTTAGTTACCAAGTAATTCACAATATCAGCGTACCATGGTTCTCCAAAGGCAATTGAGAATAGTTGCTCATCCGGGAAGCTTTCACGCAATGGGATAGCTTCCTTGTCCACAGCAAGACGGCTCAAGTGATCCGCAACGGTGTTCTCAATGCCTTTCTTGTCCTTGATCTCAATATCAAACTCTTGCAAGAGTAGAATCCATCGTATGAGCCTTGGTTTCGCTTCTTTCTTCATTAGTAAGTACCTAAGAGCTGCATGGTCAGAAAAGACAACAACTTTTGTACCAATTAGATAAGAGCGAAATTTCTCCAATGCAAATACAATAGCTAAAAACTCTTTTTCAGTGGTTGTGTAGTTTTGTTGGGCTTCATTTAACGTTCTAGAAGCATAGTAAATAGCATGAGGTATCTTCCCCTCACGTTGCCCAAGCACCGCACCAACCGCGTAGTCACTAGCATCACACATTAGCTCAAACGGCTTGCTCCAATCCGGTGGTTTAATGATAGGGGCTGAAATCAAAAGTTCTTTCAAACGATTGAATGCCGCCATACACTTCTCATCGAAGTTAAAAACCACATCTTTTTGCAATAAATTGCAAAGTGGTGATGCTATCTTGGAAAAATCCTTGATAAATCTACGATAGAAACCTGCATGACCAAGAAAAGAACGTATCTCCCTCACCGTAGTGGGAGGGGTTAGAGCACGAATAAGGTCTATCTTAGCTTTATCAACTTCCAAGCCCTTAGAAGATATTATATGGCCTAAAACTATGCCATGAGTTACCATGAAATGGCACTTCTCCCAATTTAGCACAAGATTTGTTTCAACACATCTTTCAAGGATTAATGACAAGTTGTTCAAACATAGGTCAAATGAATCACCAAAGACACTAAAGTCATCCATAAACACTTCAATGATGTTTTCAACATACTCGGAGAAAATACTTACCATACACCTTTGAAAGGTAGATGGAGCATTGCACAAGCCAAAAGGCATCCTTCTATAAGCAAAAGTGCCGAAAGGACAAGTGAAAGTAGTTTTCTCTTGGTCCTCCGGTGCTATCACAATCTGATTGTACCCTGAATAACCATCAAGGAAGCAATAATAAGCATGTCCAGCTAAACGTTCAAGCATTTGATCAATAAAGGGTAAAGGAAAATGATCCTTCCTAGTAGTGGCATTCAACTTTCTATAATCAATACAAACCCTCCAACCGGTTTGCACACGAGTTGGGACAAGTTCATTTTCATCATTCTCTACCACCGTTACCCCTGATTTCTTTGGTACAACTTGTACCGGGCTCACCCATTTGCTATCGGATATGGGGTAGATAACACCCACTTCCAAGAGCTTGAGTATCTCCTTTTTCACAACTTCCATCATGGGAGGGTTCAAACGACGTTCTTGGCGTCCCTTGTAGGCTTTGCATCGTCCTCCAAACGAATCTTATGCATACAAACGGCGGGGCTTATACCCTTGATGTCGGCGATTGTCCATCCTATGGCCGTCTTGTGCTTCCTTAACACCCGTAGAAGTTTTTGCTCCTGTAATTCACTAAGCTCGTTAGAAGTGTAACTCTTCATTATCACCCAAGTACAAGTACTTTAAGTGACTTGGAAGAGGTTTCAATTCCAACTTTGGAGATTTAACAATAGAAGGTAAAAGTTGTTCATCACTGCGTGGTAAAGAAATAAAAGAGATATTGTGAGTTTCCGGACATCCTTGTAGTGAGTTGAGATCACCAAGGGCTTCCTTAACTTCGTTACCACACTCAACACCGTCATCCATGGTTGTAGTTAAAACAGGTTTCCAAAGCATCATCATGATTCAATTCAAACACTTGTTGAGCCAATGTATCCAAAACATCAACGGAGAAACAAGAGTGGACATCACTAGGATATCTCATCGTCTCGAAAATGTTGAAACGTATTATTTCTCCATCGAACTCCATAGTCAACGTTCCCTTGTCCACATCAATAATGGTTTTCGCCGTTTTCATGAAGGGACGCCCAAGTAGCAATGGAAGAGACGAGTCCGGTGAACCTTCATCCATCTCTAACACACAAAAGTCAGCTGGGAATACAAGTTGATTAACCCGCACAAGAACATCCTCGACAATACCCATTGGGTAGACATTAGAACGATCGGCTAATTGCAACACAATTCCAGCCTTTTTCAAAGGACCTAGATTAAGTGAATTGTACATAGATGCAGGCATAACATTAACGGATGCACCTAAATCCAACATTGCTTTATTAAAAGTGGTGTTACCAATTGTGACGGAATGTCAAAGCTACCGGGTCTTTGCATTTCGGTGGGAGTTTGTGTTGTAAGATTGCCAAGCATTCTCCCCCACACTCAACACTTCATTACCTTTGAGCCTTTGCTTATTGGTACACAAGTCCTTCAACACTTTTGCATACTTGGGAACTTGCTTGATAGCATCAAGGAGTGGTATATTCACATGAATCTTCCTAAGAACGTCTAAAATCTCCTTTTCTAGTTCCGCCTTCTTTGAACTTGCAAATCTGCGAGGAAAAGGTATAGGAGGAACATAAGTAGAAACCGGAGTTTTAGAGTTAGGAATTGGTACCTCGAGTGTTTGGGGAATTTCATCCCTCTTTTCTTCCAAAACCGGCTCCTTTGGAGCTTCCTCTTCACCCAAATCAAGCAACTTCGGGTTGCACAAGTTGTGTACCACTTCTCAATGTAATTGCATTAACACCCTCTTTTGGGTTGATAGGTTGAGAAGGAAGTCTCCCACTATTTTGTGCCTTCAAATTGTTGATATCAACCGCCATGGAGCCTACTTGAGTCTGCAAATCCTTGATAGCACTCTTAGTTTCTTGTTGGCTCTCTTTGAACATGGTAGAAATACCTTGCATCATTGTATGTAACTTTGCATCGATATCGGAACCTTGAACCGATTGTTGTGGTTCTGAAATTGTTGTTGTTGCGGTTGAAATTGTTGCTGTTGTTGTTGGAATTGTTGTTGTTGTGGTTGAAATCCACTCGAACGATTGAAATTTGGTTGTTGGACCGCACCTTGCTTGTTGGCATAGCTGAAATTTGGGTGATCTCTCCATCCCGGATTGTAGGTGTTGGAGTAGGGATCATACCTTCTTTGTTGGTTTGGAAAACCGCACTAGCTTGCTCCATCTCTTCACCATGTGAAGGTAAAATAACCGCAGCCATCCTTTGTATCATTTGCTCCATATTGTCCATCCTTTGATCACGGTGTGATGATGATGAATCACTAACTTCATGCACTTGCCTTACCATTGGTTCACCTCTTGTGTAGAATTGTTGCGAGTTCGCAGCCATGCTTTCAATCAACTCGGCAGCTTGGGCCACCGTCTTGTTCACTAGTGCACCACCACCCGCAGCGTCTAGAAGATATCTATCACTTGATTGGAGACCTTCGTAGAAGTATTGGATTATCATAGCATCACTAACTTGATGGTGTGGACAGCTTGCCACCAATCTCTTGTACCTCTCCCAACATTCATACAATGATTCTCCAACATGTTGCTTTATTCCACAAATCTCTTTGCGAATTTGAGTGGCCTTAGACGCAGGAAAATACCTCTCTAGAAAGATTTTCTTCAAACCGTTCCATGTAGTGACACTCCCTGGTGGCAAACAATACAACCAATCCTTAGCGCTGTCCACCATAGAAAATGGAAAAACTTTCATCATTGCACCATTGACTTCAGTCTCCGCTGGAAGCATAGCCTTGACAATGGTATAGAACTCCATGAGATGCTTGTTTGGGTCCTCATTCGCCATACCATGAAACTTTGGCAACTCTCTAAGCAACCCCGGCTTGATCTCGAAAGTTGAGTTTGTTTGGATACACCATTGTTGTGCATCAAGCCTATGTGAAGCCAAATCCTTGAGTGTACGGTTCGCATTGTCACCCATTGCTTCTTCCTCTTCAATTAGTGGTTCTCCTACGAATGGAACCTCTTCTTCCTCTTCTCGATGAAGAGCTTCGTGTTCTACTTCCAAGACTTGTTCTTCCGTTGTGTCTTGCCTTGGTTGGAGTATTGTGCCTCTCCGAGTAGCTATCCCGCACCTTTGATAATTCCAATCTTTGGAAGCCAGGGATTAGTACCTGAAAAACAATTCTCGCAAACAAGTGAGAAACAAGACAATAAACGAAAAGCAAGTATAAAAGCAGAAATTGTAAAAAGAAACTAAAAACTTAATAACAAGTCGTATGCCTCCCAAGCAGCGGCGCTAAAATTTGATCGGTTGTCACCCGGTCAAAAATAATTTCACTTTCTTGCTTCACTAAAATAAAGTAGTATGCAATAAGAAAGAGTTCGTATCCACAGAGAGGCTTATGTTGTTATGCAAATTTTCAGTTTCTTAGTAACCAAGGGGGGATGTTGATGTTTCAAAGCAATAAAAATAAATTGAAAGCAAAGTAATAATAAAATTTATCAATAAGGAGAAAGTATTGGTCACGGGATAGTTTCATTCACAAATATGTATTCTCAACAATGACTAGAATTGAAATTTTAATCTCTCATTTACTAAAAGTCCTAGGATACCTTGATCGCAAGAGTATCCCGCTAATTCCCTGATTTCATCACAACCACATTAAAAGATGCATATGTGAATTCTTCCTAGAAAGCAACCTAAAGTGTAAAAGCACAATTAGATTTAACTCCCTAAAAGCAATGAGTTCTATGGAATAAGCCTAATCAAGGCAACCAAAATGTGTAAAAGCACTAATTCGATTTAACCCAAGTTACGATTCATATGTGACTAGTAGGATATATCACTACAAGCACTACCCACATTTATGCTACTCAAAATCAGGGATAGACAACGTTTTCAGTATTGAAAGCCCTAATATAGCTCTAGATATGAAAGTAGATCGGATTGATTCCGGACTCAACCAAACAAACTATCAAATCATAAACATTATAAACCATGAATCATAATCAATAAATTACTGAGACAAAACTAATACATTGAATCAAATCTTATTTGTGAAATCCACTTATTATCCCATAACCAATAATAGGTATTTAGTTACTCATAGTATTTTTATTCAACATAATTATTATCAAAAATAAAATGAAGAACATGTAAAATAAAATGGAAGCAAACCCTAGTAGAATCGCTCTCCTCCAAAACTCCAGTAGAAAATACGTGATCCTAAAAGAATAGAAACTCCTCCTTCTTATAGCCTTCACACTTTCCAAAATTAGGTCTTCAAAGTCCATCACCAAAAAGTCCACCAAGCCCATGAACCATGTGTGAGAAACCCATGTGAAAATATATGCCCCAAAATCGGTCGCCGGAAGTCTGGGATTGTGGCCGGAAATCGGCCGGAAAGTCGCTGGAAGTCGGCTCCGGTGACCGGCAAAGTCCGCCCGGTCACCGAGTCAACGGGTTGGACCGGCGAGTCAACGGGTCGGATCAGGATCGGGTGAGTCTACTCAAGTCAGACCTGGTCAGGATGAATCAGACCAGAGTCAGACCTGGATCAGCTGAATCAAGTGAGTTAATTTGGCCAGGCCAGTCTATTGCATAGGCCAGCTCTGTGTATGGCAATCATTGTGCTTCACCACTTTGGCCAGCCATTCCATAGCACACAGTAGCCAACAACAACTCCTCCTGCCGGCTTAGTTTGAGATCCCTTTTCTTTTCAGCTCCACACAATACAGAATCCTTTCAATGCATTCCATTACAGCACAATCATCATCCACTGGCCATCTTTGCACTCCAAATCACAATATCCTGTAGCCTTCTAGGTCTGGCCCTATCTGATGCCATACAACCCCTATACTGAGCCATTGAACCATGGCTTCATTAAGTCCTTCACCTGACTTTTGATTATAGAAGCAACACAAGTTTTAAACTGCCATTGAACACTTGCAACATCACCAGTTTCATCTTCATACCCAGCTCTTCCATTGCAGCATCAAGTCCAACCAACCCCTGCATTGTACTCTACCTGCTCCTCACTAACTTATCAGTTCCAACAGCAGCTTTTCACCACCATTTATACTTCATGCCTGAACATATCAAGTCCTACTTGCCCTGCAGCCTCCTCAGATTCATGCCTTGCCATAGCCTTCCAATCCCAGCCTTGAGCTCTTGCCACATTCACAGCTGCAACTCAATCCTCAAATCACCTACACTGGAACACCATTACCCTCACCTGTATTGCCATCTGAGCTCTCCTTGTAATCTACAGCTTCAAAAACACCATCCCTGTAATTTCCTAGCCAAACTCAATTGATTCTCAAGCAACACCATAAGAACCCAGACCTGCAATTCAACTCTGTCCACCATTCCAATCTTCATTCCATTAAGCCATACCAAGTCACCAGCCCTAAGGCCTCCTACAAATTTCCTTGAGCTTCAACACCATCTCTGCTCATCTTGTTTCTCATTCAACCAAACCCTGGCACAACTCATAAGTGTCTCGGCTCTCGGTATGTGAGCCTTTTTGAATTGCGGTCTCAAAAGACCCCACCGCCATTACCTCTCTGCAGTTCAGTTCTTCTCCCTGTAACCACCAGTAGCTTCACTTAAGCCATCAACACCACTACCAATTTCTCTCGATCTTCATCTGAGCTTAATCACCTGAAACCCATGCTCAGCTTAATATATCCAACCACAGCGTCTCAACAAAGAAACCACCAACTTCCTACCCACCGAGAACACCCACAGTTCATCTGCAACTTCATCTCAGTTCTTATCTCCAATTACTAAACAACAGCTGCATCTCAATCTCAATTCGAGTTCCACTTTCAACAGCAAGTTTAAAAACCTAACCTCAACCTAGCCTGCCATTCTCCACCTTGGTGTCGCCAGCAAGCCATTAGCCCAAGAACAACACCATCTGTAAATCCAGCACGTCCAATTCAAGCTTCCACATCAGTGTACAACCATCAATTATCAACTCCAGGCTTCAGTCCATACATCACCTCAATACACTGGTACCTGCAATGTCACTACCACCACCAACAACACAACCACCTTCTCAGTTCACTCCCAGGCCTTAAACTCTCATGAGCTCAAACTCTTCTTCCCAATCGAACCCAATTCATGACCTCAGATCCCCTTTCCGATTCAAATCCACTAACAGCATCAAACCCATCTTCTACATCTCAGATTCAATCATCCATCTTCACCACCAAATCACCCGACATCAAGAACCCATCTGAGATTCACACAGTAATTTCATCTCCTCTGATTTCCTTCATCAAAACACAGCAACACAATTCATCTATGAATCACATCTTCACTGCCATAATCAGCAGCTCGATCTGGTCTTCCTTGACTGGGATTTGTATCACCACCACGAATCCATCTCTTCATCGATTTCCTCTACCAGCAACCACCATGGCTTCCTCTCTAATTCTCAGGTGTTTCCAAACCTTTTCTCTCTCGATTTTCAGGTCGAAAATGATAATGATGAGAAATTTATTTCTCACTGAAACTTTGGTTTGTTGTAAGAAGGGATGGTGGATATAGCCACCCAAAACTGGCAGATAAGGGGTACCCAGCTGGTAGCCCCTTAACATACTGCTAGCTGTCATTTAACACCTCTCCAAAGAAAGTTATCCCTTAACCTTGGGTCAGCTCCGTATATCACTTGCCTGTGAGATGACAATTTCGCCATTTGGCTCAATTTGGGTAATTTCTCCTTCTTTTCCTCCGCGCGACTCCATTGCACCTATAAAACTCAAAAGCACACATAAAATACATATTTCACAAGAAAAATAGCAAAGAAAGCATAAACTCTATATAGTAAATACGGTGTATTCTACACCTATCACATCGAATCCTGTAAAATGGAAACAAAATCCGGTCAAATCACGAGAATTATTAATATCACCAAAAAAATATCAAATTCTTATTATTATTACCAAAATTATTATTATTATCACCAAAATATTATTATTATTATTATTACTCAAATTACTAGACACCCCGACATATCATTCAACCAAACAATAATAATTATTATTATTATTATTATTATTAACTTTTACTCATCGACCATTGAAACATGCATTGACACTAAACAAAGAGGAGATAGACACGGCATAACATGATATAGAACTAGACCGACCATTACCTAGAACTAGCAGATCAATGAACAGAATGCTATCAAACTTAAAAGAATTATGGAATATGGATGACTAGGACTAAGATGTAAAGCATGTGACTACACAGACCATGAGAACATCAACGCTTAGTGCTTCTAATGGAAAATACTTCAGAAAGGTTTCATACAATAAGACGCAAGCCTACCAACGAATGATGACAAAATAGATTTAGCATATAATCAAAGACCAACGAGATGCGATAGTTCACTATATATTCAGGCTTATAATAAATAGAAGATCGAAAGTAATTATGCTTCTAACAAACAAACAAAGCAAGTAATCACTTCTTATTAATATTCAAGCATGACCGTCGTCTGTTTCTTACACACATTCTCATAACCAGCTTAAGGTTTCAGTATTACCTGTTTTCGCAAAGTGGTGATTTCAATGTTACTTAGACCGGAAAGATCAACAAGGGCTTAGTACTTCCGCGAAGCCGATTCAAGGACAATCCAACGCCAACCGTTCTAATATTTTTTAAGAATTCTATGCTTCTCCTATTTCTCCACTAAAAATCTCCTAAAAGTTTCTCTAGTTTTCTCTCTAGGTGCTATCAGAATTTTCTCCTCTTGAAACTCATGAAAAAGCTCCCTATTTATAGTCTCCTCCAACCATCTAGGACCCTAGGATTGAATGCCTACGATCAAACTGTGGAACTCTAAAACCTAAATATTATTACTCATTCTCAAAAATATTATTCCCATTTTTATAAATTCATTGGATATTAATACCAAAAATGCAAAAGATTTCATTTAAACCTAGGCTTAGTTGAAAGGAAAGACTTGGGAACAAAGGAACCTTAATGTCGACATTTGGGATGGACGTCTAGCTAATGAGGCTAAGCACTGACTAGTGGATACTTTGAAATGGACAAGCCTAGGAAGACTCGTTTGATAATTTCGGGGCAAAGGTACTAACTAGTGGACAGGACTTGGTGGAACTATTGAGAGCAACTAATGACGTTTGATATTAATTAATGGATTTTCACAAGTGGACTAAAAGTCCAACACTCGGTTGATTATCATTTCACTCTCAATTATAAATTGGGCTTACCGCGGGTTTGTTGCTAGATTCGGTTCGCGACAACATATTCAATTTTAGACACAACATTTGTGCGAAATTGGGGTGCCTACACAATGATTGCGAATTCTTTTTTTCTCATTGTTATGGCTACGGATTTTCAACAACGATCATGCTAAACTTACAACCTTTGGAATCATTGGAGTACTTGGAAGTGACGAAGATTTCGAGTAATATTGAAGAACCAAGAAGATCAGGCATGTGGAAGAGAAGTTATAAAAGTTTATTTATCTATTTTTGTATTCCATATGTATTGATAGTTTTGTCACTAAAATTGACAAAGGGGGAGATTGTTAGAGCACTTCTCGGTCGAACTCGCATGCGTTGCTATCTCAAGCATGTTTGTCAATGTTAGTGATCAAAACTATAAGTCTTGATTTCTATTCTACTATTAGTTAAGTCTCGGACTAAGATAGAAAGTGTAGTTATGCTCAAGACTCCATGGCGATCACCATACAAAGACGAAGAACTACTCAAGGAACTTGTGGAACTTCATCGACTAAAAGGTATGTGGAGACTTGAACTTATCTATCACTCAAAAGTCTATCTACTCTATATCCTATCTTGAGACAAAAGTTGTTTTGCTATATAGACTATGATTATACACATTTGTTATTTCGAGACGAGTTTATCTCGCTTATCTATTTCTCGAAATATGTGTTGGTAAGCTTTCGCCTTGGCCAAGTTCATCTTTACTAGTGACGAAAGTCATATTAATTTTCAATCACTTGAAAATGACTTTGACGACAAATGGTTTGTGAATAACAACTATATAACGTCCTCTAAAAATGTTTCAATGATTGAAATGAGAGTTTAGAATTACATAACCATGGAAGGATATAAACATTGTGTGGTAACACATATGTGTGTAAGTCCTTATTCCTTGAACCAAAGTATGCGTACTTTTCTGCTCAGGACTATCGGAAGTTCTCATCCCGAGAAATTCTGCTGGAGTTTGTAAACTAAAAACAAACTTATTCCGGGTACTTAAGTCCGTGTACCAGTTCGCGTACTTAAGTTGGTTATTTTCTAAAAACGATTATTTGTGAACTTAAACTTATATAAACTAAGGAATGCATAATTGCAAACCGTGGCTATAAAGTTCATGAATCGATTCGGGTGAATCAAATCGTTTTTGTTTCAATTGTGTCTATTATAAAGATCTAAGCAATTGAACAACTCTCTAACTAGTTCATTTGAACTAGTTATGGTAAAGAAGAATATGGTTGATATGAAAGTGCTCATATGGCTAACCATTTGGTTAACTACTGTTGAACCAACAAAATGTACATGTTTGGGCACGGTTACACAAACCTAAAAACGTGCATTTCATTTGTGTGTAACAAGCTAAGTTTCGGTCTAACGGTTGAAAGATATTAGCTTGAATATAATCAGGTTTTCATCTAACGGTGAATATTGAATGCTTTGTTACTAAGCTAACATTGATTGCAAACCCTGATTTGAAAGACTATATAAGGGAGAACTCTAGCAAATGGGAAACCTAATCCCCACACCTCATGTGTGATACTAGTTGTATAAGATAGAGTCGATTCTCCTTTAACCTTAGGTTTCTACTGAGACCCGGTAGGTTATCGACTTGAAGACTTCATTGGGATTGTGAAGCCAATGACCGATACTACTTTCTCGTATTTGTGTGATCTGATCTTGTTGTTTCTATCGTACTAAGTACAATCGTAAAGATTAGCTTGAGATTGATTTTTCCGATAGGCAAGATATAAAAGAAGTCACAAACATATTCGTCTCATCGTTTGTGATTCCGCAATATCTTCTTTCGCTAGTCGATTAAGATTATTGTGAGGTGATTGATAATACTAGGTGTTCTTCGGGAATATAATTCCGAGTTATCAATTGGTTCATGTTCACCTTGATTTATCAAAAGATTTGGAACAAAACTCGTAGGTATTTCGTGGGAGACAGATTTATCTATTATCGTAGACTTTTCTCGTGTGATCTGATTTGTTTATTAAAGTCTTCGACTTTGGGTCGTAGCAACTCTTAGTTGTGGGTGAGATCAGCTAAGGGAATCAAGTGTGTAGTATCTGCTGGGATCAGAGATGTAAGGAGCGTAAGCTGTACCTTGGATCGGTGTGAGATTGATTGGGGTTCAACTACGGTCCCGTAACGAAGTTAGTTTGTAGTAGGCTAGTGTACGTAGCGTCTTAATACCGTGTGTGTTCAACTGGACTAGGTCCCGGGGTTTTTCTGCATTTGCGGTTTCCTCGTTAACAAAACTTCTGGTGTCTGTGTTATTTCTTTTCCGCATTATATTTTGTTATATAATTAAAATATCACAGGTTGTGCGTTTGAATCGATCAATTGGGAAATCCAACCTTTGGTTGTTGATTGATCCTTGAACATTGGTCTTTGGTACCGTTCAAGTGTTTTCTCTTGTATTCAATTAGACTAGCAGATTTCTATTTGCTTGAGTAATTATTGTATCGAGAAAGAGAGATATAACTCTTTGATATACTTTTATTAAGATTGAGTCTGACTGTCTAGTTGATTCTCTTAAAAGTATATTGGAGTTAGTCCATACAAATTGCTAATTAGGGCTGGCAATGGATAACCGATATCCGGGATCCGTTTCCGATTATTCGAAATCCTATAGGATTTTATCCGTTATATCGGATATCGGATATCCGAATCCGATAACTTGTCGGATATTTCCTCTTAACCTATCGAATCGGATTGGACTCTATCCGATTGGTTAATATCCGATATCCAATAGGGTAGGGGCGTACTAGTAATTTTCACATACCAATACAATACTAGCCGAGGAGTCGAGAGAAGAGAGGACATTTCTGATTTCCCTTTTCTTCTCTTCTCACTATGTTCTCAGTCTCGCTCCTCCCTCTCGATTAATCACTCAGTTCTCACTTCTCTAATAATTAATCTCTTAATCAGGTATTGATTCGCTCCCCCCTCTATGTTGTTAATGATTTCTGTTCGATTTCTATGTTCAATTCTTATGAAATTAGGGTTTATGTGTTGCAATAAAAAATTAGGGCTTTGGATGAAAGATTTGAGATGGGTTTAAACTGAACTGGAATATGAGGTCGAAGAATAACTTAATATTGATAGTTAGGGGTTTGATTTTTCTATATCAGTTCGATCTAAATCCCTCCCTTTTCTAGGGTTTACACAACTTCGATTGATTCGTAGAAGCAGTTCTTTCGGATTCATGTTTGAATATAACCCATTGAAGTGATTGAATGATTTCTTGGTCATATTGTTGTTTATGTTCAGCTAATCTTTTAGATTGATTAGCTTCGATTTGTATTGAACTCTTTTCAGATTGTAACCTCAGTATCATATCCATTGCTTTATTTGTTTATTGCAGGCTCCCAAGAAAGGTGTTAAAACTCCAGTAGAAGCAAAGAAGAAGAATGTAAGTTGTAATCTCCAAGTGTTAGTATTTTGATTAAAAAAATGATGTGAAGTTTAGCCACATGTTGTATTCTCATGTCTCTTAAAGATTCTCAGTTCATGGATGGTTTTATGAATGTTGTGGCTGTGTGATTTGCAGTTTAATTTGTTTGTATTGAACCTTCGGCATGTAATAAGAACCATAGGTGTCTTCGGCTTTAGTATGAGTTTGTTACCATATAGTGGATTCTATATCAGCCTTTTCTATTTGTGTAGCTTATCATATAGTTTATCTTAAAGTAGTGGCGTGTTGACAAATATGTGTGTGCTGATGAAAAATGCAAATTTGTGTGTTCTCAGAATGTCTAAAAGTCAAAGAGCATCCAATAGAGTTGGAACTTCAAGCATTCAACCCAACTCCGAGCAACCAGAACAAGAAGATCAAAGTGTTGCTTCAACAATTGCTTCAACAACACTTCTTCGAGTAATAAGAGATCATTAGAAGAAGTAGCAGATGAAAATCATCCACTTGTTATTGCTTTATTGAAGAACTTGCGCACAACAAGGTCACCCGTCATGGAATGAATTCACTAGGAAAATCATTGTAGAGCCACGATAAAGAAAATCCAGGGTAAGGAAGTGGCTGTCCTTATGGGTGAATGTCATCATTGTCATAAGTTGGTACATGCTTGTAGTGAACAAGGAACTACCCGCTTGGCTCACCATCTAAAAACCTTCCCCGAAGCCTCGAAAATAAGCCGAGGTCGGATGAAGATTACCACTGCGGTTAAAAAAGCGGTACTAACCAAGTGAAATTACTTAAGCGGCTAGACCAGATCTTGGGGCAACAAGCATTTTGTCAGGCCCTGCAGCTGCATTTGTCTACTGTGAAACATTGAAAGACATTTTGTAGCAATGTTTGCTCTCATCTGCAACTTTATTATTAAATTTATGTTCACCTTGTGTTGCACTGTTGCTTATAATGGTGAAAGCTTTGAGAAACTGAAATGTTGGATGTCAGAATTTTCTTATCAAGTGATTCTTTGTGATTTGTGAATGCAGAAATGGAAATCGTGGACTGAAGTGAAGTTGAATGCCAGGCAGCCAAGCAAGATCACACTAAGTTACAATACTCACTAGCGTGTTGATATTGTTAGCCTCTGTGACTGTTAGACATTGTTTTTTTCATTTTTGGCTTTGTTGTAGCCTGTTGTGTACTTTCTTTTGCATTGACTAGACTGGGAGTAAACTCTTTAACTCTAAACATTGTGCTTGTGTGGGTTTGTACTTTTCACTGAACATTTTGAACTTAAAAACACAAAGAGTCTGTTTTTTTTCAAGCTTTTAGTTTTTTTCTTAGTTATCGGATTTTAACGGATAAAAATCCGATATCCGATAGCTTAACCTTAACATTATCGAATTGGATTTTTGATATCCACCGGATATTATCGGATATCCGATAATCCTTAACCTTAACCTTATCGTAACTTCCAATATTCGTCGGATATCTATCCGTTGCCAGCCCTATCACTAATGCTCACCCCAACACAAATTAAATGTGTTGAAAAAGGTGTATTCTTGTCTCATGTGTCCTCAGAAAGAGACAAGAATTGTGCACATTAAGGGCTTTGGTTCAAATCATACTTAGTTTGTGAATTTCCATATTTGATCCATCGTGAACTCTAGTTTGAAATAACAATATTTCATGTTGAGCCTTGCTCCATTAAATATGGTCCAGTTTACTCTTTCTGGTTTTTGACTCAGCTACGTGATTGAAATGTCAAAATTTATTCTCATTGCATCCTCAAAAATTATATGACTTGATGCTACTATATCAATTAATCTCATGCTTTCAGTTTAGTATTCTCCCTGCCTATCTGACCTTTAAGCAAGAGAGAAGAACATGATCCATGGGAACACCTACTTGACAAGCTGAGATTCTATGTATGATCTTAGATACCTAATCATACAAATTCATATTGTAATAAACTTAAGACTGGCACGAACTTTCAAAGATTTCATATTCTCGAGACATATTACCTACACTCCTCTCACACTATTTTCCAAGTAATGATATTGAAAAGATTTGTCCCGTGTATAAAATTTAAGGAAAGGTAAAGTTGTTATTTCACCTCTCAAGTTTGACTATTTGGTTCGTGAACATAATCCTTATTAATGAGAATTATAATAATTCTGGAACTTCATGATTTGTTAATCTTCCTTTTCTAATCTCTCACGGATTTCTATCTCATATCAATCATGATATATGAGATCGAATTTGATTGGCACTTGGGTATTGGTCTTTGGTACCGTCCAAGTTATTCCCATATCAATCAGGCTCACAGATTTCTATCTGTTCGATTTACTGATTGTATTGAGAAAGAGATAAAGCTCTTTGATATCTTTCTTGATTGAGTCTCACTTTTAAGTTGGTGCTCTCAAAATTATATTGGAGTTTGGTCCATCTGATTTCCGAGCGATTTTTATACCCCAGCGTTTTCACATTCGATTTTTCTAACTAGCGGCCTTGATCTTCCATCCCCTTCCAGTATGGTTTAATCTAATGAACACCCGTATCTTATGTCCCATGTCAGGCTAATTAATTTCCTTTCCTCTCTGCAAATTCATTTTCCCTTTATTCCCCTTTTATCTTCCATGATGGTACGTAAAACCTTAGCCACAAATCACCATTTCGGTTTCTTCAAATAAGCAAGATCGGCAACACAAGAAGATACTTCCACCGATACATGGGCACTGAATATCCTTCTCATTTTCCCTCTTATTCAATGTTTTTCGACGTTACATAAAACCGCTAATAAATGTCTACTCCATAATAATGCCTCATCGAATTCGATATCATCATCGGTTCTAACAAAGTTGACCATGTATGGGTCTTTTCTCTTTCTTTAGTTTTTGCATAGAAAATATAATTGTTGTTTATATGTCCGTTTATGGTAGTTCAGTTATATACGGAAAATTTGGTTAATCCATAATAGTTATCAATTAGTTCTTTGTCGATGTATTAGTTTAATTTTCTCTTTGTAACATTCCCTAACACTAAAGAAACATCTAATTGTTTGTCTATTGAGAATTTCATGTATAACATAGACTGAATATTGTAGCATATGCTAATAATGCATCCATTACGTGACTTACTTTCCAAATTATTAGTTCTGTTTTATGTACAATTTTAGTTACACTTTTTCTTTGGGTTTTCTCTTTTGATTTGATTATTGTGATGTTATTTTTGTTTTATTTGTATATAACAACTACTTAAAGCTTAAAAAAAAATCCAAATTTGAACCCAAAATTGTGATTATGTTTCTTATGAGTTTGGGTTTCCAATTGTCCGTAGCTGCAAAAAAATTAAAGAAATAAAAAATAATCGAAATGGCATCACAAGAGACGTGTAAACCCAGAAGATGGGATACTCGGTCACACATGACAACTTCAAGAGCTTGCAATCCCTTGACGAAAGAAAATCAAGCATCTCTACAGTTTCGGTAACTAGGAAATGGGAAGAGTTAGAGACTTCCATGTCCACCAACGACGTTATCAGTGTAGATATGGTTATTTGTAACGATCAGGCAGACATCAACCTGTTTCCATTTAGTTTTACCATATTAGATTTTGTTTTATGCAACTTATGTCGAGTTACATGGAATTAATTACGCATCACATGAATACTAATTAATAAAATGTATTAATCGATTTTGAATGTTATATCTCAGCATCTTTAGGTTTGTATTAATAAAATGTACTAATGCTTCAATTTGCAATCTAATGCTATCTACCCACGTTAATTTATGTGTTTACTCATTCTGGAAATACCACAATTTATGTTGCAGATCTTTATTTTTCCTAAATAAAATGTTTATCCATGCACCAAACGACACCATGCCTATATTTATCATTGTTTTCCCCCCTTTGATGTTTTTTTATGTTTGCAGGTACCCATATGCAAGACCTTAGCAGCATATTACATCACCGTTAAGAAAAGAAAAGCTCCCTTGCCGAACATGATAGCAAAGAAAATATGTTTGCAAAGTACCCATGAGCTCATTCAATCTCCATTTAGATCAAAGATCAAGGTGAGGAAATATGTTTGCAATAGACAAATTTAGCAAACCTCACAAATCCGGAACTGACGACTCCCGAAGAGCATCCTACATTCTTAACCACCTCTCAAGAACAATCTTCAAAAGATCAATTATGATCAATTTTCAGATATCTATCTTCAGGAATCACAAAATTTGAGAATAAAACTTTACGATTACTATTTATCTTACCTGAAAGAGATTACGAAAACCTAGATAACATAAAAGTAAGATCAGGATACACGAACTATCAAGGTAAGATAGTCGGGCCTGGCTTCACGAATCCGCAAAGCGGAGTCTTTTATTCGTAGACCAAATTATGTTTATCATCGGAAACCTAAGTCTATAGTGGACGACTCTAGAATATACTAGGACACAAACTATCAGGGATTGAATTTCCCGACTGAAAGAGCATCTCTATTTATAGTTTTCAAAGACCAAGGGTTTCTTAAAATTCATGCTAAGATAACTTGAGAATCAAGCAAACATTTTAGGTCTTGAAAAATACAATAGAAGAATATACATTAGGAACCGGTTCTATAACCGTGTATAATGATTGTTGGGTTTGGCAAGTATGCCAAATAATTAAAGCAATTTGATGTTCATTTAAACACTTAAAAATTTAATCATGATGTAAACACATAAGTGTTTGAGTGAGCAATGAAGTCTTAGAAGTGTTTAAAAGAGTTCTACAAATGTTAAATATATTTAAGAAATAAGTCTTTGAGCATCTGCTAAAATCTTAAACTTGGACGGTTGGTACAACGATGTGTGAACCATTAGGCTTGTTCATGAGTCATGATGCAACGGTTCGTGAACTGGGTTCTCCAACCCTACAAGACCACCGAACTCAGTTGACCATGTTCGTGAACCGGTATAAATCAACTGCTAGCCTATAATATCAACTTTCAAATTTTATTTCACAACGGTTCGTGAACCGAGTGAATCGTCCCCATCTGAACAAGAGGAAAATAATCATCGATAAAAAATATTCTCTACGCCAATTACGAACAATAAAAAAATTAGTGGGATATGACTTAACATAAGAATTATAACTTCTCTATCCATGTAAGAACGTAGAGATTAAATTTCACCATTATTCACTGGAGGTTATGCAATCAAGGAAGTAAGAAGATTCCTAGAGAACATCTTACGGAATCATGTAGCAGTATATTCACAAAAGTGTAATCGTGGAGAGATCAATACTGTCATTCTCAAAATATTTTACTCATCTTTTGCAAAAGTTAAGAGCTTAACCTATGATAAAATATGAGATCTATGTTCTAATCACCAAAATATGATTGCAAAGAAAAAATATCACAAAATAAGCAATACATATATATAATCCATGAAGATTAGGTATTGCAAGTCATATTCCAAAATAAAATTTAATTCAATAAACTTTAAACATGCAAGATGATAGTGTTACAAGCATTCCTCGGTTGTACCCACCAAACGTTGGTATGTCATGTTTGGTTGTCATATTTTACTATCAAAACTTAATTACAGTCGCTTGATATAAATTGCTAGAGTCAACTTCGTTTAGGTTAGACTAGAAAGTCTAGGAATGTTGAGATATACAAGTATTACTATGAAGACCTGAAGAACGTGAAGACGTATCGACTACAACAAAGACATCATCCTTCCACTTGAGGTTAGTGATACTGACTTGACTTGTTTCCATTCCTATCATTTCTTTCAATTCGTTTTATATTGAAAACATAACATGCGAGGTTATATATATGATACTCTAGTATTAGTCTTGGTCATATTAATACGATCAAAGAGTCAAGGAAGTATATTGAATTACGAAGTATAACGTTTATATTTTAAACTTCGTAAATGCGACATCGACATAATCTATGTAACATGTTACTTGATTTTGTATTGGATATAGGTGTAATTTCATCCTATGAAACTATGTTTTATTACATGAGGGAAGTACATATACAAACTTGCTTCGTAACCAAAAATAAATCAATAGGTGTTTTGGTCCGGTTTTCTATGAAGATCTTTTGGATGACTAATTCAACCTAAGGTGAGAATTCAGGTAGAACCGATCTTAAATTATGTTGAGATTCAAGGTAGAACCGATCCCTACCTATCTTGGATACTTGGTAGAACCGATCCTAGCTTTTGTTTGGAATCATGGTAGAATCCATCCCTACCTATATTGGGAGTCTTGGTAGAACCGATCCTAGTTTTTGTTGGGAGTCATGGTGGAACCAATCCCTACCTATATTATGAGACTTGGTAGAACCGATCCTAACTTTTGTTGGGAGTCATGGTAGAATCGATCCTTACCTATATTTGGAAACTTGGTAGCACCTATCCTAATCTATGTTGGGAGTCATGGTAGAACCGGTCCCAAGAGAAAAACCGATTTTTAACATTCACAAATCACTTTATGGTTTTGTATGAGTTTGGAATTAGGGTTTGCTAGATAGGAAAGTTCCAGATGTCGACATAATTTGAACATGTACATAATTCTTATCATTGATCGTTCAAAGATATTCCTTGATACTCAAGGTGATCCCAAACCAAAATATTGAGAATCTTTAACTAAGATTTTCGAATTATATATATGTTTTTGACTCCAGCAATCAAAACATATCTCTAGAAAAACTATATTAATTAAGTGCTAAACTAATATTAGATATTTTCTAAAGATATTTTTCGAAATTACAGGTTGGGTATTAGTTGGATATATGAAAACCGAAATTAGGTACTTTATTGCATATCTTAAGAATCTTTCGGTTTTGGAATTTCCTTGTTGTCGAAACAACCTTGGTCTATAAATAGAGAAGTTTGTCATTCTTAAAAAACATCCTTATCTACGCAAACTTCATTGTTTCCGGCGGAGCCAACTACTAGTATTACTTGTAATACTATACCGGAGAGAAATACTAGTATTACTTGTCATACTATACCAGAGAGAAAAATACCCTAATTAGGCGAAACCTCTTACGTCCGCTCATTTAAAGACTTCTTTGGGATCAAGAAGCTCTAGCAAGTACCATCGGTGGGAAACTAGACAAGAGCATTGTTATCTAGTTTTCGATTATTGATTTGATTGACTTACGGCTGTTGAAACTTTGATTGCACCTAGTTTGATTATTCTTGAGATCCTTCTCTTCTGACATAAGGTCACTCAAACTAGATCAAAGTATCGACGGGATCTTCAGAATTGTTCTTTGATCTGAAGACAACTTGTGATCATACATTATTAACAAGTTATATTTTGTGCTGATCGATCATAAGTGGAATCAAGTTTTTATGTGCAGGTACAATTGAAGACAATTGAAGATTTGAAGACAATAAGATTTTTTTAATTGGTTTTGCATCTTGTGATATTACTTTAGGCACACATATTGATTGGTTGGGATCCAAATTTATATTTGATAGATTTGATCAAGTAGTCGTATAGATCGGCAACTATCATTTGGCGATATTCTTCAGTATCTGAATCTGATAGTTGTGAATCCAGATCTGATTCGGATCTTGATTGATCTTTCCTGAAAAGGAGTTTACTTGTTTAAACGGAAGATCCTTTGCCAAAACTCAACATATTTTTATTTTTAAAGATTTATAGAAGAGTTACCAAACAACTTTGTTCCTTTACTGTTTGGAATACGATCAAAAGGAGTTGAGTGCTTAAGACTTTACATCGTCAAAGCAATTCAAGGTAGTGATTTCTATCTTGTGATTCACGTGTGTTGGCCAGACGGTTGTAGGCGCAGGGATACTGCGGGAACTAAGTAACTAGGCGTAGATTACTTGGTCTCAACTATACGAAGTTGGCTTTGTTCTTTGTATATCGGCTTAATTCTGAGAGTATTCAAAACTGGATTAGGTCCCGGGGTTTTTCTGCATTTGCGGTTTCCTCGTTAACAAAATCTTGTTGTGTGATTTACTTTTACGTTCCGCAATTATAATTGTACGTTAATCCAAGACACTTGCTTGTGATCCTATAGTATCTCGATTTCATAACGTAACTATTATCATGTGTATACCTTGTTGTTGTATTGTCTCGACTTTGTCCATAGACGATCACACTTGGTATCGGACTTATAAGTTGAAAAGAAAAGATTGTGGTGTACTTGGGTACCCTCGAGATTTCATCCCTAAGTTGATGTGTCTCTAGTCTTTCTTTATGTTCACAATGTCCCAAATAAATAATAATAAATAATGAAGAAAATGAAAATAAATGATGGATTTTCTTTGATGGATTTGTTGACCAAATTTATCGGCCTTTTCTTTTCATTTTGGAAATGAAAATTTACGATATTCCATTATGTTCTCATCTCTCCAAAATTTTCCTAGCGATGCACACTACAATAACTTATTTTTTTTCTTTTTTAAGCATGTACAATAATAACATAGTAGAAATGATCGTTTAGTCCTCTTTTTGTTGGGTTTTGAGGTCTATAGTTTAGTACTTGTTTCTTAAGCCTAGTACTAGGAGGTCTACATTCACCAAATTTAATACTAGGAGGTCTAAATTCACCAAATCTAGAACTTGTCGGTCCTTTTCTAAATGATCCAATTCAAAACAATATTTTTAGATGACAAGAAAATCAATTTGTTAGGCGCGTTATTATTTTTTCGCATCAGTTTTTAAAAGTGAAAATTTTATAATCATATGGATAGTCTTTGCGTGGAATTCACAAAAAGCTTTCTAAATATATAAATTTTGCCAATTTTTGATCAACGATTCAAATGATAAATTGTTTTTAAATATATTTTTTTATCTAAAATTGTTGACATCATCGTTTCACTTTGGAATAAATTGTAAAGCATGTGGTCATTAGTATATTTTCTATATTTTAAATAAATAATGACTAATCTATACCCATTGAATAGGTCGGGACTATTAATTTTTAGTAAAGGTTTTGAAAGTTAAAAGAATATCTAAGGATGACAAATACTTAGGTACCCCATTATTTTCCAAAGAAAACATCACATATATATTTACTAAATATAACCCAAACTAATTTAAAGAGAACCCTTTTAGAAGTTCACTAAATATATTTACTAAACATCATATATTTACTAAATATTTATTAAATATTGTAGGTAAACAAAACTCACTTTCAATTAACCATGAATCACGACACACAAATCTGAAGTGTTGCATTCAATTAATGTTGAAACATGATGATGATATCGATAGTTTCTTTAGAAGTTTCTCTTAAAAATAATAAATCATAACCACTTAGATTAAATTTCACCACCATCGAGGAATCAAGTTTCATCATACTCCCTTGTAAGGCCATAAATAATTGAAAATCAAGTGTTTGAAATTACCCTTACATGTTACTGTGATTGCGCGTAGTTTTTTGTTTTTTAATTGGAGAAGAAAATCCAAACGTTTCTTAAAACTTTAATTAGGGTTTGGTGAGAATTAATTTTATTTGAGATTACCTCTGACTGAGATTTTAAAAGAAGAATGAAAATTTACACAAGAAAGAAAAACTTGACCCTTAATTGAATCATCAATTTGGATAGATTTTGGTAATTAAGCTTAATGGTTGATTTGATTGGATTGATTAAGAATACCATAGACAATCAAATTTTGGGCCTAGGGTAAAATGAGATCAGAGTGAAAAAGGAAAAGATGATAAAGGTTAGTCTTGTTCACCACTGTTAATAAGATTTACAATATTTTTGGAAGGGTTGTATTTAATGTTTGTGGGGGTTGTGTTTAGTCGCTCCCTTATAGTAAGTTCGATAATGAGGAGAAATGCGGACATATGACTAATGATATTGACGGGAGATTAATGTGTGTATATTTTTTACATCCACCAAAACGGCTATAAGTTATTTCTTTATATATAACCACAATAGAAGAATTACATTTCACATTTATTTCAAAGAAAACATCACATATATATTTACTTATTGAGTTTTTGATATACAAGATTTGTTTTCATAATCGAGTTAATATCAAGTTTACGTTTTAACTTATGATTATGGTTCCAAAAGCTTTAGATGAAATGTAGAACATAATATAATGTTTCTTATCTAATAAACAAGTTCAAATGGTTGAAATATATAATAAACAAGTTTGGGATTTGCACTCTAAAGGTTCACATAAAAAAATATATTTTCTCTATTGAGTTAAAGGTTTAGTTGTGGTCTGCTTTAGTTGAAGGTTGAAAGTATCTATTTTATCTTGAGATAGAATGTACTTTGGGAGCCTTTGAAAGAAATGAAAAGGAAAAGTTTATACTACCATGCTTTAAAAAATGATAGTATATTCCTTCCACACCGTCAGTAAAAAAAAATACAATTGCAGGGCAAATCGCTAATATATTGTTTAACAACTATAAAAAATGTGCATTGGATTTGACCCTCAGGGGAACAAAATAGTAAGCATAGGTTATAGGTTAGATGTCGTAAAGAGGGAAACCAACTACTTTCTCGATTACATGTGCTACTTAGCTGATAAGCAGGGGCCAAAGTTATATTATGCATCTGCTTATGGAAACGTGAAGATGATGAGAACACGTGATCGGACTCGTCGTCATCTCCGTGATGTTACAAAAAGCACAATGAAGTTCATTGAGTTTATAGATATGGCGGGGACGGATACCATCAGGTATGGTGGGAATTGAAGTGGTTATGTACTCTCACATCAAGTATTGTTTTACAAGATTTTTTGTTACATGGTAATATAAAATTGAAGTTATCATGTAACCCAAATACCTGAGCTTGGACTTATGTTTATGTTTCTTTTAACTGAAATTAGATATGTTTAATGGTAGTATAAAATTTAGAGAAAGATGAAATTTTAGCATGTTATTTCTACTTTATTTGTTTGAAAGCATGGTAGTATAAACTTTTTTGAGGAAAAGTTAATTGTGGTCGGTAACACCACCAAAACGTTTTTTTTTTTTTTAGGAAAAGATAACGGTAGTATAAAAGTTTTGAAAACATGCTTTCTTTTTTTAATACTACAAATCATTTCCTCTAACCAAAGTTTAAGTTTATGGTGCAGCTTGAAAATGTGTTTTTTTTCCCTATCTAATGTGCAGCATGTGCATACCTGTCTACTATGAACTGTACTCTAAAATTGTCCGATGAAACCAATAGCTATTTATGGTCAGATGTTCACAATCCTAGTTAGCCCTAGAACATTGTATTAAATAAATATTTAACTTGTACTCTACCACAAGATTGTATGCTCATATATTGTGATGCTTCTTTCGATAAAAATACTAAGAATTGTGGTTTTGGAATTGTCTTTATGGATATTTCAGGAGTCTATAAAGGGTGCAAAGTAGTTCCAGGCCTTGCAGGCAGCCCAGAGGAAACTGAAAGCCTAGAAATTCTTAAAGCTGTCAAATGGATTAAGGAGAAAAATTATATTAATATCTGCATTAAGAGTGATGCGAAAAATGCTATCTCTTATAGGTTTTACCTATTTCCAATCCCCACTTTTCCTATTTCTCATCCATCTAAATTCCCATCCCCACTTTTCCTAAGTACCATCCGTCTGGATTTACATAAATCCTAAACACCATCAGTTTGACTTTTTATATACACCCAACTAAAAAGAAAAAAACCCTAAGAAACGAATCAAGTCCGGGTCTCCATCTCCACCACTGATGCTTCAAAAACAAAAACAAAAATCTCCACCACCGACCATTATCTTTCTCTTCTATTCGATCTCCATAATTCATCACCACTTAAAAAGTCTAGTGTGTACTTAAGCTAGATATTAAAAATGGTGGACAAGAGAGACAAGGCATCGTAGACATGGAAATTAGTTGCAACATATATTCAGTTGGCGATTTACATTGATCGGATAATGCACTGTTAGGTAGATTTGTCGAATTTGATTAGCAGGTTTTGGCATATAAGCAAACCCTACTGTACATGGTTTATTAATTGTGTGATTAGATAAGCTTGTTTTGGCATATACACAAGCAGTTCAAGTGCGATTATTACTATTACAATAGTTGGATGATCAAATTTTAAGGCTACCCTTCTCACGTGATTAATTAATTTAATTAATCATCTCTAAACCTTATTCACAGAATAATTTTTAATAGAATTAACATAACCCAATTAAACTAAGGTTGAGACATTTTTCCTAGTTTTTCAATAATGAAATTTTCCATAATAATAGTTTACCGATTAATCTCCAATTAAATCATCGTCTTTTTCTTAATGATAAAGAAGGATTTGATAAAGAAGGATTAATGAAGAAGAAGATAAATAAAGGGATTAATAAAGAAGAGGATAAATAAAATGGTAATGGTTATAGTCAAAGTTAATTCGACTTTTATGGATGGTACACAGGAAAAACCAAAATTAAAAAGTAAATTAATTTTAGAAATTGTGAAGTGGATAGGAAATAGGAAATATGGGATGGGAAATAGGTAAAACCCTCTTATATTAATAAAAGTAAGGGACATATTAGTTGGTCCACTTTCTCAGTTCTAGATGATTGTCTATTTCTCTTACAGGAGTTAATTTCTTTAGATTTGAACATTTGAGTAGGAATCTCAACAATTTAGCAGATAAAGGTACGCAAAGTACGAGAGAAATTCCAATGTTATGGATGAATAGAATGAGGATAATCTACCTCCCTTTCTTCCAAGCTCTGTAATCTCTAATTAATTCAATGAAATATTTTTTTCCTGGCAAAATAAAATAAAATGTGCAGCTTGTGCATACATATGTCGGAATCGTAGTGTCAACCTATTTCAACCACCGTATTTAGTTGTAATCAGTTGATTTGTTATATTAAATTAGTTGGCACAAGTATTGGTAAGTTATTGGTTTTCTTAGTGTAGGAGATGTCAATTCTTTCTAGAAGATCACTCTGGTCCCAATATGTATATATATGTATGGTTATAAAGCAAAAATTGTTTATATGTCTTGAATTATATGCTTCATTTGAGTTGTTAAACAGCTGACGAGTCGCTCCAGGCGATATCGCGAAAATTCATCGAAATTTATAATTTCTTAGGATCATCTTAATACCAATTATTTAGCTACCTAAATTCTTTGTATATATTATATCCATACGTAAGTACTCACTTGGTTCCACATATCCAATAACTGTCCCATACAACAGGTAGATGACACAATGCAAATAGGGGGAATATATATATATATATATATATATAAGAGAATGAGAAAGGGAAGGCAAGCCAAGTAGACGAAAAACATGAAGGAGTTTCAATAAAGGCGTAATGATGGTGTAATGGGAACAAACTGATTGCAGTTTTAATGTGGTAAGTAGAGTATCGTTCACTCGGACTCGTTGAGGTTGATTTTAAGACTTAATAACAAAAGTATATACAAAAGATGTCACAAATATCGAGAGGATGGGACTTGATTCCACCATTAATCACATTCAATTGGTTCATATAATGACTCATAACAATTCTAGCTCTTTTGTTGACTCTTTTCTTTGCCAAAAGTAGATTTTTTAAAGCATTAGATGTAAATCGTAAGCATAGTGCATCAAGAGTTCTTAGACTAAGCATACACTATCAAACAAAATCACAAATAATCAATTAAAATCATAAATCAATTAAAATAAGTGCAAAAAGTCATAAAGAATCAATTATAGTTACCAAACAATTGTGATAAGGCTTCCTCCGTCATCCCAGCGATGGGGTTTAGCTCTTCATATCGAAAACACGCACAAAATAATAATCCATAGCTCAAATAGGTGTTTTATTGAAGAAATTGTATAAAACAGAGATTTGTAACGCTGTATTGGTGTTACAAGCGTCACTTATTCTGAGTTTCTAAGACGGTTGAAGAACGATAGTTGTTTAACTGTCGTAGAATAAAAGTCTGCCACTAAGAGTCCGTTCTTCGTGTTCTTCGTGTTCTTGAACGACACTTCAAGTGTCGTCTGCGCAACTTTTCTTCCCGTCGTCGCAACTTTCTCAGCTTCTCTGCTTCGATTCTGCAGCCTCCAATCGACCCCAAACTCCTCGACCTCACTTCTAGGACTCGTACCACCCTATTTATATCAAACAAGTGACCAAATCACCGAGAAATCTTCCCTTTTCTTCCACGGCAAGTATCGGCTTTTCTTTCCTCTTTTCATCTCACGTTTTTTCTGGATTGTCTTCAACTTCTTCTAAACTTGGTAAGTACAAATCGAGGAGAATATCTTCTCCTTATCTTCACGTAACTTCCTTTTATGAAACCAAAATCCCATTAATATTTCTCGTCCCTCGTTTTGCTTTTTCGGTGAATTACCCGATACTGCCCAAGTTAAACGGATCAAACACATTTACCGGGCTGTTATGCTCTATTAGGTCCATACCAAGATGAAACGGCGATTGAATCTCCTTCTAACTCGCTAAAATATCCAACCCTAAACTCTGTTTCGCTGCATGAATATTTCCCGCCATTTTTCTGTTTTTAAACCGTGAAGATGGAGTGTAAATAACAATTAGGGTGCCCCTTATCAATGGTGTACCCCTTAGTAATTGAAGCACCCCTTATCCAAATGAGGGGTCTGAATAGTAATTTTCTCCCACGAGCGCAAATACCACTTTTCGAGCCAATTTTCCCATAAAAGCTTATTTCTCCAAAAACACCTACAAAGACATAAAATAACCAAATAAGTACAAAATCGAGCACGAACAATATACATAATTGAGATTAATATAGACACATAAATGCGTCTATCACAAACTGAGGCTTATATATAAACTGGCAGGGAGAAATAGTTAGATGCTTATGGTGTCAGGTATCAAAAGTCTTATGAGAAGTTGAAAGAGAATAATTTAGGAAAAAAATTAGGTTGAAAGAGACATGAAGGTAAAGAGATGAATTGGTGGAATTTATAATGTAAATCCTTTGTTGGTTGGGTACATGAAAAGACTAGGGTACCCAAATACACCATAATCTTTAAAATATCCACCTATAAGTCCTCATACCGAAAGTGATTGTCTATGGACAAAGTCGAGACAATACTACAAATCGGTATTCACACTTTGTGTGATCGTCTATGGATACGAGATCGAGACAATACAACAATCAAAGTATGATTACTTGATAATAGGTTCGGACTTAACCAAACTCTATAGAAACACTATCAAGTAATACGGAGTTAACGTTTGTGTATTTTACTTTTAATTATAATAAATAATTATAATTGCGGAATAGAAAAGTAAAAGACACAACAAGATTTTGTTAACGAGGAAACCGCAAATGCAGAAAAACCCCGGGACCAAGTACAGAATTGAATACTCTCAGAATTAAGCCGTTATACAAAATATAAACCAACTTCGTATAGTTGAGACCAAGCAACTAAACCTAGTTCACTTAGTTTCTTCAGTATCCCTGCGCTTCCGACATTCAATAAGTGCACGCACTGGAACAATTCCTTTGGATCGTATTCCAAACAGTAAAGGAACAACAAATCTGTTTGGTAACAACTCTATTGATTCTTTCCAGATAAAGATATCTCAAGTCATATGCAAAGGCTCTTCCATTTAAACTAATAAACTCCTTTGCCTGGTTAGATCAATCTATCCAACAACTACCAAAGTAGCAGAGTTTAGATTTGCAATCAATCAATATAGAATCCATTAAGAAACTATAAAGCGATGCCGATCTCATGCAACTAATCAATCAAATAAATCTGATACTAGTTGGATCCCAGCCGATCAAGGTTTGTGCTACACAAAGATATGAGAAACCAATCAGAAATCTTCTTCGTCTTCAAATCTTCTTTAATCTTCAATTAAACCTGCACAACACCACTTGAACCTCTTGTGATCAATCATGCACAGAACATGGTCTGTTAACAATGGATTATCACAAGATGTCTTTAGACCTACAAATAGTTCTAAAGATCCCGTCGACACCTAGATCTTGTTTGAGTGAATCTTATATCAAAAGAGAATATTCTCAAGAATAAACAAACTAGGTGCAATCAAAGTTCAACAACAGTTAGTCAATCAAATCAATCGAAAACTAATAAACTGCAATTATCTAGTTTCCCACCAACGGTACTCGTAGAGCTTCTTGATCTCACAGAAGTCTCTAAACGAGCGGTCGTAAGAGATTTCGCCTAATTAGGGTACTTTCCTCTCCGGATAGACGGCTCCACCAGAAACAACAAAAAGATGAAGTTTGCCCGGCTCTTAGGATAGTTTGCTAGAAATGCAAACTTAGGTAATTATAGATCAAGGATGTTTGGACACCAAGGAATTTCCAAAACCGAATTATTCTTAAGATATGCAATAAATGCCCAAATTCGGTTTTCATAATTCCTGGAAATGCTTTGTCCAATATTTCCGAAATCTCTCAATAGAAAATCTCCAATTAATAAATGCACATTACTAATTTTTATTCTCTAGAGATGTGCATTTAATTGCTGGTAATTAAGGCATATAAAACTAACAACCTTAATTAAAAGATTCTTAATTTATTTCGGACCGGGATCTCCTTGAGTAATTAAGTAATAACTTTGAACAATAAAAGATAAGAGTTACTGTTCTTTTTCAAAGTATGTTGACATCTTTTCTTTGTAAATCCTCTTTCATATTTACAATCTTGGAATCGATTATACCACACTTCCAAACAAGTTTAGAATTGGTTAATATGTATTCCAAGACAACTATGTGATTGATCAAGTATCAAATCACAATCATGGGTTCAATCGGTTCTCCAATCACTAGGATCGGTTATACCTCAATATGGATTAATTGTGATCGAACACACAAGTTACCAGGACCGGTTACGTCAGTTACTAGGATCGGTTACGTCAATTACTGGACCGGTTACCATATACTCATGGTATTGCTTGTGATCGGTTACATAAGTCACTAGGATCGGTTACACCAATTACCAGGATCAGTTACACCAATTACTAGGACCGGTTACACTAATTACAAGGATCGATTACACAATTCTTTTGTGATCGGTCACACCAATTACTAGGATCGGTCACACCAATTACAAATATCGATCATACCATCTCAGGTGATTACTTAGGATCGGTTACACTAATTAATAAAAATCAGTCATACCAAATCATAAGTCAGACACTATGGTATGTTATACCAAGATACATAACAAGTTATGATCTGTTCTACTAACTCACACATATTGGTAATCCAAATATATGCAATGAATAACAATACCAATAAGCCTAGCGATTTCCCTTTCGATTCATAAAACAAGTTCATGAATGTACTTCTGTAAACAAATGTAAACATTGTTTCCTAGGATGAAATCTTCACCTTTACCCATCCACATAAGGGTTATTTGGTTTTTGGTACTTGCATTTTGTCCAACTTTAGTGTTTGGTCTAACTTTTGTCCAACTTAGGGTTTGGTACTTAGAATTAACGTTGACCTCCGTTGACTCGTTAAGACTTGACTTCTGTTTAATAATTATTATAAAAAAATAAATTAAATTTATTTAGTTAACACCAATTAACATTGCCGTTAACCCTGTTCTTCCCCAAATTGAAACTCCAACCCTAACTGTTCAATACTTCAATCCAGTTCATCATCCTTCATAAAATTGAAATTAAGGAAACATAAATAAACTTTCTAATTGCAATTTATAATGGAAATTCAATACAATATGCGGTAATTGAGTAAACTTTTACAAACACCATTCACAAACCAAAACAACAAGATTCAACATAAAAAGATTCGGTAGAAATCCAATTTGGGGAACTTGAGTAAAACCTTAAAAATTCGCACCAAAAATAAATAAATAGGTTGTCACATTAGTTGATTATCAAGATTCAAACGTGAACAAGATTCAACATTTTCTGCTATTGAAATTAGGGAAACAAAAATAAATAACAACGGGATCTATTGTACCCTTTTGAAACCCAAATTAGATTAGTGAATCTGCACCCAAGAATCAATCATTTCTTCTCCTTTAATCAAAATCGGCGATTGAAACGCTAAAAATATCTTAACTGAAACCACTAATTAAAACCCCTACTGTATTATGAACCCAAATTGAAACCAAAAGAGAATCAAAACCATAACTGCGACAAATTATACCATAACTAAATCCTAATCATCTCTGCAAAAATAATTACATAACCTCAGTTTGTCTTATTATTTCATCAAAATCTTTGAAATCAAACCCTAGATTCGAAATCTCTGCAAACAATGGTGTTCTTCATCATTTGATGCAATAAAACCACAGATTAATACGTTTATGCGACTCTGCAATCGCAAGAGAAAGAAGAAAAGTTACAAAAAGAAAGAAAACAAATTACAGTGGAGAAGAGAATAGAGAGGTAGTAGCAGAGACAGGACAACTACATAGAAAAAAGAGAGAGTTCGTGAAAAAAAAGTTATAAGCTCGTTGGTTTGAACTGGTGCGACTCAGTTTGGACCGGTGTGACTTGATATAATAGGTTAAGGACTTGGATAGTCATTGTTACTAAAGTTAAAAGTATTTTAGTATTTACATAATTAATTAACTGAAAATTTGACTCAACAGAGTCAACTCGGGTCAACGTTGAGTCCAGGTACCAAACTCTAAGTTGGACAAATGCTAGACCAAACACTAACATTGGAAAAAATATGAGTACCAAATAACCCTCATCACAATAACATTCATACGATTATTTTGATATCATATATACGAAGTTCAAAAGATAAGCGTTATACTTCGTATTCTAATTCCTTAATATTATGATCATATGATCATGTCTCACTACTAGAGTATAATAATCATTCAAAGCTTCGCAGTTATGTTTTCAATATAGCACAACTTGAAAGATACGTTAGGAATGAAACAGTTCAAGTCAATATTACTAACCTCAAGAGAAAGGATGATGTCGTCGTTGTAGCTCATTACTTTTTCACATTCTTCAGGTCTTCGAGTAATACTTGTATGTCTCATAATCCTAGACTTTCTAGTCTAACCTATACGAAGTTGTCTCTAGTACATAATCAAGCGACTCTTAGATGAGTTTTGATTCACTAAAATATGACAACCAAACTTGACATACCAACGCTAGGTGGGTTCAACCGAGCTATGCTCTAACTGTACATATTGCAGGTTTAAGGCATTTAAAAAACAAGAGGCAATGTAAATTGAAAACTTGATGTCCTTCAGATTGGTTTTTTATAATAATAATGACTTAAAATTATTCTCTTCGTCTCAGAATTTAAATCGCGTAGATTGTTCTTGATAGGTGGCGAATGATCCGGACTTCTCATCTAAGTGAGTATAAGTGTTCCAGATTGTAAGATTTGCTAGCTTTGTCTATTGCAAACAAATTCCAAGCCTTGATCTTTGATCTAAAGGGAAATCAAATAGCCCCATATGTTAGAGGCAGATTGGTACCAAAAGTCTTCACCGAGGTTAAAGCAACTCTCAGGTTGTACAGGACGTCAGCTAAGGAGATCAATTGCGTAGAACCTTTAAACGTTCAAGAGAACTAAGGAGCGCAACTGTAACTGAATCGCTTGGAGGGTGGATTCGGTTTAAACTAGATTCTAGTCCAAAGTCTGATAGTATGCTAGTGTCTATAGCGGCTCAATACAATTTGGTGTTCAAATCTAGACGAGGTCCCGGGGTTTTTCTACGGTTGCAGTTTCCTCGTTAACAAAACTTATGGTGTCTTGTGTTTTTCCTTTTCTGTATTATATTGTTCGAAGTTTGATAGTAGGCTAGTGTCTATAGCGGCTAAATACAAATTAGTGTTCAAATCTAGACGAGGTCCCGGGGTTTTTCCGCGGTTGCAGTTTCCTCGTTAACAAAACTTTTGGTGTGTTGTCTTTTTCCTTTTCTGCATTATATTGTTTATATTGATAATTTGATTAGCGCAAGTAGTTCGTATTAAATCATAGTAGATACGTCCATATAATCCTAATCGACTACGAGACTTGTTTCTTGTAAAATTCTTATCTTGAAAAAAAAATAACAAGTTTTATTACTTGGCAGAATTCCGATTGGATTATTTGGATACGACTACATTGATTTTGGATACTGATTTTTGGGATCGTTCAAGTACTCTTCTTAACAATCAAGTTTACAGACTCCCTTGTCTATTCATACTAATTGAGAAGAGATAGAGATATAAATTTTATACATATTTTCGAGGATCATTAAGTTGGTCCGCTTTCAATTGTAGTAGGTTTTGTCCATATAGGTTAATGAACGAAAAAGTTGGTGGCGTACTTGATACCCTCTCATTTTCAGCCACTACCTTCAATCCCAAGTGTTTCCCTGTTAACACCTTAGACTCAAGTACATCGTCCACCCTAGTAACACCAAATTCAGTCGTAAGCTCCATCCAACCTGTAGAAGCCGGCCACCTCCCAAAATTATTCCGTACCACGCTATTACTTAGTTCTTTTATACCCACAGATTCCAACAATACCTAGAACTTAACTACCAACAGTTCCCAACCATAATCCTTTACTTGTTTGATCCTACTTGTTATTCGCAAGCAAAAAAGAATCTCAAATGGAGAAAAGCAATTGATGGCCAGTATAATGCTATTCAAAAGAATAGCACTTGGTCTTATGTTCCTAAAAATCCTAATATGGATCTGGTGGGTTGCAAATGGGTGTTCCATATAAAGCGTCTTGATGATGGTACCATTGAATGATATAAAACACGTCTTGTGACTAAAGGTTTTAACCAATAAGAAGGAATTGATTATGGAGAGACTTTTAGACTGGTCATTAAGCCATGTACTATTGTGGATGTTCTAACATTGGCATTTTCATACACATGGCCGATTCATAAACTGGATAGTCAAGATGCTTTTATCAATAGGTTTCTTACTGCAGAGGTTTGTATGAAGCAACCTCCGGGGTACATTGATCCTCGTTTTCCCGATCATGTTTGCCGCTTACATAAATCCATTTATGTATCAAAAAAAGCACCAAGGGCTTGGCATACTCGTTTGAATGTTTTTCTTCAAAAACTTGGTTTTTATTATCTCTCGAGCTGACTCCTCCTTATTTATGCATCGTTCATCTGATGGAGTTATCTATTTGCTTGTCTATGTTGATGACATCATCTTGACAGGCTCCAATTTATGTTGTCTGTAAAATTTGATTAAACACTCTACATAAAAAAATTGCTTTAAAAGATCTTGGTGATTTTTCATTATTCCTTGGTGTTGAAGCAACAAGGACTTCTACTGGCTTATTTCTATCTCAACCGCGCTATGTTGAAGACTTGCTATAGCGTGCTAATATTCATGACACAAATCCTGTGAGTACCCCTCGTATAAATTCTATTGAATTGAATCCAGTGGGCGGAATTCCTCTATCCAACCCCACTATTTATAGAGGTCTTGTTGGCGGTTTACAGTACTTACTAATCACACGCCCTGAGCTTGTGTTCTTAGTCAACAAGATTTGTCAATTTATGCAAAATTCAACAAATAAGCATTTACTTCTGGTCAAGCGAATGTTGTGTTATCTACAAGGTAATTACTGTTACGGTATTAATCTTTGTCGTTCTCCTGCATTGAAGCTAAACTTTCAGGCATATACCGACTGGGCTGGTGATCAAACCGATATACGATCTACGAGTGGTTATTGTGTTTTCTTGGGATCAAATATCATATCTTGGAGTGCTCGGAAGCACAAAACTATTTCGAAATTAAGTACCGAAACTAAATATAGAGGCCTTGCAATTGCTACCGCCGAGCTAATGTGGATTGAACACTTGCTGAAAGAACTCTAAGCTCCATTATGCACTCCACCTGTTTTATGGTGTGATAATCTTGGTGCTAATTATCTCACTATGAACCTTGTATTTCATGGTCGCACTAAACATATAAAAATCAATACCATTTTGTCTTAGAATGAGTTCAACGGTTAGTTGGATGTCAGATTTGTATGTTCTCAAGACCAACTTGCTGATGTCTTTACTAAACGTTGACCTAAACAACATTTTCTTCTCGTCGCTCTAAGCTTATTGTCTCTGATCACCCACTTAGATCGAAGGGGAGTGTTAGAGATAAGGAAACATAAACTATTTTTGGTTTTTCGTTGCTATATCGAGTTTTTCCTTGTTTCAGTTGCTGTTGTTTTTGTTGATACTTGTACTCAAGATATCGTAAACTGTATAAATATATGTTTTCTGTTTTGGTGCTCTCAATTTGAGAAACCGAGTAAAATCAATCTCTGAGTGTTATGCTAGTTGTTTAATTGTGTAGTTGTTATTCTGCTTGTCATGTATAAAAGACTAGATATTTGTTTTGACAGTACCATGAGTCACATCTCCGTTTTCTAATGATTTTATCGAATTCATTCATAGCGGTAAACAAACTATTTACTCCAACAAGTTGTTTTCTTGTAAATGCATTTAATTAGTCTATGTTGCTGATTGCACACTGTTCATACCAAACCGCTTTAATGGTTGTTACGACGTGATAAATACCTCGAGGTTAAGCTTTTTTCGGAAACAAAGAAAGTCGGTGCATGCTGCAATGGATTGCTTAGTTCCACTGCAAAATAGAGACACCCATCACCCAAGAACAAAAACAACCATTGTTGTAGGGTTTTATGGCTACATACTACTCCCTCCGTCCCACTATTAAGTGACTTACTCTATAATTAAGTAGTAGTTTAGTATCACATTTGTTGGCTTGTTGGTAGGTGTGTCTCTTACCAATTTTCTTATAACCAGCTTCATAATCTTTCATTTTGGCATTTGGGTCTTTAGGGGCGACCCCAAAAGAATTAGGGGCGACACAAAACGACAAAAAATGTCATAATCGGGAGGTTAATCCATAATCGGTAGATAACTTCCGGGGCATTTTGTTTAATGGCCAAACTACCTTTTACAATCGGTAGATAACTATACAATTGGTAGTTAATTAACAATCGGGAGTAAATTTAGTTTGTATAACTTCCGAATATAAAGTATCCCCAAAATAAAATCCTTTATCTTTTGAATTTTGACTATCCTATAATCGGTAGTAAATAAAGTTATCTTGACTCCCGATTAAAGTAGACTTTTGGCAAAAATGCTACCATAATCGGTAGGGAATTTAGGTTATTTAACTCCCGAATATAGAGTAGCCCCAAAATGAGATTTTGCAAAAATCCTTTTTTTGGAATTTTGGTTGAGCCTATAATCAGTAAGAAAGGAAGAGTTATCATGACTTTCGATTATACAGTGACTCTCTTTGCAAATATCCTACCATAATCGGTAATCAAGATAGTTCATATAACTACCGAATATAGAGTAGCCCCAAAATCAGATTTTGCAAAAATCCTTTTTTTTGGAATTTTGGTTGAGCCTATAATCGGTAAGAAAGGAAGAGTTATCATGACTTCCGATTATACAGTGGCTCTCTTTGCAAATATCCTACCATAATCGGTAGTCAAGATAGTTCATATAACTACCGAATATAGAGTAGCCCCAAAATCAGATTTTGCAAAAATCCTTTTTTTTGGAATTTTGGTTGAGCCTATAATCGGTAAGAAAGGAAGAGTTATCATGACTTCCGATTATACAGTGACTCTCTTTGCAAATATCCAACCATATTCGGTAGTCAAGATAGTTCATATAACTACCGAATATAGAGTAGCCCCAAAATCAGATTTTGCAAAAATGAACTGAAATTCAATTTTCTCGTAGAAAAAAAATCCTGTCAGGTCGAACACAGCCGGGAGGGGCTACGCCCCCCGGACCCCCCCAGACCCCCTGTATAGCGTACCGACATTGTATTCATACCACGTCCATGCCCGCACCGAGCTTTTTCAACTGCATTGGTTGAGCCTATAATCGGTAGTAAATGAATGTATCCTGACTTTCGAATATAGAATTGCCCCAAATTGAGATTTTGCAAAAATCCTCTATTTTTCTAATTTCGGTTGAGCCTATAATCGGTAGTCAAAATAGTTCATATAACTACCGAATATAGAGTTTCCCCAAAAATGAGATTTTGCAATCGGTAGCTAAAAAAAACCTAAACTACCGATTATGAAGGGACATATAAATATTTTCAATCTATTTTGTCTTTTATGTCGCCCTTAAAGACGCCAGGTTTTGTTTGTTTTTGGGTACTATTTTTATTTATTTTTTCTAAGGGTAATTTGATTCGTGCACCGACCACCTCAATCGAAGCTGATATTCAACTTCTTTTAATCACACACTGATCAAGACAAAAATAACTGCTACTTGCTCAAATCCCTAACTAAAATTATAATCTAGAAAAATTATGTATAGTATCCATATCCAAATGCTTAATTAGAATATCAAAATGCACGCTCAAACATGATTAGTAGTATCTTACTCTAATTTATCCATTTGAAACTCCACGACAAACAACTTCTTAACAAAATCCTAAATATAATACTTTGTGTGCCTGTTGGGTGCATTGGTTTTTTGTGGCCGACTCTTTGGTGGGGATTCATAAAGACAAAATTTGTGAAATGATCTCAAAGTGCAAAAGTTATGCAAAGCACATGCATGCTTATGCAGAGGGATTAAAAAAAACCTAGAATCAGTGCCCTTAGGCTAGCCCCAATGGGATCCAAGATCCCACTTAAACCACTGTTGAACCGTCGTTTATTGATGAACAGTTCATCAATTCCAGAACGAGTGCTGCGTTCAGCTTGGATCCAAGTTGGAAGTACCCAAGGTACGCAGTTTGAAACTGCGTATTGAAAAAGCACAAAACGCAGTTACAAACTGCGTATGGAAAAAAAATCCACGGAATATTCTTCTCGACGCAGTTTGAACCTGCAGTTACAAACTGCGTGGCTGTTTTATATTTGTTTGACCTTTTTTTCCTACACCCGGTTTACACTGTCATGTTAAATTCAAGTATACAATCTAAAATAGAACTCTGGTTGAACATAGCCAGTTATGTAGATAAAAACACTCGTACTACTCAAACTTATGCGAGTTGCCATTAAGTCATCCAGACAATGTTTTGGATAACGATACTTCTGATAGAAATCTTGTTATCCTTATCAACACACTGTAACGACAAGATTTTTTTAAGGGGTATTTCCTTTATAAATAATATAAAATTTTTCCTATAAATACACTCAAAGAAACACCCCATCGAACATAAAACCCTTCTTCCAATCTAGCCGGATAAAAATGAATTCTAATCGCAAGGGAAAACAAATTGTGTGTGTAGAAGCAAACCAAATTTGTCCGTTATGTTTCCTTGAAGACCATTCAGCCATGCAATGCCCTTGGATGTATTCCAAGTGCCCGCAGAGAGGTTGTCCGGGAATAAAATTGTTATTAGAAGCGGAACCTGGAAAGAGTAGGTACCTTCGATGCCAGTTCGATAATTGCCGTGAAGAAGCTCAATGGTTAGAAGATGCAATCAAGTCCAAAGATGATAAAAATATTAACGTACTCTGCAAAAACTTCAAAGAGAAAGGTATGATTAAGGTTGAACATGAAAAGGGGGCGTCATGCCCGGTGCCCGGATGTAGGTTTTTTATGAAACTACATCGTTCTAAAGATAAGAACACCTTTGGTAAACAATTCTGGCAATGTCCTGGGTGTAATTTGGTGGAATGGGCCGAATAATTAAATTTTCGGTTGCTCTTTAATATGTTGTGTTATGTTATGTGTTTATGATGTAATGTTTAATCCTGTGTTTAATTCTGGTCAATGAGGCGTGGTCTGATGTAATGTTTTTTTTTTTATGTATTGTGTATTTTTTATGTTGTTTATGTATGCTAACGTTTATTTGGGTTTGTTTATGTATGACTATTCTAGGACCTCAAGTTAGGGACAAACTTCCTGGCAAACTCTCAATCGTGAATATTTCAACTTAAGTCGGTAATCTCCCCAACCACCAGATCCCAATCTCAAGTATTCCAGTCCACGTGTATGATAATAAATCAAAAGGGCAAGCTGCATAATTCAATGCCCATCTTTACACTTTAGTCTGACATACAAGTGGTGGACAACTCAATGGGGCGTGTTACGAAAACACAATGTGACGAGTGATAATTGTAGATGTCAGAGACTACTATTACACGTCTAATCAGTAATAGCGTACAACAGTCTTTAGCTGCCTCCTCTTTCAAAGGTCATTTTCTATTTAACCATTACCCAGATTACAAAAATATATCACGCTACAGAAGATGACATGCAAAATAATGCCCGACCAATGATACGTACTCATGCAGCAAAGTTGGCAATATTTATAATTTATTCCGTACCAGAATTTCAAAATTACATTTAAACCCATCTGAGAGTTTTAGTATAAATTTGTGATAAACGCCTCACAAATCTGTAATGCTCTGTAAACTCAACCAAAAGATAAAGTTTTTTCAATCCCAAATTGTAAAAGTTTCATATCTTATTTCCACAACATTAATCACACACGATGCCTCATTTTTCGATGCATGAAGATACCGCTCTAGTGATTAGTTATTGTAAGGTTGCGGATATGGATCATGATACGTGAAAATCCTCCCGCGGGTATGGCGTTTTGGATTCGAGTGAGGGAATACTTTTTGATTCAAATTGGGAATGGAAGCGTTAGGTATTCCGCCATACGTATCCAACACCGTGTTAGCATGCTGAAAAGGATTTGTGGTCGTTTTAGGCAGTATCGCGTTGTTGCAAATGGAAATCGTGCTCAGGCAATGGCAATGTATGAAGCGGCAGAAGGGAAGCCTTTTAGGCATTTCGTGGCCAATTATTTTTTCGGCCGTCGCATATAAAATTGAATGTTGTTCTCGTGAGATGTTTATGAGTGGTTAATATAGTTCGGTTGAAATCGTATGGTTTTTATGATGTAATGTGTTTTCTTACTTATTGCAATGACGTAACAGACAACTTTTTAAATAACGACTTTCATGTTTAACATCGTATTATATTAGAACAACGTAATTAATAACCTAACTCACTTTCGTAGGAATCACGGTTACACTTAGCACGTGTAACAAGCCTTTAAACCCTTAGGTGACCCTAACGGACGAGTTTAGTCTCGTGAGGGTTCATAACAGACTAACCCACAAAGTAGTTACAAACATAGATTCCAGTTTTAGACTTCACTCGATGAAGTCGATGAATTGCTGATGAGTGCCAAATAGTGCATATTTATACACCTTTTTATTGGCATTTTACTCATCTTTTGCGCTTAGAAATCAGATATTATCCCAGATTCTGTGTTTTCCTTGTTTTCAAGAATAAATATTTGTATTAATTAATTTTGTGTTTTTAGGTAATAAATAAAGCTCGGAGAATCTGAGGAGCCAAAAGAGCGAAGAATTGGAGTCAAGTGCCCAAGGAGCAGAAAGCCGAAGCCCACGCGCGCAACAGTTGCAACCCAACAAGTAGCAACTCATTTACATACATGGGCTCGAGCTATCCATCTCCGACCCACGAACCGGATCCAAGCCCATCATTTCTGAGCCGTTGAGATCTCCCTCAGCTACATCCAACGGTCGCTGCATCCTTGCACATCGTTCGTCGCTGCTCTCGCTCCACACCAAATCAGTCTGATCCATCCTCGGCCGTCCAGATCTCTCCCAGCCGCATCCAACGATCGCTCCGGCCTTCCCATCAAATCTCTGATGCACCCGCTCAACACCATAGCTCCTATATAAGCTCTCTTTACCCAAAACCTAACTCATTTCCTTCTCTTCCCTTACCCGACAGAAACCTAGCTCGCTCTTCTTTCTCTCTACCCCGACCATGGCAGAGCGCCACCATCTCCTTCCCTGACACCGCAAGCCACCAGCAGAAGCTATACCAGCCTACACCGCCACCTCTAGTTTTAGATATCTCTAACCTAGCCTCTCTCGTAACCCTAGAGGCTGTGTAAGAGATAAATAAAACTAGGGTTTCGCTTACAGAGGAAGCACACATCAGCTCAGAGCCGAATTAATCAGAGGGAACATCGATTCAGAGTATGGGTGAGAGTTTTTGTGAGTTATTTTATATTTAATTTCGATTTTGAGGAATTAGGGTTTGGAGAGTTCTGCATGTATAAATTGAGTGAGTTTTGTGTGTGTTAGGGTTTACGCCTGGATTAGCCAGTGCAGTCAATTAGGTTTAATTTGTATTTCTTGTTATTTAAATCATGTTCTAAGTTCTTGACTAGGGTGTTGTTGAAACCCTAGACAATATGTTGATTAATTCTTACTGATGTTGTTGTGATTATTGTGCTTAATGAGACTTAGGAGTTTAGTTAGCTGGGTAACTCAGTTCTCCTGTGATTGGCTGTACTGTAAGAAGACAGCCAATACTAGGGGAGAATTAGAGTGAAAGATTAACCATTTCTCCATGTGAAACTTTCAGAGAAGATTGTATGTGCTTAATGAAATATGAATAATGCTTAGTTAATTGACCAAGGACCCTGTGATAGAGTGTACTGTAATAAGACACTCTATACTAGGGGGAATTATGAGATTAGTGACTCATTATTCATTATAATCATCCTTAGGAAGATACAAGAACACAACATTAGTGGAATAACCTTAGCATAGAGTCAAGTGGTGGATTCATCACCCTGGTACTTCCCTCTGTCACTATCTTTACCTTAGTTAGAGTCACTTCAGTTCATAACTTAGCCGTATCGGCAACCAAAACATTTATGTTACACATTGTCACTTGTTACTTGCTAGGAAACTCAGTTTAGGAAGCCCTTGATCATTATAAGAGCACCACAAGTCCTTGTGGGATCGACCCGTACTTGCCGCGTCTCCGATAGACGCCGTGCACTTGCGGTATAACCCGTAGGCCATAAAATATAAACCCTTTCTCAGGCCTACCAAGTTTTTTGGCGCCGCTGCCGGGGACTTGGCGTGTGCCCTGTGATCAATTGCTGCCTTCACTGATTGCACCCTGTACATATCCATTTCGATCGTGATTAGTATAACTTAGTTAATTTTCGTAATCTGCATTTGTAAAAAAAAAAAAATTCTAGTATAACCCGTCATTCCATCTGTATTTGCATCATACATCTGTAATCTTCCTTTTCTTGGATAGCTTAGTGTAATTTGTAGTGTACTTTGTGTCATCATGAGTAGTAGTGTCACTTAGTTACATTTGTAGCTTAGTATAATTCACTTGTTCTTGCATTTGATTAATCTCATCTGCATCTTGGCTGTTTGACCTGAGCTATAAGCGTCTGTAGCTGTAGCTTAATATCACTTGTCACTTTTGATCCCTTTCAGTCCAAGTAACTCCCAGTTGCATATTCTCTGTGCTCTAACTTGTATATTACTGGGAACTGAAAATCTGTGTTGAGTCACAGGTACCTGCAACATCTGCTAAGCAAGACTAGGAAGAGGAGGACGCAAGGGAGCAAAGCAAGAACCAAGGTGTCTTCTTTGAGCTGCTTTGTGTTTTTAAACTTGAGCATAACCAACGGTATTGTATTGTCAAATTTTGATGCTCTGTCTTGCATGAAATGCCATGTAATAATGTGATCTGAGCATAAACTTGAGCATGAGCCATTAAGAGTTGTATTGCCCTGAGCATATCACAACTTCTTGAGTGAGTTTGTACTTGTGTGTTCTGTTAAGATTGTGCATATTCAACCAGTTAAGATTGTGTTCTGTTAAGATTGTGCTCACATAAGTCGTTAAGATTGTGCATACTCAACCCCGTCAAACCTCGTTGCATCCGGGAAGCTGAAAATCTGCATTTGAGCTGCCCTGTTCATCCGTGATTTGCACTTAGAATTGTCCGTGCTTAAACTACCAAACCGTGATGTGCCCGACCCCGAGCCTAAACATGACCGGCAAACTATCGACCTAGCCAACTATGCATGAGCCGCTAGCTCCTCAAGCCGCAGCCGTGAGCCAACTCCACCTAACCCACATCTACTGGGCTGTGTGCACAACTGAAGCCTGCACATCTGAGCTAACACAACCTGGGCTCTAAACCAAATTAAGCCCACACAAAACAGTTAAGCCCGCATTATTCGAGTGGCTGGGCTCTCGCGTTAACTAAAGCCCAACTACTGGGCTATACATTTTTCAGCCTAATCTGGGCTGTGCAACCGAGCTGGGCCAGACCATCTAGGCTAGAACCCACACTGTTGGGTTGTTTTCACAAACCCTGGGCTTCAAACAACAAAAACCCAACAAACCAAATGAAACCCAACAAACCAAATGAAACCCATCAAAACCAAATTCCCAATAAACCAAAACCCCATTCAAAACCAAACTGAGCCCACAAAAACCAAACATAAACTGGGCTCTATTTGCATCACTTGGGCTTAACCTCCTTGGTTTTGAGACATCATTTAAATGTGTGCTAGGCAATAGTACTCCTTTTTGAGCCCAAATTGAGTTGCTAGACCATGTCAGAATTTGCATACGGGCAGGATTCATATTATGGACCCCCCACAGACCATAGTGATTTTAGGGACTATTATGAGCCTTCTCAGGGCCCTGACCTTCAATATTCACACCCTAATCATTATAACCACATGTATCAGTCATCACAATGGGGAGATGAACAATTTTATACTCCCCCAACTCCTTGCTTGCAATCAATAATGGAAACGCTCATGGAGCAAAATGCTAGACTTGAATTGAATGCAATGCATGATCATCCATATAGCAATATATCTGAATTTCCCTTCTCTAGTGAACCACATATGCAACCATGTAATGATCATTCATATGAAGCATGCACGCCCACTAGTGAAAACTCTCCTTCCATTGAACAACTCAACATGATTCTTCAAATGAACCTAATTCAGACACAAAATGAAGAATGGAAGGAATTTCATGATAAGATGCTAGTTGTCCCTAATAAAGCAAATTTTGAAAATAGTGTTTCTATGCCTACTCATGCAAATAACACTGAATATGAACCTAATCTAGAGGTAAATGAGTACACTAGAAATGCTAATAGGGAAATGCATTTTTGCTATGATGATGATGATGAATATGACATGTTAGAAGAACTTGTTCATACTGAAAATGTACTGAAATCTTTGGGTTCAAAGATATTAAGTTTCTCTTCTGTGAACCCTATGAATGATGTTTTTTCTAATATTCATACATGTGATGCTGATTTGGGGTCTGAAAATGAGCATGAAGTCTCTCTTGGCTATCTTATGCATGGGAATGCAATTTTGAGTAATGATTATGACATGGAAATTGATGAATTGTTTAATGCAAGTGAACATGATTTGTTTAATTCTCGGCCCTAAGTTACACCGTGAAGTTTCTTCCGATCTCCATATGCATGAAACTGAAGTTGTAAATGATGATTATGGACTAGAGCTGTTAGAAATGTTTTACGAACATGAGCATGTTACAACACTTGTAAATGATTTGGAAAATATTGTTGTGAGTGATACTGTCACTCTTGAGCTCACACATGAGAACAATTTAGATAAGCCCAACATCAGGCCCATGTCACAGTCTGATAAATTTCCACCCAACCTAAGTGTAGTTTGTCACAAAAATCTTAAACCAACTATTCTGAGAGTTCCTAATTTAGGCTTAGAGCTTTGTGCTTCCCAAGTCCTCTTGGACCATTTTGCATCAAAGTATAACACTTTTAAGGAACCACAGTTGGAATGTGTATGTCTGCCTGTTCTTAGCAAAACTCATTTTGAGTTAGACCTTTTGCATGATGTACCTTTAATTTTGCAAGATTTTGTGCTCCCAAACACACCCGTTCACAAGTTTAGGTTTGGGGGAAACTCATTCCCATTTGCAGTCTTACTTGCACTCTCATATTATATTTGTGTAAGGCTGTTAATGTATGTACATATCGTCTTTTGGGTTGATCCTCAACTCTTTAGATCGTTGGTTTATGGTGCATTTTCATTGTATATATCCAAAGAGGACTTGTTAAATTTTTCTTTTCTTGATTCGGTTGAGTCTTCTTGCACATATATTATGCTAATCCGATATGATCTCCGTTGAGAATATTGGATTCTAGCCTTGACGAATGAAGCTCAACCTTGCTCCTGCAGACATCCGGTAATCTCTTCCCTTTTTATCTTATCGGCATAGTTCTCGTGGTACGTGACTGTTCAAATTTTTCCTATCTGTGAAACATTGAGGACAATGTTTGATTTAGGTTTGGGGGTGCTTTTGCATTTAGAGTTTTTAGTCTTTTATTTTACCTTTTTTATTTCAAAAAAAAAAAAAAAAAAAAAAAAAAATCAAAACTCTTTTTGTAAAAACCTCCAACTTTTAGAGATTTTAGAGTCACTAGCATGCTTCTAGCTATGTTTACATAGAGATTCTGACCGAAATAACAGAACTTGGAAGTACCGGAGAACACAATCGGGTTTCTTAGCCGATTAGAGCGTTAAAGTTGGATTTAACCATACTGGGAGGGCTTAATTAGGTGCTGTTTAGATATTCGGTAGTAGAATTGTGATCACCCATAGTGGAGACTACCCAATTTACATCAAGTGAGGCACCAACCTTCAATTTTTTGCAACTTTCTAGAAAAGCTGTTAGAGTGTGTATCACCTTACGTAAATTCCGGGTAGGAATGGTGAGCTACCCAACTTCGCACCATTTTCAGCACTACTTTTGATCTCTTGAGTGCTAGTTTTTGTCAATCATGAGGGTGACGTCTAAAGATGAAAACTCCTTCTAAATACCGATTTGTAGTTAGCATCATTCTCTCTCTCAATCAGCAAGACCCATAGAAACACATCATCGTCAGCAACCGGAGCAGAATCAGAATATTGAAAGAAAAGTTGAGATAGTCCAAGGTTTATGTGCAACAAAGAAAAGAAAATAGGATGAGAATTAATAAAATTTATAAAATCAAGACAATACAAGTTGTGGAAAAATTGAGTGATAAAGTCCTTTGTCCATGGAGTTAGTTATTTCATTATTTGTATTTTTATTTTCACTTTTTGTAATTAAAAAAAAAAAAATTCAAAAAAAAAAAAAAAAAATTCAAAAAAAAAAAAAAAAAAAAAAAAAAAAAAAATTCAAAAAAAAAAAAAAAAAAATATTGTAGTTTATTTTTGCTACCACCATGGTAAAGAAGAGTTCAGAAAGAAAAATCCAAACAACAAGGAATTTGAGTAGAAAAGTTAAAAATTGTCAAGTTTTGTGAAGTTTAGAAGTTCGTCATCAACATTTGAAGACCGAAGATTGAAGACGTTTCTATGGTTTCTTATGAGAGAGTGATATTAATTGCCGATCGGGTGAGAAGGTAGTGAGTACTCCCACCCCTTGCTAATGGTTGATTTTCCTTTCTTAGAGATCATCAGAAAAAGATTCTTTTTGTCCACACCTCTGTGGAGTCTCCAGATTTTATTTCTAAGGTTATCCTTCTTACCTACAACGTGTGCTGTGGAGTTCTCTCTTTATTCCCGCCGCACACATGAGAGACTAAAAAGCGATCTTTTTGAGTGCAATTATCATAAAACCCTAATGGTAAGGCAGAAGTCGAGGCTTATGATCACAATCGAATCCGAATTTTTTCATATGGTATGGTTACTTCTCGCTCAAAGACTTAAGGATGAGAATGCGTTCTTCGATAGTTCTAACTTCGTTACTAGCATGCGAAACTCTATGTCCTCATAGCTTCTTGGAGGCTTGAGACTCTTTTACACTCTGAAGTTGGAGAAGGTTTTGTGGGTACACCTCTGGTAAACCCTCACGAGACTACAACTCGTCCACTAGGGACACCTAGGGGTTTAAAGGCTTAGTGCATACGCTAAATGCATTCGAGAGACTGCGCGACAGGGGTATAGTTAGGATTTCTTAATTTCTGTTTCACTTGAGGACAAGTAAAATTCAGGTTTGGGGGTATTTGATGAGTGCCAAATAGTGCATATTTATACACCTTTTTATTGGCATTTTACTCATCTTTTGCGCTTAGAAATCAGATATTATCCCAGATTCTGTGTTTTCCTTGTTTTCAAGAATAAATATTTGTATTAATTAATTTTGTGTTTTTAGGTAATAAATAAAGCTCGGAGAATCTGAGGAGCCAAAAGAGCGAAGAATTGGAGTCAAGTGCCCAAGGAGCAGAAAGCCGAAGCCCGCGCGCGCAACAGTTGCAACCCAACAAGTAGCAACTCATTTACATACATGGGCTCGAGCTATCCATCTCCGACCCACGAACCGGATCCAAGCCCATCATTTCGAGCCGTTGAGATCTCCTCGCCTACATCCAACGGTCGCTGCATCCTTGCACATCGTTCGTCACGCTCTCGCTCCACACCAAATCAGTCTGATCCATCCTCGGCCGTCCAGATCTCTCCCAGCCGCATCCAACGATCGCTCCGGCCTTCCCATCAAATCTCTGATGCACCCGCTCAACACCATAGCTCCTATATAAGCTCTCTTTACCCAAAACCTAACTCATTTCCTTCTCTTCCCTTACCCGACAGAAACCAGAGCTCTGCTCTTCTTTCTCTCTACCCCGACCATGGCAGAGCGCCACCATCTCCTTCCCTGACACCGCAAGCCACTAGCAGAAGCTATACCAGCCTACACCGCCACCTCTAGTTTTAGATATCTCTAACCTAGCCTCTCTCGTAACCCTAGAGGCTGTGTAAGAGATAAATAAAACTAGGGTTTCGCTTATAGAGGAAGCACACATCAGCTCAGAGCCGAATTAATCAGAGGGAACATCGATTCAGAGTATGGGTGAGAGTTTTTGTGAGTTATTTTATATTTAATTTCGATTTTGAGGAATTAGGGTTTGGAGAGTTCTGCATGTATAAATTGAGTGAAGCTGTGTGTGTTAGGGTTTACGCCTGGATTAGCCAGTGCAGTCAATTAGGTTTAATTTGTATTTCTTGTTATTTAAATCATGTTCTAAGTTCTTGACTAGGTGTTGTTGAAACCCTAGACAATATGTTGATTAATTCTTACCGATGTTGTTGTGATTATTGTGCTTAATGAGACTTAGGAGTTTAGTTAGTTGGGTAACTCCGGTTCTTCGTGATTGGTGTCTTGTAAGAAGACAGGCCAATACTAGGGGAGAATTAGAGTGAAAGATTAACCATTTATCCATGTGAAACTTTCAGAGAAGATTGTATGTGCTTAATGAAATATGAATAATGCTTAGTTAATTGACCAAGGACCCTGTGATAGAGTGTACTGTAATAAGACACTCTATACTAGGGGGGAATTATGAGATTAGTGACTCATTATTCATTATAATCATCCTTAGGAAGATACAAGAACACAACATTAGTGGAATAACCTTAGCATAGAGTCAAGTGGTGGATTCATAACCCTGGCACTTACCCATTGTCACTGTGTTACCTTAGTTTAGAGTCAAAATACCTTAGCTCAGTTTCACTTCACTCAACTCAGTCGCTTCGACAAACCGAATATTGTTCTGTCACTCTTGAATTCAGTTGTAGCAAGCCATAGATCATTCTAAGCACACCCTAGTCCTTGTGGGATCGACCCGTACTTGCCGCGTCTCCAATAGACGCCGTGCACTTGCGGTATAACCCGTAGGCCATAAAATATAAACCCTTTCTCAGGCCTACCAATTGCCCGATGATCCATACTCTGGGATTTTGGATACCATGAAATTATAGCATTCATCGAATGTGAATGCCTCACCTTTTTCCTCTAAATACCCCGCTTTAACCAATTCGTGCTACAAAAACACAGTGAAAATATACTCAGCAAATTTAGAACCAATCAATTAAACAATGGACGGAATAAATTAAACAACACTTACAAATTGTCGAGATGACATTCTAATACCTTTGTGTTTGGTGAGTCGTTGTTGAATATCTATAAAATCGCAAATGGCTTTTTGTATAATCTGGTACCTATCATGAATCATTGAAGACTTCTTCCGTTTGGATTCCCATATTCCCTTATATATTGGTTGTATATATTTGCCCAAAAGGTTTCGGGCTCCGGCTTACTCTGGCGAGCGGTCCGCTACTCGAGATTCTTTGTACCATGTTTTAGTGATTTGCAAATCTTCAAACGAATCAAACGATCCCATTGTTGTGTACGTACAATGAGTTAATTTAGGGTAGAAAGCCGTGAGAAGATTTCCCAGTGTCTATGTTGTTTGGAGGAAGATAATCCGATTTCTAATTACTCGGTGGGTGAGAAGTACCTTTGGGTAAACCTCGGATATTTATAGGATCCAAATTAATAATCTGCGTGGAAATTGTTAAAACACATCCAATTCACTCGTAGTAAATGAAAAACTGTTTGCACGCACGCAGCGCTTTCAACCGACAAGCCTTCTCGCTTTAAAACACACTTTTGATGTTCACATACGCCCTTTACCGTTTGAAACAGCTTTTGGGGGACAATGAAAGACCTATCTCGGGCAAGAAGAGATGGTACAATGACCATTGTTGGGGTTAAATCAACTTGTACATATGGTGTCATAGTATAGGGTTGGAAATGAAGAAGATCGCGAATCATGATTTGATGACTCAAAATAATGCATCAACACAACCGACAATTCATGGTGGAAATGAATCCAGCGATATTAATAAAGACAAGACTCAAATTATTAACCACCCACGAATCTTTATCCAAAAGTTCTTCATCGTTACCAAGGGACACTTACTGTTTATATAGCGACCCTAACTATTTATCGATAACCCCTACATTGCATCGACCCAAATTCCTGTCTTCCCAAAGAATCAAATATCTGTCTGAAAAGCAGTTTGCGTGGTGAAACCAAACCAAGGGGGACCCATGACGATATTTATTACGGAAAATATCATTATGAATAAAATGAAAGGAGAAAATACCATTCGTAATAAATTGATGCTGATACATTGATGGGATGATTAAAGATCGCTAATTTTTTTTTTCAAAAGTATACTTAGCTAACTTTTACCAAAGACATCTACCATTTAAACCGTTATGTGGCCATAACGGACGAGTTTTGTCTCGTGAGGGTTTACAAAGAGGTTTGCCCACAAAACCATTAAATTGATATCATGGTGTTGATGCGGTATTGTTAATCTTCGTCCCCTTGTTGCGGAGGATTCGGTGGCGGTTGTATCGTGTTTAGTTGGGGATGTTAGCCTTCATGATTAAGTAGCATTGGTAAAACATGAAATCTTTGCCTGTATCACGAGCGTATTTCCAATTTGCATATCGCTCCTTTAGACAAATGGTTCATAACGCATTTAGTGTTCATGTTAAAGATTAAAAAAAAAAAAGTGGTATTAGTAAAAAGATAAACTACTTATCGGCCTCCGAATCGTCCATAGAGGAGATTGGTTATGTGTCATATAAATTTCTTTCGGTATCGGACGTAAACCCTCACCCCTTTATAATTACTCCAAGCCTAGCCTTTACAAAGAATCACGTTCTTTCATGAATATTTGGGAATAGTTGTGTGTAATTTTCAAATACGCTGTTCCAAACCGTATTAGCCGGAACCCGGTGATGGTCCACCTCGGGAAGGGTAACAACACTTGCCCACGCATTAGTGATAGCAACATCCTCTTCGACGGTATACCTAGCCATAATACTATTGTTGTATGTTTGGGATAAAAGAGACGAGATGAAACAATGTTACAGGAGAAGCTGAAACTAGATGGATTTGAATACCTTATGTTTTGCACCTTCATCCTGATGGCCGAAAAAGTTTTTTTATAGAGGACCTGGTAACAGTCCTTTCATGTAGCGATGAATAGACACCCAACCGTCGACACTTTAGTTATTTGCCCTTAATTCATGGTAAAATAATACGAATATTAAATATGATGGTACTTCTGTGTATTCCCAAAACATTTATTTAGGATATAATGACTGGTAAGAATTAAATGTCATCGAAACATACTTTAATTTTCCTCATTAATTTAAAATCATTACATGTACGGCGAAATTTAAAAATACAACGATAATAAATGGCCTACGAGCATTCAAACTGGTCGGTGACAATAAAGGCCGAGTAGTCTCCTGGGAGTGTTTACAAGAGGTATTCCTAAACCTTAGCATGAAGCATAATGATGTTACATTAACCCATCTGCCTTGCTATCCATGACGGGTTGAACTCCTCCCTGACCTCCTTCAAAGTAAGGTAGCACTCATAATACTCAAATTTAATGTCGTTTTCTTTTTGGAAGCGTAGTTTCGTCATCCAATCCTACATACGTTCAACAATAAAACCTTTAAATACCTCCTCAAAAAAAGGTTTTACAAATATGGAACGAAATCGTAAAACAACTTACGATATTATTTGTACCGGAACCGGTGTCATCCTTCTAAGTAGCTTGGCTTGGATGATGGCATACATCCTAACATGCCTCAGTATTTTTTTGACATGACATCTTAGATCAAAAATTGTTCTTTGCTTTGGATTCATAAAGTTGGCAATAAAATGAGCATGTACCCGTGGCCAAAAGTTATGTTCATCCTTTTCAACTCCTTCTACAACCGGAACAGACCTCCATCGCGATCCATGACGCTATGAATGAATTTCTCTCCTCGATGGTAGATGTATAATCCATCTTGTTGAATATAAATTCAAGATTGGATGTAGAGATTAAATTGGATGTGGGGAGTTGTGGTCAATAATTATCTATACAGAGGACTTCTTTTATAGGATATTAATGGATGAGTCCTCCTTACGACCCACTCTAAAAAAAATCATCGGGCGAATAGTATGTCGGTGTCATACACACTGACTTTCAAAATTTCCGTCTTTTACTTGATTAGTCTCTCTACTAGGGTTTGTCGGTGGCATGTAATTTCCCATCATCCAAGGCGTGTTTCAAACAGTAGATGGTGATTATGAACATTAATTATTGACCAGGAAAAATTTTTTGTCGGCCCCGCAATATAGAAAACCCTAAAAAATGGATTGGTTTCCTTTACCCTACTGGATCCTAATCTGCAATGAATGAATTTGATTTCACCAAAGATCGGGCAATAAGGAAGTTTATAATAAAACCCGTCATTCTTAATAAGGTTCATGACCTAATTGCAAGAAAGATGAAACACACAATAAGTAATACCATGGTTAACATCATAAACATCTGTTAACCAAACTAAAACAAACGATAAAACGCGTTTACCCAACGAGACATCTTCAACTTCAGCTTCGTTTAACTATTGCGATTACGAGATCTATTATGGTAAAAGCCTATATAACCTCGTCGGATTGTACTCGTTCATGGCGTCCTTCATAAGTAAGTAGCATTCGTAATATCTGAAAGGACGTCCGTTTCTTTCAAGGAAATATGCTTTGGTCATCGTTTTCGCATGAAGCATTCAAATTATCATATGCTATATTGTGTTTGTTAAAATTGGGTATTTAATGACGAAAACTGCTTACAATATCCATATCCTCCGTAAGGACCGCCGGTGGAACGCATATCATTAGTCTACCTTGTAGGGCAACATACAATTTTACGTCTCTTTTTATACTCCCAATCCGGTATCTTAATGCTTGGCTCGATCTACGTATTGGATCTCCAAATCTTTCGACAAACTTGGTATGTACCTGATGCCAAATGCTCTGGGTGGGTCTATCAACACCTTCAGCCACCGGCGCTGCCAATACAGCAATCCATGCGGCAACAACTGCAACGTCCTCCTCAACGGTGAATTCGGCAACCATATAGAAAGAATAGAATAAAATAGTAGAGGGAAAATTTTAATGATGTGTTAAAGATTGTGTATTCCATCTTGGATCAACAACATCCATTTATAGGGAAATGTCGCACTGTAGGAGTCCTGCGATACAATTTTTGCCCGGGCTTGCAATGTCATTTAATGATGGTGTTGAACATAAGGTGGTACATGTCTGCCCACAAAATTAGTGTGGTAGACTTTTTTTTTGCCTTAAATGTTAAGAACCGATTGTCCATATGAAATTAAATTTTTATTTATACGATGTAGACCACACTCTATAACTACCAAGAATGTATTTGGCCCCAAATACAAATTCCCCCTGAAGTTACCAAACAAACCAAAATTACAAAAACATTAAAAATTGATGTCATTGTCGTGTGACACGCGATTACACTTAGCTCGTGTAACAAGCCTTTCAACCAAGAGGGCGGCCCTACTTGGACGAGTTTTGTCTCGTGAGGGTTTTCATAAAGGTTTACCCACAAAGCCTTCGAGAGAATGTGTCGTTGTCTTAATCATGCATGGCATCCCGATGAGGAGGAGGAATCGAATCGGTTGTACATAGATCTCGGGATCATACTCAGCAGAAATTGTGATTTCATCACTTCAAATACTGCATGTAGACGCCATCTCTGGGAGAATTGTCATTGTTCTTCGTAAGCCATTTTACCCTCCTCATACTGGATATAAAGTTATAAGATGTGTTAGTACCTGGGATTCATTAAAAGTATTTAAATTTAAAATAAATTTACATTTTACTCACACATCGTGCATTGTTCCATCCATTAGGTACGTTCATCAAAAACGCCGAACACAAACAACATATCTTGTAACTTCCCTAACCAACAACCTAACCCCTGTTCCGCAACACGTGATCGTTCCTTATTACCGTCCCATTATCCCATGAGGTTAGGTATCCGACTCTAACCCGGGACCGTAATTCAACGCTTTCTTGGTCGTGGCCAATTTTCGGATCTAATCTAAAGAACACCATGCACCAATTAGAGCGACGTCCTCGTTGCATGAAAACATCGCCATTCTTTTAAAATCGTTGAAGACTTGATAATTGGAAGACGATATATAGATGAATGAGATAAAGAAGAAGGTTTGTTTCTCGTTTTATTTAAGATGAGTGATACTATATTTATAGAGTTCACAATAAATGGCGTATCTGGGGAATCAGGGTAATGTAGGGGACGCATAGGTGGTCACTTAGGGGACGCCAATATTCAATAAAATAAAGTGGTAATAATTATGACAGGTCACCATCACTCGTAAATGAAAATTGAAAATATATGTATATCCACCACAATACCAATTCACCACCAAATTTGGTTGGAAAGCACACCAAGTTATTATTAAATCTAAAAGGATGTCATTATCGTGTGACACGCGATTACACTTAGCCCGTGTAACAAGCCTTTAAACCACTAGGCGGCCCTACATATTTGGACGAGTTTAGTCTCGTGAGGGTTTTCATGCTTGGTTTAACCCACAAAACCTTTAGACGTTTTTTGTCATGTCTTAAGCTTCTTCCCCATATCGATTTCCTTGTAACGGAGGAGGAACGAACTCGGATCAAAGCTCTCGCCAAATGTATCCTTCGGTATTTGAAAACTGTTTCGTGCGTCCATAATCTTCCCTCCGCCTCATATGCAGCTTTGTCCCACGCTGCATCGCGCGAAATTCATTTATGGTGTTAGTCTACGGATAATATGTCATACAATAACGTAAATGATACAATTTTAATAAAACTTACAGCTGTTCTTAGGTCATAACCCCCATCAGCCATTCCCCGTATACTCACTCTCACAAAACCGACGTATCTCTTAATATATTTTTTCAACATTGAGACTCGACACTCGGATTGACTTTGTGGATCTTGCATTGTCGTTGTGGATCACCGATCTATATTCTCCAAGGGTTCGCTCCCAAAACTCCTAGTATCCATGTCTCTTCCAATAGTAGGATCACTGGCAACGCGACAATAAACGCGAATTAATGCGACATCCTCTTCGCTTGAATATCCGGCCATAGTTTTTTTTTGGAAAAAGATGAAATAGTTGGTATGAAAGTAAGAGTAGTTGATGGTATTTCTGATTGACATTACACATACCCCCATTATATAATTTCAAAAAAGTGGTTGGTGACTATCATTTATCCTACGCACTAGGGGCAAATAAACCCTTCATTGATGGAAGGGACAAACACTGGTCCAAAAAAACCCCATCGTTTCTCAAGGGAGGATTACTGTTTTGCATGACAAATCAAAAAAAAAAAAAAAAAAAAAAAAAAAACAGAAACTTTAAATAATGCATGGAAAAATACAATTATAATTTGTCCTTCTCACATGACACATGAACATATATTAACCAACCTAAAAGGTGAGTCACTATTACCACACGCATTGTTTGATTAAAAAGCACGAGTCCGGGACCAAAAAAAAGGATGAAAATAATAAAACATTAAAAATTGATGTCATTGTCGTGTGACACGCGATTACACTTAGCCCGTGTAACAAGCCTTTAAACCACTAGGCTGCCCTACTGGACGAGTTTAGTCTCGTGAGGGTTTTCATGCAGGTTTAACCCACAAACCGCGAATTTATGAGGTCGTCATGCTTCACGACGGGCTAAAACTTGGGGGTTCATATAGGAAAAGTGATGGCTCATGCTGAGGTAGCAATTGAAATACATGAATCTCTTTCCCTTCCTTTGTAGGTACAATCGGCGCGCATCAGTCTCCCAGTTCATTAGAATATATAGTTATGATAAGTGTTATTTAAGGAAACACATGTTTGCAATAACAAAGGGAAACCTACAATCTTATCTGCGGACCACCCATCGGGAACACCGCGATACGAGTGGAATCTGGATGGCAACAAAAAAATTAACCTCGTTCTTTATTGTGAAGAGACGTGATTTTAAGGATTTCCAAGTACGAAGGTTGTGATTTCCAATTATATCGGTAAACTCATGCGCAATGGACATCCAAAACTCGTTTGATTTCTCGTCGGTTAATACGTCGGGGATCATTAGAAACATTGCAAGTAAGCCCTAGTAAGAGCTTCATCTTCCGTGGTGTGTATTTGGTGGCCATTTCTTGGTTGATACTAGTATAAAGGTTGAACCAGAAAGATAATTTATACTTTTTAGGGGCAATTTTTTACACTAGTTCAAAGGGGGTGTATTTATAGGCTAAACGAGACGGATCCGGCAATCTGTGAAAACCCATATTAATGTATTCATTTTATGACATATTCCCCATCGGTGACGACGCACCGTAGTTACTGACTAATAATGTAGTAAAGGACAAAAGTATGTGACCTTTACTTTTATGAGAGAGTATTAGCGCTGTTTACAAATGACCCCCAGGAGGGAATAAAATCAAAATGTTATATTCAGAGGCCATCCCTATTCATAAACGTCCCTTTAGTGGGTAACTAGAATTTTAAAAATCACCCGATTAATAAATTGTCCCTAGGACATCATACACATTAAATAAATAACCTAACTCACTTTCGTAGGAATCACGGTTACACTTAGCCCGTGTAACAAGCCTTTAAACCCTTAGGTGACCCTAAAGGACGAGTTTAGTCTCGTGAGGGCTTACATAGAGGTACACCCACAAAACCTTTTATTATACTAACACACTGCAAAAGTTAAGAAAATTAAACATTATACTACGGGGATCTTGGATATTATATGCGAGGACCGAACAAACCGTCCTCAACTAAATGTCTAAAAGGATGTTGTTGTTCGGCTTCATACATTGAAATTGCAGTTGCATGAATACCGTTTGCAAGAATAAGGTACTGCCTAAAACGAATACAATATCGCTTAATGGTGGTTATGCGTTGTTGGATACTCTTACATGAATACACCTTGTCAACGCCGCTCATTTGGATACTAAAATCAAGCAAGAATCAAAACCAAAAATGTCTTCCCATTTCTTGGTTTTCTTGAGTTTGATTCAAATCATATACCCTACAATAACTTCTTACTAGTGCGTTATCTTCTTCCATTGAAAATCTTCCCATCCTCCCCCCTTATTAAGTTAGGATAAAAATTTGTAAATAATAAGGTTTTGTTTTTGCGTTGAGTTCTGCATATGGTTGTCTGATACATATAGTAATTGTTTATTTGATATGTCGGTAACTGGGACCAATTTTGAATTTGTTATCATTACGGTGGTAATAAACTCGATTCGTTGAAAAAGGATAAAGAAGATTCCCACAATTATTAAAAATATCGGGGAACATGTCATAAGCCTAAGGGACGCCTAGTGAGGTACTTTGGAAGCTTGTATTTATCACCATACGCAAGTGGGATGTTGTCCAACACAAGTGGATGTTCAAAGGCCATCCCTATTCATAAACGTCCCTTTAGTGTGTAACTAGAATTTTAAAAATCACCCGATTAATAAATTGTTCCTAGGACATCATACACATTAAATAAATAACCTAACTCACTTTCGTAGGAATCACGGTTACACTTATCCCGTGTAACAAGCCTTTAAACCCTTAGGTGACTCTTAAAGGAGGAGTTTAGTCTCCTGGGGGCTTACATAGAGGTACACCCACAAAACCTTTTATTATACTAACACACTTTGGACGCCTGAAAGTGAGGTACAGGATAATAAACTCTATTTGATATGTCAGAATCGGGACCTATTTTGATATGTCAGAATCGGGACCTATTTTGAATTTGTTATCATTATTGGGTAATAAACTCGATTCGTTGAAAAAAGGATAAAGAAGATTCCCACAATTATTAAAAATATCGGGGAACATGTCATAAGCCTAAGGGACGCCTAGTGAGGTACTTTGGAAGCTTGTAATTATCACCATACGCAAGTGGGCTGTTGTCCAACACAAGTGGATGTTCAAAGGCCATCCCTATTCATAAACGTCCCTTTAGTGTGTAACTAGAATTTTAAAAATCACCCGATTAATAAATTGTTCCTAGGACATCATACACATTAAATAAATAACCTAACTCACTTTCGTAGGAATCACGGTTACACTTATCCCGTGTAACAAGCCTTTAAACCCTTAGGTGACCCTTAAAGGAGGAGTTTAGTCTCCTGGGGGGCTTACATAGAGGTACACCCACAAAACCTTTTATTATACTAACACACTGGACGCCCAAAGTGAGGTACAGATAATAAACTCTATTTGATATGTCAGAATCGGGACCTATTTTGATATGTCGGTAACTGGGACCTATTTTGAATTTGTTATCATTACTGGGTAATAAACTCGATTCGTTGAAAAAAGGATAAAGAAGATTCCCACAATTATTAAAAATATCGGGGAACATGGCATAAGACTAAGGGACGCCTAGTGAGGTACTTTGGAAGCTTGTAATTATCACCATACGCAAGTGGGCTGTTGTCCAACACAAGTGGATGTTCAAAGGCCATCCCTATTCATAAACGTCCCTTTAGTGTGTAACTAGAATTTTAAAAATCACCCGATTAATAATTGTTCCTAGGACATCATACACATTAAATAAATAACCTAACTCACTTTCGTAGGAATCACGGTTACACTTAGCCCGTGTAACAAGCCTTTAAACCCTTAGGTGACCCTTAAAGGAGGAGTTTAGTCTCCTGGGGGCTTACATAGAGGTACACCCACAAAACCTTTTATTATACTAACACACCGGACGCCCAAAGGAGGTACATGATAATAAACTCTATTTGATATGTCGGTGAATCGGGACCTATTTTGATATGTCTTAGAATCGGGACCTATTTTGAATTTGTTATCATTTGGGTAATAAACTCGATTCGTTGAAAAAGGATAAAGAAGATTCCCACAATTATTAAAAATATCGGGGAACATGTCAGAAGCCTAAAGGGACGCCTAGTGAGGTACTTTGGAAGCTTGTAATTATCACCATACGCAAGTGGGCTGTTGTCCAACACAAGTGGATGTTAAAATATCACCATACGCAAGTGGGCTGTTGTTTACCTCACTTTTTGTTGGTTTATATAAACCAACACTAGTTTACATAATATCCTTCAAACATGCTTCAGACAACCAATAGGCAACTAAATTAGTATCCATTCTTCCAAACATACTAATCATCCACAAATGGCCGACGCCGACCCATGGGAAGGTTTTGATGATGAAGAGCTTGCAGCAGTGTTAGATAGTTACTCGGATGGCCCACAACACGTTCCATGGAGTACTCGACAAACACACCAGATGTGGCTGCCATATCAAACCCATATCATAACCGCAATAAATCGGTTTGTCGTTGATCTCACCCCATGTCCAGTAGTGAAAAAATCAGACAGTTTAATCCAGAACTCACGTGGTGCATCCAGTAGTAGAAAAATCATTCCGGGACCAGCGGGAGAGCTTCAAAAGTTACAAGATCACAGACATCGAAGGATAGTAACGGGCGAGGCTGATGTATCTACACAAGTCCTCCAACAAATAGTTAGGGATGAAACAGAAGGTGTTAACGATCTTCAGTTTCAGACTAAACCTTTGTTCTTTGCACAACAGTATTACTCGGAGGGGAGAACCGCGCTGGGATCTATCACACCAATAAACCAGAGAATCGAAAGGTTGGTTGTACTGGTCGAGGAGGTACGACAATATTTTGGTGACTTAACTTTGAAAGTGAAGGTGATTTGTCCATTTAGGTAATCTTATTTAATTTCCTGATTAATTGTTGGATTCGATTACTCATTGTGGGGTTTCTAATAATATTGCAGGATCCTAGTGGTAAAATGCCAGCAAACGTCCATCGCAGGGTTGTGGAACATCCAGAATATGGGAAGCATATTAGGGTGGGAGCGGTATTAGTTCTGAAGAAAGTGGTAATCTTTTCTCCAACGAAGAAAAACCATTGGATTAACATAACCCTACCCAATATAGAAGAGGTATGTTCCAAAAAATACCAAGTGTCGTGTGTTATGTCATAGACCTTTATGAAAAAAATTATTAACTTCGTTTATATACTACAGTCATACCTTCGGAATCCACAATCGGTGAGATGCGTCGTCGACAAGTATGAGATATCGTTGATTGCGTCCTCCTCGCTTTTAATTTCATGTTTGGTGTTACGATTGTACTACGTTGTTTAAGTATCCGAATAAAATGGACTTATTTAAGAATTATTTTAATCGGTTGTACCGTAGAAATTTTTATTAATGCCGATTACCCAAATTAAACATACAATCACTTTAAATTGCTTTAGGTCCATAACGATACTATAACGGGAAATATAAAATTATGTGTCTTCGGTACTACAGTGTCATTCTCAAATTATAGAGTCAAAATTGGTGTCATACTCAAATTATAGAGTCAAAATTGGTTCATCTCTTCATAAAACCGTTGAAGCCACCCACCAGAATTAAAATACCACCCACCCACAGAAACCATCGGATTCTTTCAACCGTTGCGGATCTAACGGTTAGTTGAGGCACGCAAATGGAAATACCGTGGCACGCAGTTAGAAATCGCGCACGGCGCAGCTTTCAAATTCCGTGACACGCATCTTGAAATTGCGTTCCATTTCTTAGACGTTGGATCACCAACGGATCGATTGATCCGATGGTCGCTAGCAGACGTACCGTTAATGAGGCCCAACGTTCGGATTTTATTTTGCCTTAAATTCATGTTTGTTGCCCCCAAACCAAACACGCCAAATACATTTTCCATCAGAACAACCATATCTCCATCTCTCGCTTCACGCATCCTTCAACAATTTCAGTCATGTCAAAATTCACTAGAATGGAAGATGTAGCGGTAATAGGTGCTTGGTGTGCGATAACTAGCGACCCGACATGCAGGTAGGGAACAAGAGTCTAGAGAGTTCTGGTCTCGTATTGTTGAGGAATACAACGCACGATGGCGGGGAGAGACAACCAGATCTCTCAAGTCGCTCCAAACGAGAGTAGCCACATTGAGAAAGGAAGTCAAAAGATATGTTGGTCATGTTAGAGAGGTTTTCAGGGCTAACCCAAGCGGAAACGACCCGCAATCTATGGTGAGCTTCAGTAAAATTAATTTATGTAGTGTTTATTATATATAAAAGGAATTATATCCCTAATCCATAGTTGGTCAAATTTAATTGCGAGCACGGGATGGAGAGGTACTCTACGAGGAAGATCCGAAAGATCCAAAACGCTGGAGACATCAAAAGGTTTTCGAAATTTTGAAGATGCACTATCCCAGGGAATATGATCCGTCCATCTTAGTTCCTCAAACTTGCAGCCAAGCCTCCCAACAAAGCCAAGCTATGAGCGGTACAGAGACCAATGATGAAACGTTTAACGATTCTCAAACCACAAACGGTGAATCCTCAGACCAAGGACGAAGAAATGCATTTTATCGGGATCAAGGTCCCCGGCAGTGCACCGGGTAGGGAACAGTCTAAACGAGCTAGAGCGGAAGAGAGAAGAGTCATCAAGGAGTGAACCGAGACACTAGCATATTTCCAACAGAGGGATGTTCAAAGGTTTGAATGGGAACAAAAAGAGGTCGAGGAAAGGATGAATTTTCTAAGAACAGACGATGGCGGTCCGTCTATTAGAAATTTGGCGGCGAGCACCGAGTTGTTAGCTAGGAACACACAGCGTGTGACTGACATGGAGATAACGAGAATTGATCTGCGTCAAATAACCGACGAGAGTGAAAGGGATTATTTCGCGAATCTCAAAAATGAGATTATGATTCGCCAGGGGTCCAGTCCGTTACACCTAAGTTGGAGCAGTTGGTTGCATTTAAGTATTGTCTGGAACTTAAGTATTTACTTAATCGTGTCGCATTATGTAGTTTGGTTTTTCCTTACATCCTTCTTGTTTTTTATTCCCCCTAGGTTGTCGTTGTGGTATTTAATTTGTAATGTCGCAGTTTCTTTATATGTTGTACCTCTTAATGTTATTTAGACTTTTCGATTCGAATGAGACCACCTTAAACTTAGTTGAAACATTACTACATATTATTATTAGGAATACATCTAAAGTATGTAATCATTCCACATTGTATGCGGGCATAACGTCCTTTAGTAGCTCGTATAGATGATCATACATGAAAGGCTTAGATAATTCCGCACGGAAATCGACCCGAGCTCTTGTTTTCTGTAAAAAGGTAGTTAAAAAAATTAATTATGCGTTCGTATTTATAATAATGGAGGTAACACTCGGTATATATTGAAGGGTATGCTTACTAACCCGAGCTTCGTACGATAGCGTAGGATGGCTTATGTTTACATGCAGCAGACATGCAACAAAAGCATCAACATCCGCAGTTATCAGACCAAATCTTTTTTTTACCGAGGCTTTAGTGCGGTTGTTGTCGTTTCCGGTAAGATCTTCAAAGTTTTTAAAAACACGGTTCCAGAAAACTTTTGGATCTTCTAAAACCCCCTGTGGTGTTCCATGATTTGTTCCCGCAATCCATGCTCTTACTACCCCTAAATCTTCATCACCGGTGAAGCGCATAGTGGTGGGATGATATTGAAAGGCAACCTTATCGACGGTTTTATAGTGGTAGTCTGATGGAAAAGGTAATCTTGTGAACAAAGAAAGGACGTTTACAAGTGCAATGAAATGGGTCATTTGTGAATAGTTAACATGCTCTTTCCAAAAGTATAGGTCGTTTGCTATTTAAGTGTATGTTTCAAATCGGCGATACATAGGCTCAATCATCACAGGTTGGATTTGGCGAATGAGGGCTCGCATTTATCGGAAAAATATCAAGTAATCTAAAATGAATATTAGTAAGACAAATAAGAAAGCGAATTTTGTTAAGAAAAATTATATCTTAAAATATCATAATTATTAATTAAAATTATAAAAACATAACCAGTCTTAAGAAACAAGGGCAGTAGTAGTCTTATAAAAGGAAACAATGGTGGCATCCTCACTTACTAAAGTAAGTGCCTGTTCCTCCTACTCTCCGTTCTCATAAAAGTTATCATCACCCAATGGGTAAACATCAGCGTTTTCATCCACATCGGTAGTACCCGCATCGGATGTGAGGATGGCATCATCCTCCTCACCGGGGCCCAATTCACCGTCTCGCAATCCTAGGAGGTGACGCCGCCAAATGTGCTCCGTGATATCGGCTTGCAAGAATCTCCAGCGGGCATGGCTCAGATAATACGCGCGGCTTCGCCACGTTACCTTGTACCGCAGGTGTATCTTCTCGTTCATCCAAAGTTGCCCATTCCGTATCACGGTACTCATGTTCCACACACATGTTATGCATAATTAAACACGCTCTCATAATAGTGTGTATGTCACGATGAGACCAAGAACGACAAGGATTCCTTATTATACCCCATTTCGACTTTAGACCACCAAAAGCACGCTCCACATCCTTCCTCTTTGCGTGGTGGTATTCATTAAATTTCTTCCGGATGGGCGGCATAACATCACGTTTCTTATAGCTATGGACCACCCTGCATTTGGTTGTAGATGCCGCCCACCGATAGTATCCATGTTTGTACTCGTTGCCCATGATACGGAAATTGCAAGGGGGCTAACGCGTCATTGTCTCTGTCAAATAATCCATTGCGCCAACACATTCAAGTCGTTGTTAGACCCGGCTCCCCAAAAAAAAAGTGCTGTAACCATCTATCGTACGATGCCACCGCCTGGAGAACAAGGTTTGGTTTCTTATGGTGTCCCACGTGCCGCCCTGCTTCTTCAAGCAGGGACATAACCTCCACTCCCAATGGGTGCATCGAGGCTTCCTAGCATTCCAGAAAACCACGAGCTGCGTTTTGAGCCAATAACCTCTTAGTATCTTCGGTTGTTGGCAGCCTCATGTAACGGTCGTTAAATTCCCAAAGTAGTGCATCCATAAACTTCTTAGCATACATGTATATTGTTGAAGCAGCCATCGCGGTGTAATCGTCTAAGCTATCCGCCGCCACCCCCTTTGCCTGTGTGTTTCATGACGGCAAGCATTTTCATATGAGGAGTGTGACCGGGATGTTACACGCATCTCTTCGCCGCAAAAATCGGGATCTCTAACGCAAATTTGAGGCAAGTATTCTAAGAAAAACTTCTCGGGGCAAACCATGACGTCCCTTAAAACGCCGAGGTCCAAACCCGCATCCGGGTTAAAGTAGTCCTGCATCATCCTGGCATCTGCCTCCACACGACATCGGTGTACGGTTCTTCTAGTCAAGACCTGTACCGGTTCGGGTTGGTGCAAGTCATGCGCCTCCTGCAAAATTTGCTGATGCATGACGACGAAATCTCCATGGCTATCATCGTGGTACCATTTCGGGTATGTCGCCTCTCTCCGTCGGCGCATATATCTAACGATGTGCGACTCCATTTTTCAGCTAAATATCAATTTAAATCATCATCGCAACGGATTTAAAACGGGGTATTGTTTTGTAAGCGGAATTAAGAAAATAACAAATAACGCACTTAAACATGGGATATGAACAACATAAAAAAGGGATAAGACGAGGACCAACATACATGAGGAAAAACTTAATATATCATACAAGAACTAAATAGCAAACATGTACTACGCCCTAGCTAATCAACAGAATTTTAGCCGGTTTTACTGGAGTCACCTAAAAAACTGACTATCTGGCACAACATCCATATCAGCTCCATCATCACCTCTAGGACCACTACCCTGCACACTACCTGGCCAACTACCACCCAAGCTAAGCCCTAGAAAATCACTTGAGGTGGGTAAGTCACTAATCAGGGGGAGGCATGCTCCAATAACGGGTTATGCTCTGGAGGGGGGTTACTATCATGATGGTGAGGGACATAATAAGCATTCGAAGGGGAAGGGTCTCCAGCCGGACACTTGCGACGGTGTTGGGTTTCCGGCAAGGATACTCCAGCGCAATATGTGGTGGGAAATGTCTGTTCTTCCTGACTTGAATAGAATTGGCCTTCAGATGTTCCGGAACTACGATGGGTAGTGGGGGTGTTATACACCGCTCGACGACGACTCTCATCATATGCCACCTGTCTGCTACTCGAATCAGCCCAAGATGCCTCCCCGCAAACTGCGTAACTCTTCCTAAAAAACAAAATAAAGTTTTTTTAAACAATTATGTTTAACAATGAAGAAACTCCAAATGAAAATGAAAATGAGATATAAAATGACTAACCTCCAAGACGTTGACGTCAGAAAAATTGTATGGGTTCTCTCCTTCCATGGGGACTGGAACTAGCTCCTCGAACGAATCTTTGTAGAAGGGCAAGTCCCATTGTAGGTTTGGGAGTTGGCTCATGGACTGTCCCGCTTGGTCGTATGTGTATGTGCGGGATGACATGCTAGGGGTGGGCCTTGGGGCATCAAACTACGGGGTATACCGCCGTGACCAACTCCGATATCATTATGTGTGTCTATGTGAGTTGTTTTTTTCCTAAGGGCCCCCACGCTATGAGTTTTCCAAAATTCGGAATACACTTCATCAGCGACAGGAGTGAAGTGATCAATAACCTCAACCTCCATACCATCTACTACGTCCTCCAATCTAGGTGGGTTGCATGGGATAACAATCGCACCAAACACCTGCCTCATACACCTCTCGGCCAGATAAAATGAAGCTCTTGCACCATCCTTGTCCTTAAAGACACATCTCCTCTTAGACATCTCTAGTGCCGTTTGGAATGCATCAGTGTGTTGGTGTTCACTATCCCCAAACCAGGGGTCCCAGATAACCGCATCACCCATCCTAATATCTATCTGAGCGCGTGCATCTGACAGAGAGTGTTTGTGAAGATCTTTTTGTCCCTTACTCCTAAGGTTCAACACATTAAATAGACTAATAGCCGGGTGTGGATCCAGTTCATCATCTCTCAGGTCTTCCTTCAAAACGAAGTTGACAATTACGGAAATAAAAATAATACACAGAACTCTAAGATCATCGTCATGCCACCCATATCCTTCTCGTTTGCACGAACTCCAGTCATCCAGTGTTTGTATGTAACGCCCAAAGCCGGAGTACCCCAATCATAAGACCCAATTGCATCCAAATTATCCAACACTATACACCATCGTTTATCTACTCTAACACTGATCCGCAAACAAAAAGAACCGATACACCAGAGCAAGAACATTCTAGTCAGTTCGTCGGCAATGCCGCTGTTGTCAACATTGGCCCTACTTAAAATGAAATTAGACAAGTGAGAAACTCGCATCGTGCATGCCCTGGAATCATAATTTCCAGTTCTCACATCATGTAGTCTTGTCTGTTCCATAACATCTAACACACCCCGAAATACCTAGCATCCATAGCTTCTACTTCTTGCGCCGTCATTGTTTCCTTTGGTAATTTCGGGATTGGCTTACCTCCTCCAATTGGAATACCAGTCAACCGATAGAAATCTAGAGGAGTCAAACCTATTTCAAACTCTTTGAAGTGAAAAGTTCTTGTCTTCTTCCACCACCTCTCACATATAGCTTCGGTTAATCCTTTATCCCCATACTTAAAATTAAATTGGAATATAGACTCTAAACCACAGCATTGAAGAATTAATAATGCACGGGGGTTGTTTCTAACCACTATCTTATAAAATTTATTTAGGTTGGTCCAAGTGCTCCTATATGTTTCGTCTCGCTTATCTACTAAGTTTTCGGCCTTATGTTGTATCTCGTCGGCACCTTGAGATAGTTGGGATAACTTCTCATACCTAGACCAATCGATATCCTCCATAATCTAAAAGGGAAAAGACCAAGGGAAGCACAATCAACATGTGAATAACAAATATCAAACGCCTATGTTAATCTATGCACAATCAACATATGAATTCACACGTTCACATTCACATCACATGGAGGGATGCACATTGCTCAAATTAAAATCTTAGTCAAAGTGATACTAACAACATCAATTCCACCCCTTTAATCTTCTAAACATCTACTCAAAAGAATACATGACTTACAACATCAAAATCACATTGCAAAATGCTAACAACATCAATTCTACCCCTTAATCCTAAAAACACATTGCAAAATGATATAAACCACAAAATCAATTTCCAACAAAATAATATTTACAACAAAATCATATTAACAACAAATTCATATTAACAACATCATATTAACAACATCAATTTCCATCAAAATCATAACAACATCAAATTCATATTAACTACATCATATTAACAACATCAATTTCCATCAAATTCATATTAACTACATCATATTAACTACATCATATCAAAATCATATTAACCAAAATCATAACAACATCAATTTAACCCATATAATCAAAATCATAACAACATCAATTTAACCCATATAACCATCAAAATCATAACAACATCAATTTAACCCATATAATCAATTTTACCCAAAATCATATTAACAAAAACCATATAATCAATTTCACCCAAAATCACCTAAATTAACCCCAAATAACATAAACCCTAATTCCACATTTTAATTTTTTGAAATTAAATCAACAATCATCCTACTGATCAATCAACATATTCAACATGATTTATTAATTAGCTTCTAAATCACACCATTAAAACATAAATCAAAAACAAAAAATCAAATGAATCAATCAAAAAAAAAAAAAAATACCTACCTTGTGTGGAAATGCTTATCAAATCGCTCAAAAACACCACCAAGAGTTTCCCCTCCTCTTCTACAACAAACCCTTGCTAGAGCACAGCCACTTAAACACAAAAACGCCCAGAAACAGTGGGGGAAATCAAATTACAGGAGGTATTTGGTGAAGAACAAAAGAGAAGATAGAAAACAGATGCAGGAAGGGGCGACTTCTGGATGGTTTTGTGTTTACAGAAACGCATGATTTGAAACTCGCGTATTATTGACCAATCAACAAGGTCAATACGCGCTAGAAACTGCGCTTTTGATTTACCCAATGAAACGCAGTTTCTAACTGCGTGCGACGCAGGTTAAAACCGCGTACCGTCTACGAATCTTGGATCCCCATTACGCCTAGGCGAGCTCGTTGGGTGACGTGGATCAAAGCTTCTGCTTGAATCTTGGACCACGATTGGGGCTAGCCTTAGAGCTGAGTATATGCCGTGAAACTGTTACTGAAAGATCAAATCTTAGATTGGATAAATTTTCAATTTTCAATTAACAATTTCTCGAGTTCATAATTTTTTACTTTTGCTTTTAGGTTTGTCCCCACCGAAAGTGATAATGCTGCAAATCGAGGCAACCTTTTGTACCTCCCTTCTTCATTAAACCACTTCTTAATTTTGAAATTTAATTTTCTGATCCCTTTTTCTTAAATTAGTCTGCAAACCTTACCCACCAAACAAATCTCTAGGTATTCCACCATTTTTGCTCCAGTCCTTTCTCTCTTCTAAGTATAATAGGAACATGACAAATACCAAAAGTTAGTACGGGATGTTTGTGCATTTGCGGCACTGATCAGAAAATGAGTTGTCATGGTGCATTCGTAAATGGCAAGTGCCTTACACTTTGGCCGAATTCTCCGTGCTTTCTTAAGTTAGAAAGACCAAGTTAGCTCAGCTTTTTACCGATTGACACTGTAACCATAAATTTCCATCAACATGATACATAACTGATTTCTCAACTGGAAGCAACCAGACTTTTATCAATAGATGTTTCCTTCGATTACAACAGATGAAGAAACACCTGTCTCCAACACATGTAATCTAATAGGATGGGGTTACACAGACTGTAAACCCATGGAGATTGTATACCACCCAATGTGTAATTCAGAATGTAAAAAAGAAAAGGAAAAAAATGAACTCAAAAGAAGCAGCAGCAAATTTCGAATCTATGTTGTTCGAATTTTGGAACAACAGACTAAATTTTGAGCCTAGTTTACCTAGATAAGATTCTAGTACTTGTATGCTGCTTCCCATTTGATCTTCTCGTTGTTTCAACCTTTTGTAGCCTGATTTGCTCCCTAAACTTGGCTATAAACTCATCTGCTTTCTTATCAACCTCATTTGAGCCTGAGTTAGAATGACTAATGTTGTCTGAAACAGTATCTATACCACCCTGTCTTTCGTCGACTTCACTACCCGAGTACTCTTCTGTCTCTAAAATTACTTTCTCCGACAGCTTCTTCTTATGCTTCTTCTGATGTCTGGAGAATGTTGGTGAAGGCTGAGACAAAGAATCTGCCCCCTCTCCTCTTTTTCTCATTTTATCAACCGGCACTGCTCCAGTTTCCTTTGCTCTTGTGCTATTCTTTCCATCCAATTGATCTCCATTAACTTCCCTAACCCTCCTAGACTCCGCAGCTTGTTCAATTGCTCGGATTGTCCTAACAGACTTTCCCTTCGAAGAACCACCACCTCGGGTTCTAGATTTTGAAGAGCTCAGAGCAAGCTCTTTGTCGTTACTACTCCGACTGCCAAAGTTCTCCTCATCCCTAACCATGTCCTTCTCATCAAGTGAATACCCATTTCCAGTTGCACTAGTATCCAATGTAATCGACGAAGAATTTTCACTCGACTTTGCCTCAGCTTTCAGAAAATCCAATCCCAATTCTTCTCTACTTCTCCTTCTCAACTCCTTCTGACGACTCCTTTTGATATCCTTATCTACTGCAAACCCATTTGTAGTAGCATCCGAATGTGATACGATTGACCAAGATTGCTGAACCGTTTCTGACTTTGGAAATTGCAGGTCCAAATTCTCTCTACTACTCCTCCTTAAGTCCTTTTGGTCTTTGGAACTTCTCTTTGTTTCTCTTTCTAATAAAAATTCTTCCATCATTGGACTAGAATTCGACGTAACCAGTGAAGACTTTTGAGTAACATTATAGAGTGACTGTGACTGAACTGGAAGAGAAGAAGACTTGGGAATGACAGAATTTGATGCAACCAATGAAGAATTTTGAGTATTATTATTATAGAGTGACTGTGACTGAATTGGAAGAGAAGAGGTCTTAGGAATGTTGAAATTCTCAGTCACTTCAAAGTTTTCGGATCGAAGCTTTGGTGAAATGGAAGGTAAAACAGCACCAAATTTCATTGAAGGAGATGTCTGATTAGGCCGTGGAAAATAAATTGGTGTTGGAACTGATTCATAGTTATGCTGATTGAGTTCAGAGTCTTCAACTGAAGGAGGGTAAGCATTAAGTTGTTCATTCATAACCATTCTCCCTGATCTCGACCTCCATGGTATCGGAGAAGGAAGCACAAAATGTCCATTCACATTTTTCTCATCTAAACCTAAAGGACCCAACTCATCAACCTCCCCATTAGCAACATTTCTATCAACAGAATCATCAATATATTCCTCTTGGTTTTCAATAAAATGTGAGTCTGGCATTTGAGATCTTAAACTTCTAACAGGTAAAAGTAAAGGTTGAACACTAACATTACGTCTATGATTAATCTGTTCATCAAAACCAGAGTTATCTCCTTGTGCAACTAAATTAACATTTGATTCACCACGTAAATATCTAGAATTCCATGTTTGCACAAGATGATTGTTGTTATCATCACTAGACAGAGATGGGTTTTGAAAATCATCATCAAAAACTGAAGAAACTGAAAGCATTCTAGACATATAAGCTTGAGTGTTTTCAACTCCTCTGGTGGTTTCATTAACATTATCTACATTTCTTCTACTAAACAAACCATAAGAAACTGCAATACCGACAAACAAAAGATGAACAAGTTCCCAACTTCTATCTGGTATTGCTTGGTTGACAAATTCAGGTGCCTGAGATGGGAAAAGCGGAAGAAGGACTAAAACAATGGAAACTATAATAGCTTTATAGATGAAACCAAAGTTAAACTTACTTGTGTTTTTTTCATGGTTGTCTGAAACAAACTGTTGGGTATTAGAATGATCTTCATCTGCCATTGAAGGAAGACTAATGTGTGTGTTTGTTAGTTGTGTTTGGATTTTAGTTGCAGAGATCAGAGAGAGAGATAGATGAGTGAGAAAATGAAGAAGAAAGCAAAGGAAGAGAGAGAGAGAGGAAAAGGAGGAGAGTAGATGAAGAGATCTCAAGTTTGCTTCAACATCTTCCTGGCTGCTTTTTACAGTTTTTTTATTTGTCAGAATATTACGATGACATATATGACCCCCCCAAGTTAATTAGTACTATAACTGAAAAAAAAACGTCTAACCTACATTTCCTCTGCATAGACCCACTTAATTCTTGGATTCGTAATTTCCTAACATATGACTTTATGGGGTCTCTGGACTCATCAAGTGACTCGCATACTAGTGTTCTTGATATATTTGGTATTAACTGTACTAGCTTGCTGTGGTTAGATCTTGATTCTTTTTCATTCAAAAGACAGACTTTTCCGAAAGTACAATCTCTAGTTTCGCCCGCTTTCGTGGTCTGCATTTTCGTCCAAAATCTTGGTGGGGATCATATAACTGGACGCCTAACAAAATTTACATTGTTTAACTTGAAACGGGAATGCTGTTCAGCCAATAGTCTTCGGAAATAAAGACTTGCTCCAAGTACAAAGTAGACTGTCCAGAGTCCACACTCCACACACATCCTTGTCACACAAAATTACCCCCAAATTTACGTTGCTTGTGAACACGGAAATCGGGCGTCGGTTCCACGTGATCACAAACAATCTAAATAAGAACCGAATACGTGCACCGAGGTGTGAGAAGTGTATAATATCCCTAGGTAGATGATAATTCATAGATTCCAAACCCTCTAGTTTGTCATGATCTCATCATCATTCCCCAAGGCGATAGGTCCGAGATACGAGTATGTATGTGAAACTATCGGTGCAAAAGGTAAAAGAGACAAAGGTTTACGTGGTTCAAAGACTAAGGCCTACATCCACGGATCCGAGGTGATTTACTATAAGATAAACAAGATTCTAGATGATCACAAGATCTTGTGATCATCGATCACTGAGCTAAAACTCTCACTTACTTCTCCCTATTCTCTCTCCTTCCTCTCCCTTTTCTCCCCCCTTGGTGGAGGGGGATACATATTTATAGCTAAATTTGGTGGGTCCTACCGACAATGAGCCGTTGAGATCTTATCTTCTTGTGTTCTCGTGCATGATACGCGGACTTGATACTACCCCCGCGGCGTGGTCCGCTGGCTTCGACTATATCCCGACTCATCCCATTCGTTCAACCCTTGTTTCCATCGTTGGTCGTCCGACACGTGTTCTCTCGAGCTACATTAAATGCGGGTGGTTGGAGCGGTCCAGCCCACTGGCGAGTGGTGTCACTCCTCTTGTCATGTCTATGTCGGTTGGATCGCTTTCGATCGTTGATCATGTCTTACCTCGTGATGGGTTAAGGCCATCCTTTGGTGCTACGCGGACTACCTATCTCGGTGCCCTTTATTTCTCGACCGTTGGTCTTGACAAGATGGCACGTTGTCCGAGTGCCACGGATGCCCCTATGTGTCATCCTTTGAGTAATGTCATCCACGTGGACCCCGGTAGTGCACGTGGCAATGGAGATAAATAAGTGTACTTACAATTTGCCCTCTTCTTGCGATCGGGCGTTTGGCTTTTGTTGGAAGAAGAACCGTGTGGTACGTTTTTATCTCCCTCATAACTTCTCCTAAAAAGGTGCTACCCGCATTTATTGTGCACGTTTCCCACGTCCGCCATAACTCGCCCTTTGGGTAGTGGACGGTCTCTTCGGGTTCTATAAAAAGAGGAGAGTGAGAGAATGTGACTTTAATTCACATTCTCTGTTTTATTCTTTGTTCTTTTGTCTTCATCTTCTTAACTTCCTCGACACCATTGTTCTGTCTTTGTCGTTTCGCCGTGTCGTTGTCATTTTCGCCATCGTGGTCGTTATTGTTGCTATCACCTTTCGTTCTTCTTGTCGATTCATTCTGTGGTTCAGGTATGATCTTTGTATCCCGTTTAATCACCATCCCTGAGTCTGTCGAGTTTCTGATTTCTGGTGATGCGTTGATGATGAGTTTAGGTTTAAGTATACCCTGGGATTTGAGAGTTTAATGCCACTGAGTTGGGTGTTTCGTCTGCCATGCTTTTGATTTTATTTCTTCTTTCGAGTTTGGATGATAATCTGAGAGTTTAAGCAACTGTTAGATGAAACCTAGGGTTATCTTCTTTTATACTGCTGTTCTTGAGATTTTCTTGATTTTTGATCTTTCCTGCTCTCGATTTGAATTCCTATTCGTGTTTGTGCTCGTAGATATGTCCGATCATCCGCGGGTTCCTTACCAAACCCCCCGTCAAGTCCTCATCGATCTCCAGGAATGATCCCAACGTAAGGGGTGGAACTTCGCTCCACTTACCCAGGGTAATCCTCGGGATGGAAGAACATCTTCATCCTCGGTCAAAGGCCTTCGCTTAAAAGGGGTGATCCTCCGCAGGATCTAGATATGCCGCGAATCACCCTAGAGGTGGGTCTCCTAAGCGACAGAATCCGCGCAATGAGCCTTTGGACGTGCAGCCCCTCCGCACTAAGCTTCCGTCGCGGACTAATCCACCGTCTCTAGTTCAAGTAAGTCAACTAAAACTCTTACTTCAAGAGAAAGGTGCGGAGATAGAGTCTTCGGGAGACTTAGTTCCTCCTAAGAGAAAGGTCGCGGGTTCGCGGAGGATGCTACGGAAGAAGCTTTCGAGGAAGACTTCTGTTACTTTCCGTCCTTTATCTCTGGGTAATAAGAAGTTTACCTTCCGACACATTGATCTCGAGGCCTTCAAGGTGAAGCATGGTCTTCAGCATTTTCAGGTTCGTTTTTATGCCGTTGATAAAGACATAACTTATGAGATGGTTACCAATTACAAGTACGATGCCTTTCATTTGCTGACAACCGTGGGTGCTTTCGAGGCTGGTTTGATGCTACCCCCGTATAAAGCTGGTGATGATTTCTACTACCGGGGTCCTGTCTAGCCGCGAGCATCGCTAAGAAAAGTCATAATCGCGGGTGCAACGGTTGACAGAAACTATCTTCGCCATCTTCGTGAATGCTATCTTCGTAGTAAGGGGAAAACGATGATGACTTGCTATGCCCCTAGATTAGAAAAGGAGAAAGGGTGGTGATAGGTGTAGAATACACCTAATTTACTATCTAGTAGTTTATGCTTTCTTTGCTATTTTTCTTGTAAATTATGTATTTTACGTTTGTTTTGAGTTTTATAGCTACTTTGGAGTCACACGAAGGAAAAGAAGAAGAAACTATCCAATTGAGCCGAAAGGACAAAATTGTCATTTCGTGGGCGGACACTATCTGGAGCTGAGCCTAGGTTAAGATGCAACTTTATGTAGTGAAAGATAAAAACAAGCCACCAGGTCGTTAAGGGGAGGCCACATGTTATTGGATATCCCTTGGGGTGCCCCTTAGCCTGTGTAGAAGGGTACCCTTATCCATCCCTTACCTTTAACACAACCCTAGTTCAGACAAGAAGATATGTCTTCCCATTTCATTTACTCATCTCTTTTTCACCTGAAATCGAGACTTAACAAAGAGCTCGGGCTGCTATTTCAAGAACGGATCGAGAATCACACAGAGGTGATGGGCTTGCCGGAATCGATGGAATTAAGAGGTACAACGAGACAGAAGTGACGGATTTCTGATAACGGCTAAAATCGAAGCTCAGAAATGTCACGCCTGTGACAGAGAAGAAGTAGAGAGGATGAATTGATGAAATATTATGATGTTGCTTTGATTAGTGGTGGTATGGATCGGTTCAACAGAGGAAGAAATTGGGTTGCTGTGATTCGAAGACTGGAATCGAGAAGAGGCGAGGTTAGTGTCAAGAAGAACTGAGAAGCAGCCATGGTTGCTGCTATAGATCGAGAGATGGGTCGGTGACTGATAACTCAGAGAAGAAGGAGATTGAAGATGGGTCAGACAAGGCAACAGAATCAAAGAAGATGAAGAACAAGGAATCAGAGATGTTATTGGTATGTTGCTCGATTCTCTGTGATGTGGAGTGAATTTGAATATGGGTTTTGAGTATTGAATGTTCCCTGAGTGAAATGAAGATTTGGATCGAATTGATGGAGCTCATGGTGCTGGAGGCTAAGATGGATTGAGCTTACAGGGAAAGAATTAACTCGAGATGGGGTTTGTGGATTGGCTGAGTATGAGCTGGTCTGGGTATTGATGGCTAGTGTGGTTTGCTGTTTGAGTGAGCTGAAGCTAGGAATGAATTGGAGCTCATTGCAGATGAAGGTCTGGTGGTAATGAGCTGTTGAAGGGGATCTGAGAGCTGCAAGTGATAATGAGGTGAAGCAGTGGTGGTGTTGTCTCAGTCTGATTGAGATGCAATGGGAGCAGTTTGGTGCTCAGTGCCTGTAGTAGATATCTTTGGTGACAAAGACCTGGTGCCGTTGATATGAATATCGGGAAGAGCATTGCAGCTGGTGAATCGTGATGATGATGGAAGCTGGCAAGATGGAATGGCTCAGTTGGTGCCACTGGAACTGGATTGCAAGTCTGAGTCAGGTTCTGGTGAAAATGGCAGGATAATGGATTCTGAGCTTTTGGCTAGAGTTCAATTCAGGGGAAGAATGAGATTGCAAAGGCATTGGTAATGATGGATTGCAGATGATATTGATGTGCAAATATGCAGAGATAGGTTTGAATCAGTGATACTTTGGAACTGGTGGTACTGGCTTACAAGGCAGAGGCTAACAATTGTGTTGCTGCTGGTAGTAAGACTCAGATTGAGACTGCATTCTTGTGGATCAGGCTAATTTGTGCAAATGAACGGAGCTGATAGTTGTCTTTGGTGGAGAATGGATGTGGTGGTGCCGGTATAGCGAATGGAGATTGTCTTTGAGAATGGTTGAAAGCTACTGAGGGATGTGCAACTCGAAGGCAAGTGTAGGTGGAGTTCAAATTGGCAATTAGAATGTCGTGTATGGGAGTACAGGAAATGGAGATGGCGTAGGTTGTGTCATTGCTGTGGCTATCTAGGCCGTGACGAGCAGGGTGCAGACGACCATCTTGGTCGTGAACCGCAAGGCAAGTGCAAAGCCGCACACTGCTCGATCGACTCGGGTCAACCGACTTAGTTGACTCCGAGTTGACTCAAGGACTCGGCCGACTAAGACCAAAGTCGAACCCGCCCGGTGACTCATTGGCTGACTCTTTTCTACCTTGACTGTTGACTAACAGTTGACTGACGGTTGACCCATTTGACCGTTAGTCCTAACGGAGGACCGGACGGAATATTCCGTCGAATATTCTCTCGACGGAGAAATTTTCAGGTGGCCGGCGGCGATGTTTTCCGGCCAAATTCCGGCCATAATCCCAGTTTTCCGGCGAGCAAAATTCCAGAATTTTCTATGGACTCTCTCATGGGTATGAAGACTTGGGCTAGGAATTGGATGGAGAATTGGACTCAAATTTGGAAAGAGAAGGTGAAGAGTTGAGAAAAGCTTGGAATTGGAAATTGAATTGCAAAAGGAAAAGGATTCTAATCCTTAGAAGATTTGGAGAATATTGAAGCCTATAAATAGAGAAGTTTTCTACAACTTCTACACACCTCTCTACACACACAACACTTGTGTTTTGCTTGCTTTTCTAAGATTTTTCTTTTTAATTACTTGTGTGAATTTGAAAATTCTTCTTTTAATAATTATTATTTGTGTGAATTTCAAAAACATGAGTAGCTAATTTTCTTATTGATTGAGGATGAATTCCTAGTTCTTAACATGATTTGAGTTTTTGTTTTCAATTCTATCTTGAGATTTTTCACATGATTATCGATTGTTTTTACTAATAGGAGTGATCTTAAAGACACTTATGATTGATTGATAGATTGTTTGGAGTGCACGCTAAATTGATTTGTTAATTGATCTATATCTAGTATAAGTTAGGGAATACGTAATCGTCTCGACACTTTACACAAGTAGAAAACACGAGACCTTGCGGAGGGATTCCGTGGAGCAATTGTGTGTAGAAACAACGCTAGAAAGTGAACCAAGCGAACCGAGTTTAACTACTAGTACTAAACCTAAATTCATAAATCTTAATGCATTCTGGGAATTACATCTTGTAAGCGGACCTCAAGGTGGTTCTTTTGAATAGAATCTGATAACTAAGCGGACTGTTACTCGGTGAAATTAGGGATTTTGGGGCTAGCTAAGCGGACCGCTATCCTACGGTTGGTGATAATCTGTGACTAATAACAAGTAGAAAAGAACATAACTTTAATCATTGTTTCGTAACGAAGAAGGATTCCTTGATCTTTCTCTCTTATTGCTTTCATCTTTCAACTTTCGATTTTAATTGCTTTGTTTATTTTTATTTTGCTTTTTACACCCCCCTTTCGTGACAACTTTTACAACTAAGATCTCTTGCTCCTCGTGGGAACGAACTTGACTTCCATTATATTATTTTTAATTGAGTGGAAACATTGATTAATTTGATTGCACCTACGACACGCATCAGGTGGTATACTCCTGAGAATTTCAACAAATCCTTTGGAGATTATGTTAACAGGAATACTCAGAAGTCGTGGTCTCGTGAGTCTACGGAACATTACTTCGTTAAGGGGAAGTTCGCCTTTTGAGCGAGGTAAGTGATTCCAAGATGGCGAGGATTCCCGGTGCCGAAGGTCTTCCTATTCCCGCTGAGGAGAGAATCAAGCGTGATCATGACTATGAGTGGTCCGCCACTGTTCTTGAAGTCGTTGGTCCGTGGGCCTATGGTTGGGTCCCCGGTCCCCGTGGTTGGCAGCCTCATCGTTGATGGTCTTCCTCGCGAAGCTTCTCCCGCTCGTTACGCTCATTACGCTCTCGGCGGATGAGTTTTGCTTGGGGTATGGATTTTGTTTATAGCCGTGATGTTGATGATGCGAAGACGAAGATGTCCCTGATGCTAATCTTCCTCCGCGGAATACTGACGTTGTTAAGGTGCGTCGTTTGTTTTCTTCGTATGTATGCCCCTACGTTTTCTTAAATAATGTTGATTATGCCAAGGAAAGGTGATGCCAATGGTTCTTTTATCATTACGTGTTGTAGGTGTGTAGAGGTAAGAAGATTAATCCCAAGCAATCATCGAATTCTCCCACCGAGGGTTCCTCTCATTTCGAGGATGTAAATAGTCCCGTGTGTGGTGATGAGGACTCTTCCGATAGGGAAGAGCGAATTGAGACTTCTCCGCCTGTTCAAGAAGGTGATGGTGATCGGGCAGTTGACGGTGGAGGTGATGATCCGGCCACTGGTGGTGGTCAGGGTGATCCGACTATTGGTGGTGGTCAGGGTGATCCAGCCACTGGCGGTGGTCTAGGTGATTCGGCCACCGGTGGTGGTCAAGATGACCCGGCCATTGGTGGTGGTCAAGGTGATTCGGCCACTGGTGGTGGTCAAGGTGGCCCGGCCACTGCCACCGGTGGTGGTAAAGGTGATTCGGATGCTGGTGGTATTGGTGATTCGGATGCTGGTGGTATTGGTGGTGGCAACTTGTCTATTGGTGGTGGTGGAAATCATGCTAGGGGGGTTACTGAGTCCAAAGTGTGAATGTTATAGATAAAGGTAAGGGACTTGTTCTTAGTAGTGGTGACAAGGATGGGGGTGCTTGTTATGAGTTCTCCTTTGGTAAGGTTTTATCTGGGGAACAGTCATTTGACATGTCCACGGTTATGGGGCTTGTTTCGGACTTCACTCTGCTTCCAGCTGGTGATGATTGGAGTGTTCTCGAGGATAGTCTGCGTTGGTGGCCCATCCCATCAGTCTGATGCTGGGGTTTTGGTAGTGCCCTCCGAGGGTTTTGCTGGTACCTCCTCCACTGTTGGTGGGGCCTTGGTGCAAGGTAATGTTGGTGTTGCTCATGGTGGGAATACCTCGGACTCTCCCTTAGATGATTTCTCGCGATCCTTAGCTGCGGATGGCGATGATGCTGTTTTGGCATGGCTGCGAAAGAAAAACTTGCTGGTTGTTCCTCATCCTGCCCCCGTGATTGAAGGGGAAAAGAGTTCGGATGCTTTTACTCGTAGGTACATGGAGTTAACCCCTGAGGAGGCGGTAGATCGAGGATGGGGTAAAAATCTCGTAACCCGCGGGCTTGATCTTGTGGTGGATCTTCCCCCTACCGTTGCTGACATGATGGCTATTGCCGATGGGTATCGACGCTACCCCCAAAGAACGGTTATTGGAGGTTTGTCCTGTTCTTTTTATCCCCGATTTCGTTCGAATATGATGCGAGCTAACTTCCCTCATTTTTTGATAGATGATGAGAAGTGAGTATTGTAATCACCAACTTTACCGCTCTTCAAGGCTAAATCTCTCAAGCTAGAGGGGAAGCTTCGACATTGTGAAGAGACGCTTTCGAGTGTCGAGGCTTCGGTCTCTGCTAAGGATGAAGAAATAACCGAGCTAAAGAGTTTGCTTAAGCGTAAGGAGCAGCAGGGCACGGAAGAGGCTCAGCTACGTTCTGAGTTGGCTCGGTTAAGGCCAAGTTAGTCGTTTCGAGAAAAACTCCTCATCCATTTGTGTCTGCGCTCCCTCTTCTTTGGTAGTTTCCTGCTCCTTATTTATTCTCGAGTTTTTCTTTCTTCCCTCCTCCCGCCGTACTATCTTCAAGTGGGTGGAATCCCCCGAATTGTTGTGGCTTCTGAGTGAGAGGGCTCGTCAAAAGGGTCGCATTGTCGAGTTAGTTGAAAAACTTAAGAGTGAGTCGGCTAAATGGAATGCCCGCGCGGATGTTCATAACGCGATGGTCGAAGAATGGCGTAAGAAAAAGTATTGCTTGGTAGATTTGCAAAATCGAAATAACCATGACCGCCATTTGTTCAACGGGGCTCTTTTATGGACGCTGGATAATCTTGAGCAAGCCCGCGGGCGATTTCCTCCTTGGAAATTAAACTTAATGTTCGGGAAGGCGAGCTGCGGCAAGCGCGGTCTTCTCATCCCCGGATGTGCGGACCTATATGCGGCGTTTGGCCAAGGAGAGAGACGATGCTAGGGCGAGAATGTAGTGCTCTCGTAGTGCTGCGTCCGCGTCTCGAGCTGATGTGGCTCGTCGGGTTGAACGTGAGAGAGACTTAGAGGTGACTATGTATCGTCCCAACAAGGGGTTGGAATTGAAGAATGATGAGGTTAATCGACATCGTCATTCGGGCTCGATGCTTCGAAATGACCCGAGCGCAAGTCGTATGCTCATAATCTGCAGGTAGATTATGATAAGTTATCAAATGAATATGATTATGCCGCAAGCGAGGGATTCGCGGTTGATCATTGTGAAGGTATTCGTCTTCGTCATCGAGTGTGCTTTGTATTGTATCCGTCATAACTCACTTGTCTTCTTTACCGTTCGTAGAGCTCCAAGTACGCCTTAAAGCTGCAGATGAAAAGTTTGCCAAGCTCCGGGCTAAGGTAGTTCAACTGGAGGGTCAAGTTAGCTACCATCGCGGTCTCCGGCCTCGTCTCGGGATGAAACGTTGAAGCAAGCTAATCAAAGGATAGACCAGCTTTGTACTTCCTTAAATCGGCCGAGATGAGGAGCGTCGCCATAGGTCTCATGGCCCGCAAACAATCGGTCGAAGAGATTAATAAGATTCTTGGTGAGATTGAGCTGGATCTTAAGAAAAACCATGGGTTAACCAAGAATTACACTCGGCGTCCCGTACCCGCACTCCCATCAAGTTCTTCTGGGCCCTCCTCGGGTGGTAGTGTTCCTTCGTCGCTGAAGGATAAACCTGCGGATAACACTCCTACTCAGTAGACCGTAGTTAGTATGCTAGGGATTGATCTCGGTTGCTTATCCTTTTTTGGCGTTTTTGTTATTTTACTCTTTGCCGGGCTTGTAATCAACTCGCATGTATTAGATCAAACTTTGGTGTTTAAATCGATTTTGAATTTTGTTGAATTTATGTCTACCATCTTTAAATATAATGGAAAATTCCGTAGTGTTTGTAACCCATGGATATCAATCTTTGAGTTTGATAAAGTGTATTGTTCGTGCAACTCCGTAGGTTGGTATCCCCTAATCGTCTTGTGACCTTGCACCCCGTCCGGCTAACTCCTTGGCAGAGGATCACCGGACGGTGGGGGTCTGGCCGACGTTTAAGGATGTACTCCATTAAGTTCGCGGCTTGTAATATTGCACGGATATCTCATTCTCGTAAGAAGTCTCCTCCCGGTCATACACTTATAGACATTTACAGAGGAGTTCTCGAGAGATTGCATGTGTATGCTCCGATATATTGCGTGTGTGTTTTGCACGGGATATTGCCTAAGTATATTGTAGTGGGTATGATCCATGCTTTGTGCAGGATATCCCTCTTACTAAGTATAATGTCAATTCCTAATAATAGTAATTGTACAACGATTTACGTGGTTCGGCCTTAAGGCCTACATCCACGGGGTAACAATTGCATCGATATTTTATTAAGATGTGACATGGTTTTCAATGTACATTGTGTAAGTAGTATATACATGTGGTTCATATGATATGTGTTTTATATAGGTTGTGGGTTTTGAATAAATTGAAATGTGCGTGGGTAATGACGGGATATGATATTTGAAAATGAAAACTTGGATTGATTGAAAAATTAAGATGCGTTACTCCTTTGTCAGAGATAGAAACATGTGGATTAGCAAGTCCATTTTCTTCTTCTGAAATGCGCACGCAGGTGATTGGTCATGGGTAGTATGGCTTGAGGTATTTGGCATTCCATGGATGCATGAGGATTTCCCCTTTCATATTACGCAGATAGTAAGAGCCATTTCCTGCGATGTCATGTATTATGTAGGGTCCTCCCCAAGTTGGTGCTAATTTTCCCCACTTTTTTCTCGCCGGTATTGGGGAATGGTCCTCAACACATACCGCCCTTCTACAAAATTCCTAAATTTCACTTTCTTGTTATATTCTCTCGCCGCCACTGCGTTGGTAGTTTTCCATTCTTTGCAAAGTCTCGCTTCTCTTCTTTCTTCGAGGTCGTCGAGCCTTTCCAACATCATGTCCGTGGTGAGATTCTTTTCCCAGGCTTCTGTCTTTGTAGTTGGAAGTAGAATTTCCGCAGGGATGACTGCTTCAGCTCCGTAGGTGAGTAGAAATGGGGATTCTCCGGTAGCTGATCTTCGAGTCGTCCTATATGCCCATAGAACGTTATGCAGCTGTTCACACCATCGTCCTTTGTATTCATCTAGCTGTTTTTTAAGAATGAGTGCCAAAGTTTTGTTTGTGGCTTCTGCTTGTCCGTTGCTTTGTGGGTATATGGGGGTGGATTTGTTTTTCCGAATCTTGAAGGTGTCGAACAGCAAGTCAATATTCTTTCCTTGTAGTTGTGCATCGTTGTCTGAGACTATCTCTCATGGGGATGCCAAACCGCAGATGATATTTTGAAAAATAAAAGTGAAGACGTCTGAATCCCGAATTCTTGCCGGTGCCTTTGCTTCTACCCATTTCTTTGAAATAATCTGTTGCTACTATTAGGAATCTTCTTTCCCCGTCCCTGATACGAGTGGGCCTACTATGTCGATACCCCATTTCCCGAAGGGCCACGGACTATCAACCGAGTTCAACTTTGTGGTGGGGCGTGGATTCGTTTACCAAATCTTTGACATTCTTCGCATCTTTTCGCCATTCGTCGCATCTCGGATCATGGTTGGCCGGCAATAGCCCTGCGTCTTTGCCTTATCTCGCTAGGGATCTCATTCCCTTTGTGATTCCCTCGCGTCTCCTCCGTGTATATCTTTTAAAACGACATGTCCCTCTCGATCGGGATAGGCAGCGACGAAGTGGTCCGAGGAATGATTTTCGGTATAAGGCTTGGTCTCTTAGCTCGTACATCCTCGCTCTTGTCGCACCTTCCTAGCCTGTTTGGTGTCCTGGGGGAGTTTCCCTTCTTTGAGGAAAGAGTGGATTTCGATCTCCAATCGCCTCCCGACTATAATCGTCGTCTTTCCTCCGCTTGTCGTGTAATGTCCTCGCCTCCGGAAATCGTCGAATATGTATTCTCCGACATCCTCGTCAGAGATATCCTTCTCCTTAGGTTTACGTTGGTTAGCCGTGCACGTTTCGGGGAGTTTGATGGATGGTTCGTACACTCTTGTTACCTTGATTGCTTTGATATCCTCGTTTTTAAGCATGGACGATATATATGCGGAGCATCCGCGTGTCTAAGTTCCTTTCGCGCAGATGTCGGAAACCGATTTTTGGTACTTGGGAGGCCAATGTTTGCACTAGAGCCATGTATGCCATTAGTGTTTCGTCGTACACATTGTATTCGTAGCCTATTTGCCGTATGATCGGTTGTGAGTCGCTTGTTACCCGCACTTTGTATCCCTAATTCAATTATCAAGCGGAGAGCGTGGATCACTCCTTCATATTCTACGATGTTATTGGTATGGCCTTCGAATTCCAATCTGAATGAGTGCACGATTCTGTCCCCTGTGGGTGTGGTGATGACGATGCCTATCCCCGCGCCCTCTCTATTTTTGGAGCCATCAACAAAGACTTCCCACTGCCGTGGGTTCACCGGCTCAAAAATATTATTTGGCTCTGGTTTTTCTATTTCGGGGGCGCCCATAGCCTTCCATCCTTGTATGCGTACTTCTTCTTCGTCGTCCAAAGCGGTGTCCGCTAGAAAGTCCGCTAATACCTGCGATTTCGGGAGTGTTGGAGCTCATAGTGGATGTTGAATTGGTCGAGGTACGTGCTCCATTTTGCTATTCGTCCTACCTTTTCCCGCCCTTTGAGGATGGTCTCTAAGGGTGCCCGACACGGATCCGTATGTCATGTGTTAAGAAGTACGTTCTCGCCTTTAAAGTAGACCATACGACGGCTAGGATTAGCCGTTCGATTCTCGTGTAGTTTCGTTCGCGGAATTGGTGGTCTTGCCGACGTAGTAGATCGGTTGCTCCTCCTTCGTACGGGTTCGACGAGCACCGCGCTTACCGCGTCGTCTCGCTGTCGCAATGTAGAGTGCCAAAACTTCCTCGTGGTCCTAAGGTTTCTCGAAGGATGGGGATTTCGCTAGGTATTGCTTAATGCCCAAAAAGCTTCTTCGCATTCTCGTCGTCCATTCAAATTTAGTGCCTTTTTTCGGTATGTTGAAGAAGAGTTTGCACCTATCCGAGGATCTTGATATGAATCTTCCTTTAGCCGCTAGGATCCATTGAGCTTTTGTACCTCTTTCGGAGTTCTTCGGAGAGGGCATGTTTGTTATGGCTCGGATTTTTGCGGGATCTACCTCAATGCCCCTTTTGTCACCGGGTATCCAAGGAATTTTCCCGAGGTCACCCCGAAAGTGCATTTTTCCGGTTTACCTTCATGTTGTGTTCTCTCATAGCTCCGAAGATGTCCTTCGTGTCCCGGTGGTGGTTATTTCTTACTCGCTTTTACGAGCATATCGTCGACGTAAACCTCTAAAGTCCCGCCGATCCATGGCTTGAAAATAGCATCGACCATCCTTTGGTACGTTGCTCCGCGTTCGAGCCCGAAAGGCATTCTTACGTAACAATAAAGACCATGGGGTGTGTAAAATGCAGTATGTTGCTGGTCTTCTTCCGCCAAAAATAGTTGGTTGTATCCGGAATATCCGTCCATGAATGACAACTCTTCATATCCTTCTACTGCGTCGACTAGCTGGTCAATGCTGGGTAATGGATAACTATCCTTTGGGCATGCTTTGTTCAAAGTTGGTGAAGTCGATGCAGATTCTCGACCCCCTCCATTTTTCTTTGGTACTATTACCATGTTGGAGATCCACGTGGGGTATTTGACTTCTTTTATAAAACCGGCCTCTAATAGCTTTGCAGCTCCGTTTCTACCGCTTTGTGATGCTCTGTGGCCACCTTTCGTATCTTTTTGTCGTACTAGGGGTGTGTCGGGTTTAATGTGCAGCTCATGCTGTACTGTCTTTGGGTCTATTCCCGGCATATCGGATAGTTTCCATGCGAAGATGTCCGCGTATTCCTTTAGCAGTGTTATCAGCGAAGCTTCGCGTTCTCCGTCCATTAGAGTTCCTATTTTGATCTTTCTTGGATTCTCGCTCCGTCCCTATGTTGATCTCTTTCACCGCCTCCAAGGATGTGAAAGTGGGCTTTGGTTCCCTGGGTGGGGAATTTTCTTTAATTGCTATTTGGTGGCCTCAGATTCTTCGCGCTGATTAACCTTTGATGTTGAGGCCTCCGTGTTTCCTACAGAGTTCCCTTTAGACAAGCTTTTTCCCGAGATTTCCTCCAGATATTCGTCGATGGCTTTGTCTTTGGATACCGCCTTGCTCCGAGCCTTGCGGGTTTTCCTTTTCTCATCTTCTTCGTTGTTGAGTTGTATTTGCATCGCGTGGCACTCTTTTACGGAAGCTTGATCACCCTTTATCTCCATTATTCCTAGGGGAGTGGGAAATCTAAGGTATTGATGGTAGGTAGCTGCGACTCCCTTGAGCTTGTGGACCCATCTTCGTCCAATAATGGCATTGTAGGGCGAAGGCGTGTTCACCACGCTAAAGCGAGTGTCGACTTTCATGGGGCCCGCATCCACTTGTAAGACAATATCCCCCAGGGGCTTCGTAGCCGTGCCATTGAACCCGTAGATGGTGTAGTGTGAAGTCAGGAGTTGCTCATCGTTAAGCTCCATGCGTTTGAATGTATCGTAAAACAAGACATTTACGGAGCTTCCTCCATCGATGAGGATTTTCCTTATGTTGCATCCTGCGATTGGCAATGTGAGGATTAATGGGTCATTGTGATCTTCCATGTCGTCCTCAATATCATCGGCTTCAAAGATCAGAGGTGCGTTCATCCACTCCTCGTGCTCTTCTACTTCCTTCCCATTTATACTGTAAAGCTCACAGTAATCTTCAAATTGCTTTCTCAGTCGTTTTCCTATTTGTGCCGTTAGGGTTGGCTCTTTGCTTTCCGGCAGGATATAGAGTTCAATGTGCGATTACCCTCGTGTAGTTGGACCCGTTTTCTGCGTTTGGCTCTATCTTCCATTCCAGCCTTTTCCACATATTTTTGAGATCCCCGCATCTATCAGCTTTGTACCGCTATCTTGAGAGTTTTGCATTTTTCTCGTCGTGTGTGTCCGTAGAAGCAGTGGAAGTCGCAGTACTCTTTGGATTCTGCCGAGGCTGGTGGTTGTTTCCTTTAGACCGAGGCGGGTCTAAGTCTTCGCGACCCTTGATCTCCTTTAGTATGCGCGGATAGCTGGTGTTGAGTTTCGTGTAGACTCGGTCCTCAAACTTTCTGCCACTCCTTTTGTGATCGTCTTTTCGATCCTTGTGGTGTGGGCTGGGCCTGTCTACTAGTTCCGTGGAATTTGTCCGTGGGGTTCGTTGTGCCTGCGCTCGGGGGTTATCTTTTTGAATTTCTTCCAACCTCGCATGTTTTTCAATGATTATCCTTAAATCTCCCTCGGTGGTTGGGGAGGTACCGTGGATTTCAACAAACAACGGGCTCATCCTATCAAGCCCCCATTTGTAACAGATTAATACTCACCACGGGATCCACATGTCCAATGGCCTGACATACTTTGTGCCATCTATCCGTGTATTCTCGAACGGACTCCCTGTACTTAATTGCAAGTGAGAAGAGCTTGTCCATCCCTGTGTTCACAACTTTGTTGTACATGTAGGTGGCCAGGAACTTTTCGGTGAGCTGATCATATGAATCAATGCACCCCGGCTTGAGGTTATCAAACCAAGATAACGCGGATCCTTTCGTGCTTGAAGGGAAATATCTCGCATAGTATAGCCTCGTCGTAATCCCACCCGGCCATTACCCCGTTGTAATATCGTAGATGAGCCGAGGGGTCCGCAGACCGTCGTAACATTCAAAGGTCGGGACCCAGGACATTTTTGCGGAATGGTAGCCGTAGCCAACCGTCGTGCAAGGGGGTAGTGTTGGCCTCCTTCATAACTGCTCTAGCCTTCCCTCCTTGCCCGGTCTTGAGTTGATTGATCTCGCTAGCATTTCCGCGCGGAGGTTCTCCATTGCCAAACAAAGGCTCGTCCTGAATGGAAGTCCGTGTCTTTCTTGTGGGTTGTGATGTCGTGGCCTCCTCCGTGTCGTAGTAGTCCGGAATTTACGGTCGGTAGTCCTGGGTCGACCTTCTACTTGTTCCGCGCATCTCTTTGGGGTATCCTTCTTCGGTTAGTTGTTGCAGGGATGTTTTCGAAGATCGTCCCTCGGTCCCTGTTCTGTACCGCTGAGTTAGCTTCGTCGTGCTGATTCGCTAGTTCGGAGCTTCGGAGGATCTTCTCTCTTAGTTGCTGGTTTTCCTGAGCTAACAGGCCACCGCATCCGCGCACGTTAGCCGATTCCTCTCGTAGCTCCTCCCGGTTGCGCCAATATTTGCGCTGTTTGGTTTGACGCTTGATTGGGGATTCCTTCCGTAGTTGAGCTTGTCCCTCGGGACCGTGGTATTGATTTCTTCCATTAATCGGCATGTCCGCCTCGATTATTCCGTTGGATCCCGCCGGTGGTTGTTCGTCTTGTTCATTGTCCGCGGCATCCCGTAGGGATGGTTCTCGATCACCGATTCGGCTATAGCCTCCCGAGGCTCGGCTGGCCAGTTGCAGTCAGTTACTTTGGAAGCAATTACTTGAGAAACCCCTTGTTTAGTAGCCGCTCTTGCGGCCGCAGCTTTCTTTGCTTCCATTTGCGATGTTGCCCGCATCTAAGAGCCATGTGCTTTCCGCCCTGGCCCGCATGTTGTCCGTGGTCGTGCGTCCTTCGCCCTTTTGTCTCCGCTCCTTGTCACCGCTGGTGTGGTCCTTGGAGCATCTCTTGGAGTTATCTTTGTCTTCCCAAGTATCTTTGTTGCTTTCCATTGCAATAACTCGCACAAAGGACATGGGAGGTAATCCGAGACCCAAAAGTCCACGGGTTGGCTGTTAGTTCAACTTTGACTTCATAAACTCGATTTCTAGTGGTAATGAGTGTACTCGGGTTGTTAGTTTGGCGAATAGTACGAAAGACATAGACGGATGCGGATTTAATCGAGATAAAATTCATGGGTCGTTGTTTTCAACAAAAAAAAGCCCAAATCTTTTGGTGGGAATTGTGCTTGAAATTCCAGTTAACACCTAGATCTGTTGGTAGAAAACACAATAGACATGAATATGTGCGAAAAACGAGTCTAAGAACAGGTCTGTTTGCTAAAACCCAGATCTGTCGGTTTAAAGGTTATATAATGTCCGAATCTGTTGGTAGAAAACACACTAGACATAAATATGTGCGAAAAACGAGTCTAAGAACAGATCTGTTTGCGTTTTTAAGTAAAATTTTTAAGGTTGAGGCTGTGAAGTCACAGGAAAAGATAAATCTTTTTACCGGGACAAGGTCCCTGTTTCTAGCGCCAAATTGTGAACACGGAAATCGGGCGTCGGTTCCACGTGATCACAAACAATCTAAATAAGAACTGAATACGTGCACTGAGGTGTGAGAAGTGTATAATATCCCTAGGTAGATGATAATTCATAGATTCCAAACCCCTCTAGTTTGTCATGATCTCATCATCATTCCCCAAGGCGATAGGTCTGAGATACGAGTATGTATGTGAAACTATCGAGTGCAAAAGGTAAAAGAGACAAAGGTTTACGTGGTTCAAAGACTAAGGCCTACATCCACGGATCCGAGGTGATTTACTATAAGATAAACAGTTACAGAGATGATCACAAGATCTTGTGATCATCGATCACTTGAGCTAAAACTCTCACTTACTTCTCCCTATTCTCTCTCCTTCCTCTCCTTTTCGGTCCCCCTCCTCAGTGGAGGGGGGGATACATATTTATAGCTAAATTTGGTGGGTCCTACTGACAATGAGCTGTTGAGATCTTATCTTCTTGTGTTCTGTGCATGATACGCGGACTTGGATACTACCCCGCGGGCGTGGTCCGCGGCTTCGACTATATCCCGACTCATCCCGCTGTTCAACCCTTGTTTCCATCGTTGGTCGTCCGACACGTGTTCTCTGAGCTACATTAAATGCGGGTGGTTGGAGCGGTCCAGTCCATGGCGAGTGGTGTCAGTCCTCTTGTCATGTCTATGTCGGGTTGGATCGCTTTCGATCGTTGATCATGTCTTACCTCGTGATGGGTTAAGGCCATCCTTTGGTGCTATGCGGGACTACCTATCTCGGGTGCCCCTTTATTTCTGACCGTTGGTCTTGACAGATGGCACGTTGTCTGAGTGCCACGGATGCCCCTATGTGTCATCCTTTGAGTAATGTCATCCACGTGGACCCTGGTAGTGCACGTGGCAATGGAGATAAATAAGTGTACTTACATTGCTATAAAAACCACAGAATCTTCCTCGTGATTTTAGCAGAAACGATGAAATAAGTCTCACTCTCCACTTACGTCGACCCAAATTTGGAGGTGATTGAACACTATAAGAAAAAAAATCAGTTTGTCGGCAACAAAAAAATTGTGCTATCAGAGCGCGGCTTCGATCCTCAGTTTGTCGCCAACGGCAACAAATAATTGTGCTATCAGAGCGAGGTTTCAATCCTTGGACCTGTGGGTTATGGGCCCACCACGCTTCCGCTTTGATATCAGACATATAGAGACTGAAATAGCCAAGCCGGTCTTACCAAAGACTCGGAAGGTTAGAGATGAACTTGCTGATGCCCTTGGACATGGACTCTATTAGGTTGATTAATCAATAAGTTGGGTCTTTGTCTTTTCAACTCGACATCCAGCTCTACACAAGTGTAACACGGGTGTAAGAAAGACGTTGGGTGGAACACATCATGGTCCGGTTTCCGCCTCATCCGAATCTAATCCAATGTACGATCGATTTTTTCAAATTTTGACGACTACAACTGATCCAACATCCGATGGGACAGATGCAGATAATTTAATGGATAATGGATGGTAAAAATTATTATTTAAAATATATAAGAAAAAATTAATGAAATGACTTAAAATCCATTTATTAACATTTCATAATAATATTTCTATTTTTATTACTCCCATGTTAAATGCTAGTAAAGAAGCTCATCCCATCAAATACTAGGAACAAGTTTATAAACTTTATTTCATAATAATATTTCTATTTTTATCAAATACTCTCTGTATCGTCTCGTCAAAGTAAAACATATATAATAATATAATATCTAATAAGGAGTATAATCATAAAATTTAGATACTAATACTTCAACTGACCAACTAATATCAACATCAGTGAACAAGATAAGTGGACTCAAACAGAAATAACAATGAACTTAGTGAATGTGGATATCTAACAGATTTTAACTTAACATCCGCATCTAATCCATTAGTGTACGGACCAGACATCTACCCGTAAGAAAACGGATCGGCTCGTTCGAATCCGCGGATTCGTTCCCAAATGCAAAAAGCAAAAAGAGTTTCAAGAGGTCTTGAGGTTAGAACTGCTATGGCTCAGCACTACCCGTTAGAGCAAGCACTATGGTGGGCCTAGGCTAAACCAGATTTAGGATTTGGCTATATGGGTCGAGTTAAAAGTTGGCACAAATTGAGTATCCGACTTTAAAAGAAAAACTGATTTATGTGCAAAAATGTGGCCAAAAAGCTATTTAGCAGAAACCATGTTTCCAACCTGCGATAGCTTAGGCTACGCTGCACCCTGCTACTAGAGCATCTCCAATAAGATATTGAAAACATCCTAAATATAAGGCCACCTAGGATTTTCAAGGATTTAACCAAAAAAATCATGTACAATGGGAATGTGAAAGGAAAATGTAAAGATGATATGTCTTGTAGTTATGTAGACATCCTCAAAGCTATCCTCTAGTTTTAGAGGTTCTCTTAGAGGAACATCCTACTCATCATTATTAATGGTATAATTTGGATCGATGGTTAAAAAGCTCAAAACTAAAGAAACACGATTTATGGTTGGAGATGTTTTTCTTTTATCTCCTCAAATTAAGTAAAAATTTGGTCTTTACATAAGAAAAAAAAACTTCCACAAAAAATGCACACCAACTTACCGTTAGAGATGCTCTTATATGCAGCATGCTAAAACTTAAGCTAAGTTATCTACCGGATTGTGGAGAAAGTGAGCCCCATATTAGTTGCTCTTCTCCACATTCTAGAGATTAAACCACAGTGTGGCCACGGTAGTGCTTGCTGTTAAGGACACGAAATTCTCACAAAGCGCTCATCGATCTATTAGACACGTTAATTGTTGACCCGTACTTCAGTATGCTCTTTGATTTACCAGTTTTAAACTGAGCAAAAAAGTACTTGATGAACCACGAAATTATCTGTTCATTTTCTTTGAAAACAAAAGAGCTACAAGAAAATCTCCGTTTATTTTCTTTGAAAAGAAAAGAGCTACAGGAAAAATTTGGGCGAAGTATTAAACTGATCCAAGAAGAAATACTTGACGGTGTTTAAAACCCCGCCCTGCACCAGTTTTAAGCCTAGTTTGGTATTGTTGTGATTTTACAAAAGTGCTTTTCTGTTGTGCTGTGATGTGCGTTGCTGTGCTATGCTTTAAAAATAAAGTAGTCAGACGTTTGGTAAACTATAATATGTAAAGTGTTGTGGAACCAACAAACTGTAAATTCTGTTTGGTAAATTATCATGTTGAAGTGCTTAGGGCAATTATGGTAATGGTCAGATGAAAATTTTTGTTGAGCCAGGTGGATGGCCAAACAGGTTTTTCCACTATGCTAAAGCATTGGGCGGTTGATCATTAAGCGCCAGAGCTTACGACACACGCTAGTGTTCGAAGGAAAAGCGTTGGCGTTGGAAGAACAAGCGCCAGCGCTTAAAGCACAAACGCGGCGATTGAACTTAGAACACTGGCGTTTGTAGCTAAAACCCCAACGGGTAGTTTTTTTAAAATTCACTTTTTACCTCTATAAATTACCATCATTTTCAAACAATTCACTCACACCAAAACTCACTTCTCTTGAATTTTCTCTTCTAAAATCTATTTCAATTTTTGAGTTTATTGTTGGTGAATGGCTGAAAAGGCGATCACACTTTTTTGCGATGCAAAACTTGAAGCTGTTGTTTCTAAGATATGTGGGAGTTTTAAAAAGATTGAAAATTGTAAGAGGGAAGTGCAAGTTTTTGAAGTTGCTCCAAGAAAATGTTCCGCTAAAAGGCAAAGAAGAGCTCCAGTTTTGAAAGTTAACAACAAAAAAAAAAAATCAAAACAAAGGCGAAACTGTCAAAGAGCGCGTTGAATGGAAGATACGTCAAATGAAGATAAACAGGAGGCCAAAACTTGTACTTGATTTTTATTGAAGTTGTTTAGTACTTTTTATTATTGTCTAAGTTTATATCTTGTAAAATAATTGGCAGTAATATCAATGAATGCAAATATTTAGATTTTAAAATAGATTTCCACTTCAGATTAAGCGAAATTTATTACAATTTAAACTTGCAAATAACATCAAACTACATTTTAATAAACCACAACAAAAACATCAAATCCAGCGACATTCTCTTTGTAGAGTTCATAACATTCAAAATGCTTAAACTCTCTTCCGCTTTCTTCAGTAATCTTGGTCCGAGCGATGGTTTCTGTAAAACAGATAAACAACAAGTTCAGATATTTATGATGCAGTTGATCATTGAGGACAAAGGTAAGATACTCACCAGTTCTTCGTTGGATAATCCATAATAGCTATGGTGAACCATCCACAAGATTTCCGTATAATGTTTGACTTCCTTAGTGATGAATGCAATTCTTAGTTCTAGGCTCTTACTGTTTCTTATGGTTTCGTTCCTCGATGCTACAAAATTTCCCAATACTCTTTCCCAGAAATAGTCACTGTTCATTGGTCTCATCATACGATGTAACCAACATCGAACAAGAGTAACATTTTCTTCCATTGTAAAGACCGGGAGCGGCGCGCATTCGAGTGCAGTACAAATATGCTTGAGATGGACCATCTTTTAGAATTCTAAAACACGCCTCGTAACGAAAAGGTTTGTCGTGAGCTTCCTCCCAATTATCAAGAGTTGTTTGGATCACTTCATCTTCAATTACACCGATGAAATTTTCTCGGTCGATTTATATTACCAGAGCAAAAAATGACTGGACTTCAAGCCTAATAGATTGAAAACGAGCACGCAATCGATGAGCATCTCGGTTTCCTAGGTTTCCCATCAGTGAGACGAACATTGAAAAAACTTTCTCCCAAAAATAAGCGTCTTGAAAGCCCATACCAGTGATTACCCTATGAAAAAAATATGCTTTGCATACAGTTATATCCTCTTCTTCAGTAAACTTGGGACCACGATTTCTAACAGACATTTCTGGAGAGTGAGAGAGATTAAGAGTTTTAGAAAAAAAAAGAAAAAAAAGAAGATGTGATTTTGGAAATGGGAAGAATGAAATTTATAGGTCGAGAAAGAAAATCGAGCCGTTGGAAATTTAGCCGTTGGCATTTGTAGTATAACCGCACAACTTTCCTTTAAGCGCCCGTTTGAATTACCATAGGAGTTGGCGTTTGTAGTAAAACCGCCCGTTTGAATTACCAACGCGTATTTTTTTTTTTTATAAATACAACACTAGGGGTGGCCTCTCAACCAAACCAACAGAATTCTTTCTCAACATCCACCATGTTTTCTAAAGGCAAAGCGAAGCAAATATTATGTGTCGAAGCAAAAGAGGTTTGTCCATTATGTTTCATGGATAACCACTGTCTTATGCAATACCCTTGGATGTATTCAAAATGTCCGCGTGAAGGTTGTTCACGCATCAGAATAGTGATTGAATCACAACCGTAAAAGCTCAGGTATTTGCAATGTGAAGATCCCAACTGTCCAGATGAGCCACATATGCTAGATGATGCTATGAAGATTAAAAAAGAAGAAGAATAAAATATTGCAACACTCTGCAACAACTTCAAACTTAAAGCCAAATTGAAGAAGGAGTTATTACACTGCAAGCATTGTGGATATGGAGATCACGAATACAAACATTGTCCACAGAGAATCAGTGGATGCTCAAAGCTCGATTGCAAGACTTTTATGCATTTGCGGACTTCTTATGAAGAAGACACATATGGAAAGCATTTCTGGGAATGTCCTAAGTGTTTTTTGGTGGAGTGGGCTGATTGAAGTTGAAGGACAAAGCGATTCACTATGGTATTATGTTATCTAGTTTGCTGTTTATTTTGTGTTATTACGATTATCTAAAACCAAACATGTGGATGTCTTCACATTTGCACCATCAATATAATAAGTAATTTAAATTTTTCCTCGATTAAACATTGCACCATCAATCTCATAAATAAAAACATACTGCATTGAACAACCACATCATACATGAGCATAAAAGAAATACATTAGATTAAAACAACTACTACATAGGCGTCAATATTCGGCGGGTGTGGAATTCCTAGGGCTATGTAGGGATCGTATTTGATGAGCACCCTAAGAATGTTGAAACAAGCATGGAAGTCGAAAGGACGAGCGCGGTGAGATGCTGGCCACATCGCTAGAGTTTTGGGTTCCACTTCATGTTCGGCTTCACCGTTGAGCTTATTTTTGTGATTCTCCATTAGTTGAGCGACGAACTCCAATACATTACAACTAATTACACTAAAACGATGCGCCAATCCGTGACAATCACGCCCATTAATGTTCATCGTTTCAGCGGCGAACATTTCATAAACTTTCTCCCAGAACGTCGATTGGGACACATTCCAACATCTTGTGTGTGAAAAACATAGGCTCTGCAAATAGCTAAATCCTCTTGTTGAGTGTATCTAACACCACGAACTCTGGGAGGCATTTTTGTAGATGATTTGAGAGTGAAGAATGTGTGAATTTAGAGTTGAAATGAGAAGTATTTATAGAACTCAAAAATTATAGCCGTTAGATCACAAGAGTTTTCAGTCGTCCAGATTCAGCCGTTGGCGCTTCTATGAAAAACACCGCTAGCGCTTTAATCAAGAGCGCGCGTTGGAAAGACAACCGCCAGCGCTGGCGAAGCTCGCCCGGCCTTTCATCAAACGCGCGCTACATGTTCCAACTCAATGAACAAACCAACAAATTTGTTGGTTTGAACATCCATTTTTCATGTTTAATTTTTTTTTTTAAATTACATCTATTAATAATAAAATATTTTTTTTTTTATTTTGAATATTATTTAAATAAAGATAAAAAATAATAATAATTCTTATTCATATTTTAACCATTTAATTTTTTAATTTTTAATTTTTACCTTTAAATACTATTATTATTATTATTGTCGTAATTATTATTTTATAACAAAAATTAATAAAATTTGATTAGTGAAATTTTATGAACTTCGGGTGACCAAATATGAACTGGTACCATAGGCACTTTGACGGCGAAGGAGGCGAAAGAAGCAATCCATAGAAAGATTTGGCGCCGCTCACTAAATTCTGTGGTTAATGAGATTTGTAAATCGGTGGTTCCTGTTTGGAGAAGAATCAACGGAATAGCGAATAACATAAAAAAAAATCTCAGTGAAGTATATAGCAAAAACCGATATGCTGCCTTGATCTTTCTTTGTCTCGAACCTCAGACCCCTATAATAATGGTAAAGTAAGGGTTGGCCCCAAGAATTGACCGGTGGTGTGGTTGGTCGAAGCTCCAGTAGGTAGCCACTCCCTTCTCAGGGAACCGTACGTGAGACTTTCGCATCATACGGCTCCATCCCGAGCTTCTGTCATCGGCCCTTGTCATGAGACCACTATCTATGCATGTCTTTTCCGCCTGGACTCTCAATCTTTTGCTTCTCGGGAATGCTGATTTCGGGATATGCCCTCCCGAAATACCATGGACGATCACCGAAATACTGTGAATGATGCCCGGAAAGAACCATGAACTATACTATAGAGGAACCCACTTTCATTAGTAAGGCAAGCTCCACCTGCTGCGTCTTTCTTCGGAATTCTACTGAAACGGGTCAATTCTACCGACAACTTATCCTAAGGTCTCCTCGTCAAGACCGGCGACGATAGAGGAAGCAACCCGTTTGTTGTGGTGGGGCGGCTTTTTTCTTTCACAATAAGACCTGGACGATTATCCCTACCCTAGGTAGCTTACGAGTTTACGTCCATCCTTGGTCGGAGTTTCCTTTCGATTCCTCCTCCCTTGTAGCCGTTACCCGAATTCGCGCAAGTGTGTCCACACCCCCCAAACCGAATAACTACAGAATCCTTTCTCGCGAACAAACACACCCCTACACACACCTAGGAGCACCCCTTCTCGTATATCCATACAAGACCCGAGTAGGCGGGTCGAGGTCCTACTAGGTACCTACTATTCGGTATACCCTTCCAAAAAAGATGTGTCTGTCAGGTTCGGTTCTTCTTAGTTGGGTTGGTCGGGTTCGACCAGAAATGCTATGCTTACACACAAGACTACCCCTCTTCCCGAAAGCTTCGCGGGGACTACTTTACGACGACGGACGACCGCCCGGAGGGGGTTTCTCGCACAAGGCCCCGTAGAGGAAATTATCCCTGCGAATAGAAGATACTCAGCTCCGCACAACATCGGGATTGACACGCTTTCGGAAAGAACATAGAATAGTAGAGGATCCAGCATGCAGAAGATGGCGATCATTAGAAATTCTAGAATGAGGGATGCTGTAATATACTCTTTCCCCACTGAAATACAAATAGGGATCAGAAATGTGGTCAATATCACGAAGAATAAAGAGAGATCGTCTATACCCATATACAAACCGATGTTTTCATAAGGTAGCCATCGAAGGCTTTATACAAATTGAGATTTGGCCGTAGAAGTATTGAATTGTATCCGAGGAACAGGGGGATACAGAAAATTAATAAGAGAAGCGCACAGTTCAATCAATCGTATCGGTCGTATTCTTAAATTAGGAATGAAAATAGGAGTAATGCTTCCTAGCACGGGACACGGAATAGGACCACTTAGATCAGAATAGCATTCACAAAAATGTTCTAACATAGAATCGAAGATTTGAGAGATTAGTTGACAACAGTCAAAAGATGAGCGCCCATTTCCAATACAATAGGGGTCTCTACTACTGAATACCGTGATGAGTGGGTAGGTGTGACGTTCTTCTACTTGAGTTGGAACGTGACAGAATTTCGCGATTCAGACATGTGTAAAAGAAAAGTACATTACCTAAGTAAATTTTCATTGCTCTTTCTCATCTTTTCCTGCTTAGAATTGTAGAAGCCTGCTCTTTCAATCGAGGCGTTTTTAGGCTCTCAAGCTTTCTTTTACCCTACCATAATTGCCCCAGAGTCTATGCGGTACAACTACTTCTGCGCGCAGCCATCTTTGAATTCGTTATAAATGTGTCCTCCCCAACTTGATGGTATAATATGGTCCACCCGAGCCACCTTCTTCTGTGAACTCTTCTGCTCCTGAAACCCTACCATCATTGTGAAATTCCAGAAAGTGAGCTGGTCCCTTTCGACTCATAAGGATTCCCGGGTCTGTCCTTGTCCCGGATCTTTCATACTTTTAAAGCGAAAAGATATGCCTGGTTGTTCCCACAAGAGAGGGGTCTTTTCGCTAAGAGACGGGAATTTCAATAGAAGGCTGGATGCATAAGGGGTCTCCCATCAGATTTACTAGTAGAATCGGTTAGTACTCGGCCTTATTCTCATATATTAGAGATACCCTCTATATTAAGTAGGCAAGGTGAGAAATCGAATGCCTTTCTCGTATGCGGGAGCTGCTTAAGGAAGGTCTTCAAGGTAGATTAGAGAAAGGAGGCTCCACGGATCCACTTCTTCAGTAATCTATCCATGCACCTTCTTGTGCTTACCCGTTACTGACTGGCTAGATCACGAAAAGAAGATTCACTCACCGAAGCGAAAAAGGCAGTTTACAACCTGTCACTAGCTAGGGTGGGTCGCTAAGATTGAATCCACGGTAATACCTTTTACGGAGTAAATGACTGAACTAAACGAGGCTAAATCCTCTGAATGCATTGTCCTCTCAATAGAGACGGGGCGCCTGGCAGCTAATCGACTTGGTTTAAATCTAAAGGTCGTAGCATTGCCATTCCTTTTACCTAAGCCATTGGAGTCTAATCCAAGTAATAAATGAAATGAGAATATCTACCGGTCTTTAAAAGCTGGAAGTGAAATCTCCGGGCTATCCCCTTATCGACCATTGAATCTTTACGTGATTCCTTTGATCAATAGACTTATTAAATTGAAGCAAGAGTTATGCCATTCAGATTGTACCCAGTCCCCTTCTCCGTATCAGAGCTCCTTTCAATGTCCGAGTTCCCCGAACTTGACTAATCTGTAGCTAGAAAAGAGGCCCGCTGCTCTTATGACCAAGTACATTCTTCAATGGACTTTACCTTCCATGACCTTCGAATTGTCAGCTTCTGTAAATTCTAGAATTCCACTGGATGCTCTTCCTATAATGGCAGGGCCTTACATCTATAGTATAGCCGTTCTCGCCTCAACTCTTTCTCTCGAGCCTACCCCACCTGGAGATGCAATATCAAAGGTTTTGGCCATACGCATCCTAAACTTTTTGCAAATGAACAGCTGCTCCGCTAATAAAACAGGGTTTCTCACTTTGGCCCCTACGTAGACTGAAAATTCTTAGAATCAAGGTCCTAGAGGCAAGCGCTTTCATTGAATGGGTACGACTCCCAATTGAAGAAGTGTTTATTATCCTCCCTATGGCCAAAGTAAAGAATGAGATTTGAGCTAATTGTTTCGAAGAGAAGAAAATTTCAGTCGTTGCTAAACAAGAAACCTTACCTTAATTCATGGGTTGTCTTTACCAAGAGCTACTCCTACTTGATGTATTCCTGGTCGAGTCTACGTAAAGTAAAGGGCCGTTGGTGAGGGTCCACGTAATTTCACAAGTCTTGAAGCTTATAATCTTTAATCTCTAGATGTTGTTCGGGCTTTGGCTATAGATATCTGAAAGTCTGTTATTGGACTAGCAAGCAATGTATGGAGGCGAAAGCTAGCATGGTGTTCTTGTTGGTGGCCGGTCTTTTTTCAACTCCTTTGTTAGATGCACGACAAGCGAAAATAAAGGTAAATGAGTTCGGAGTTCAGTTTCTTCTATTTTATCTAAACGTTTAGTTTGAAATCTAGGCAACGGAGAGCAAGAACTAGAGACCTGGTCTAGTGTCTAGTCCATACGTCACTTGTATTTAGAGCTACACATTTTCCTGTCTGACAAATGTAATTGAATTGGATATAAATTTGAAAGAAGCCCCTATCCTAGGGTTCTTACCTTAATGAAATTTGAATCACCGGATCGCATGAACAGTTTCAAGGATTTTCTTTTGACGTAATTTATCTTGATCCATTCTCATGACCTCTGAGACTAATATGGCTATTGGCCTAAATTGTTTACTTACTTGTTAGAGTAAGGAACCGGCACGCTGGTCAGAAAAGGAAAATTGGACGTATATGTGTTAAGCATAAGAAGAAAACTTGGGTTAGTTATGCGTCTGGTAATCTTGGACCCTTATTTAGTGGGTCCCGTCCTAATAGGCTTGTGGTTCATTGTTCAGGCCAAGCATTCACCAAAAGCAAGAAGTATAACCATTTCATTCCTCTCACCTGTCACAAGATTGAGCAGATAGCTTAGCAACAAGCTGTAAAGCCCTCAAAAAAAAGACACGGTTACAGCGAAGTTTTGCACCAACAACCCGTATCTCCTCATATTTGATCAGATTACTTGGTTGCCGCCACTAGTTATGGTGGTGAAGAAGGAGCCAAATTTAGCTAAAACTTATCTCGTTGCTAGATGGAAAGGCAGGGAACAATTGAAGTTCCGCATTTCCTATCTTTCTTTTTCATAGCATTCCCTTTCGCTAATGCTAGGGCTTATAATGGAAAGAAGCTCCTAAATTCATGTATTAGTTCTGCACGGCCGATAAAGGATACTAAAAGTTCTTTCTTCTCTATCTCACATGTAGAACATATGAGTCAGTGCCTCCCTTCACTTAGAAAGTCAAGTAAGTAAACTACCTCTTGTTTATCAATTTCTAAAGAAAAACCCATCACTACGGCCATCCAACTGAGTTAATGAGCTAGCCATAAAACAAGAAAGTGCTAGCAGACTAGAAGGAAAGGGCTTCACATGCGCTAGAAAAACTTCAGTTGCTTTTTTTTTACAACCAATCGACGGTACTACTTCCTTCGTCTGGTCCATCGGCGTTATAACTGTATTTAGATTGGGTGGGATCCGCAGGACCTCGATGAAATTCATCTGAGTTGGCTAATTCCACGTCCTACAGCTATACACTCTCGTAGCCCATGAACATGGCTTGGATGAAAGGACTGCGAAGTAGTGAGAAAGAGAGGATCTGTAGTAATCGACAAGTATACAGACAGGCAATGGGGAAAGCTAGAAAATAACGAAGGGGAGCAGATAACTCACTAGGCAAAGCAATTAGATTGAACTCAAGAGCTGTAAGCAAACCAATTAGCTAACCCATTTACTCCATTGTTAAAAAATCTATATCTTTATTGCAAAGCAAGTCAACTACTGCAACAAAAGCAAAGCTACTAACTGCTAACTCAGTAAAGCTAGCAACTAATTAACTCAGAACTCAGCAACTCTAGGAACTCTAAGGCTTATTGGAGATGGCACTCTTATTGGAGATACCGTAATGGTTTCTAAGGCTCTTCACGTTATTCAAGAAGAAGGCAAGGTTCTCGGGCTCCATATTAACGTCAACAAGACTGAGATCTATTGGCATACCTTAGATTCAAGAAGTCTTGCAACAGATGTATTTCCCGTAGGCATTAGTAGGCCAGTTGATGGAGTAAAGTTGTTGTGTGGACCTATCAGCCTCGACAACCAATTCTGTCAAAACATGGTTCTTAGCAGGGTCAGTAAAACCATACATCTGATGGAGTCTCTACGCAAGCTCAATGACCCTCAATGTGAGATGTTGTTACTTAGAAGTTGCGCAGGTGTCTCCCGCCTATACTTCACTATGAGGACGACAAGACCATCCCGAGTTATTGCGGTGCAAGATGTTTTTGACAAGCATCTTTTAGAATACTGATAGGTGTGGAATACACCGTATTTACTATCTAGAGTTTATGCTTTCTTTGCTATTTTTCTTGTAAATTATGTATTTTACGCTTGTTTTGAGTTTTATAGCTACTATGGAGTCACACGGAGGAAAAGGAGAAGAAATCACCATATTTTAGCAAAAGGGTAAAATTGTCATTTCACCAAGGAGGGAATACTATATGGAGCCCAGCCAAGGTTAAGGGGAGGTCAAAGAGGTGTCCCTTATCCAAAAGAAGGGAGTGAGAATAGCACAATTGGGGTGTACTTATGGTGGGTGTTTGAATCCAAGCCCACACCCTAAACTCTCACCCATACCCTAACCAAAGCCTGATCCATCTGACCCGACCCGGATCCGTGTAATTAAAACCTAAACCTGAAATCGAGAGAAACATCTCTCAATCATTTTTCCCCTGAACCTGTTATTGAAAATTAGACAGCAGCTGCACTCTGAGGCCGAGAGATTGAGAAGATGATGGAACTGTATGAATGAGATTGAGAGGTTGATGCTCGGTGATGCTGCTGAGATCGAGAAGGAATTGATTCTGTTGGTGGAAGTCAGGGTTTGCACAAATATGTTTGAGAAGATGGGTTTTGTTGATACTTGCCTGTTGCTGGGAAGAAATTGGGCAGAGTATCAAGAACAAGATGGGTCTGCGTTGGATTCGATGGAGATAATGGGGTTTGTTGAGGAGAATTGCAATTTGCTATTGTTGATCATGGTTTTATATCCGAGGTTGGAACTGAGTGGAAGAGAGTTTGAAGTGCAAATGAAGAAATTAGGGTTTCGGGATTTGAATTAGGTGTTTGGGTTCACATAAGGATCTGTCAATTTGGTTTTGGTTGATTCAATAAAAGAGGAGTTGAATGGTTAAAGTGAGCTGCAATGGTTGTGTGTGTGGCATTTGCAATTGGGAAGTTGAACTGAGTTGGTCCGAGAATTAGGGTTGGCTGATCCTGTTGTTAAGATGGAGAGGAAGAATTGGAATTAGGGGTTTCGCTGCTGTAGCCAAGAACAGGTAACTTAGGGTCTTGTGGTGGTCTTTGCGGCAGCAAGTTCGGATGGGGAAGAGATCATGGTGCTCTTGAATCGTGAATTGAGAGATGGATTTGCTGTTGCACTTGGTGATTCGAGATTTCAAGATAGGGTTCTCTTGGTGGTTGTTTACAAGGAGGTGGTATTGAGCTAATGGTGGCCTGGGGCATTATTGTTGCTGCTTGTGGAAGACTGATGCTGTTTGTTTCAGGTGGAGTTGAAGCCACAGTGGAGGTGGCAACTGAGATGTCGGTGAGTGATAATGGAGGAGTTATGGCTTGAGGCTTAACAGTTTGTAAGGATGCGGTGTGGCTTGAGTGTGGAGACTAAGTTAGTCTTTGTGGGTCTTGTGAATGGCGAGGAGATAGCTCATATTTGAGCCTCGTGATATGATGGTTGAAGCCAGTGCTGCTGTAAATTGGCCTCGGGTTTGTGGTGGTATTGCCTCGTGGAAGTGGAGCTGGTGGTAGCTCGAGGTGATCTGCAGGTTGGTATTGTTGGTGGCTGCTACATGGGTATGGTGGTATTTTTGCAGGGAACTACAAGTGATGGTAGAATGGACTGAGGCAATGAGCTGTAGTTGGAAGCCCTGATGTTGCAGTTGTTGTGTGTTTGCCAGGGAAGACATGAAGCCTTTGCTATTGAGCTAAGAATTGAATACGAGATGAAGATGGGTTGTTATTCTTTGGGGCATCGAATGAAGTTGGCGGGTGACCCCGAGTTGAATGAAGAAGATCAGTGGCAATGGTTAGGAGATTGCGGGCTTGAAATGGAACTAGGGTGCGGTGAATGCAAGAGCTGCAAGAATTGAATGGGGCTTTGCGGGTGGTGCAATTGGCCAAGATGGTTGGATTACACCGGGTAGTGACAAGAAGAGGCATAGCCATCATGGTGAGCATGATGCAACTTGCAGCAGCCTTTGCCAAAACCGATCGGCCGAGTTAGCTAGGCCGACTCGGTTCGACTCGATGATTCCCCTTGACCTCGTGACTAACAGTTGGTGACGGTTGACCCGTTTGACCGTTAGTCCTAACGGAGGACTGACGGAATATTCCGTCGCATATTCTCTCGACGGACAGAATTTTCAGGTGGCCGGCGGCGACTATTCCGGCCACAATCCCAGTTTTCCGGCGAGCCAAAAATTCCAGAATTTTCTATGGACTTCTCTCATGGGTGTGAAGACTTGGGCTAGGGATTGGATGGAGAATTGGACTCAAATTTGGAAAGAGAAGGTGGAAGAGTGGAGAAAAGCTTGGATTTGGAAATTGAATTGCAAAAGAAAAAGGATTCTATTCCTTGGAAGATTTGGAGAATATTGAAGCCTATAAATAGAGAAGTTTTCTACAACTTCTACACACCTCTCTACACACACATCACTTGTGGTTTTGCTTGCTTTTCCTAAGATTTTTCTTTTTAATTATTTGTGTGAACTTGAAAATTCTTCTTTTAATAATTATTATTTGTGTGAATTTCAAAAACATGAGTAGCTAAATTTCTTATTGATTGAGGATGAATTCCTAGTTCTTAATTTATGTTTTGAGTTTTTGTTTTCAATTCTATCTTGAAGTTTTTCACATAATTATCGTTTGTTTTTACTAATAGGAATGATCTTAAAGACATTCATGATTGATTGATAGATTGTTTGGAGTGCACGCTAAATTGATTTGTTAATTTGATCTAAAGCTAGTGAAAGTTAGGAGATAAGTAATCGTTTCTTGACTCTTTACATAAGTAGCAAACATGAGACCTTGCGGAGGGATTCCGTGGAGCAATTGTGTGTAGAAACAACGTTAGCAAGTAGACCTTGATCTAAGAGTCTAACTACTAATATTAACCTAATAAGTTCATAAATCTTAATGCGTTTATTTAAATTACATCTAGAGTGAGCTACTACTAGGTGGTTTGGTAAATAGAATCCGGTAGTCGAGAACTTCCGTGTCCGTGATACAAGGGATTTAGGGGTTTAGCACTGAGCTAGCTGCTTTACCTACGGTTGGTGATAATCTGTGACTAATAACAAGTAGAAGAGAACATAACTTTAATCATTGTTTCGTAACGAAGAAGGATTCCTTGATCTTATCTCTCTTATTGCTTTCAACTTTATCTTTTAATTGCTTTGTTTATTTTCTTTTTGCTTTTTACACCCTCCTTTCGTGACAAATTTTACAACTAGAATCTCTTGCTCCTCGTGGGATCGACCTTGACTACCCTATATTACTTGTTAATTAGGTAGTAAAGTATTAATTAATTTGTTGTGGTTACGACACGCATCAAATTTTGGCGCCGTTGCCGGGGAGCAGCGGATGATTTTAGTTGTTTTTATTTTCTTATTGCTTTATTGAATCTTATTCTTGCTTTGTTGGATTCTATTCCGTATCTAACTTGGTTTTTGAATCTTATTTCAGGTGCCGGTTTTCCATGTATGGTGGACAAGAGCAAGCATATTACAACAATCAATACGGTTTTCAACATTATGACAACTTCCAACCATCCTTAGGATACAATCAAAACCAATATTTTGGCTATGATAAATTTTCTACAGAACCTTATGGATATTCTCGTACATATCAACAACCTTATGACGGGTATGTAAGTGGACAATCACATGGATGGAAGGATAGTTATGCATCTAACAATTTGTTTTCTAGTAATGTGCAGACAGAGAATTTGGAATATACTCCTCTTCATCGTGTTTTTCCTTCACTTTTTCCAAAAGAGGAGACACAGTCTAGAAACTCTATCAACGGTGGTAAGCGTGTGAACGTCAGGAAACTTGCACAGAAATTATACAAATTGGAAGATGATGGAGACTCGGAAGAGCTTGTCGCAGAAATTAGTAGGACCATTCATATGGAACTTAAACGACGTCTAGATAAAGGTAATGAAACCGATGACGATTCTTATTATGGTGAGTCCGAAAATGAAGATGATTGTGTTGAAAAGGACCAACCTTTGGAGACTTTTGATGACGCTAGTGTAGATTACTCAAGCCTTGATCTTAATAATGATCAAGCACCTATTCAAAAGGTAGAGCTTGAAGATGATGCATTTAGTGCTTGGAAAAAATTTCTTAGGGAAAGATGGGAGTCCGCGGAAGTGTATGAACGTTGCAACGATGAGGAAGTTATTCCAACTCCGGATCATAATAAAGATCCTTCACCTATTCAAAAGGAGGAGTTTGGATATCACTTACCTATTGTTGTAAACGAAGTAACACCCTCACAAGAAGATCTTACAATTTATACCGAGGAAGATTATATGAGGGAAGAATGGCCCGATTCCGATGATGAGAATGTTGAAGAGATGATGCTAGAGGATGAAACCACATTCATTGATTTTGTGGAAGACCCAATTGAACTTGCGAATGATTTTAATGATGCCGAGACTTTGGTTAAGGTAGAAAACGACGAAGAATGGTTGCAAGGTTTAATAGAGGACCACGATATACAAGAGGTAAGTAATTCACTTGAATTTTTAAGGATGAAGAGGATTCTATAATACAAGAGATTGTGCAAGGTTTGTCTAACCCTTTGCATATTGATTCTTCTCCTTTACCTCTTATTGGTTTGAATGTATTTGCTTCGAAAGTATTTTTGGATGATTTTGTTTCTAAATATCCACCATTGGAAACACTTGATGCTAACACCATGCAGGTTTGCCAAGAGGAATACATGGAAGTTCCAAAATTCTATGTTCTTTATACACTTACGAGTGTGGACGAGAATAAGTGTGGGGAAATTTCTATCGAGCGATAACATCACTATTGTTTTCTTGTGCTAATATTTGTATGGAGTTATTGTTTGCAAAACAGGTATTATGGGTGGATCCTCAAATTTTCCGATTGTTAGTATATGGGGAATGAATCTTACAAGAGCCAAGTCGGGCCGTCGACTTTAAAACAAGCGCTTAATGGGAGGCAACCCATAGGTTTTGTATTTCTTATCTTTTTGCTTTTTGTTATTTCTTTTTCTTGTTTCTTATCATGTTAAAATTTCCCACCTTGACTTTACTAGGAGGATTCAATTACATTGAGGACAATGTAAGGTTTAAGTGTGGGGGAGTGGTTAAGCATGTTTATTAAAAAAATTACAAAAAAAAAAAAAAAAAAAAAAAAAAAAAAAAAGTTTTACATAGAAACTCCAACTTTTAAAGATTTTAGAATCACTAGCATACTTCTAGGTATGTTTACATAGAGATTTTGACCGACATAATTGAACTTGGAAATGTTAGAGAACTACATTCGGATTTCTTGCTTGTTAGAGTGTTAAATAATGGATTTAATCATGCCGGTGATGCGAATTTGGTGCGAGGAGAAGTGCATTATTAGAGTTGCTGATCAATCATTAGTGGAGACTACCCGTATTCATATCATGAGAGGCACCGACCAGAAATTTTCCATATACTAAAGAGCTTTCTTTTGAGTGTGTGTCACCGTACGTTAATTCCGGGTAGAATGGTGAGCTACCAAACCTCCCACCAATAGAAGCACTACTCTTTGATCTCTTGAGTGCTAATTTTGTCAATCATGAGGGTGACGTCTATAGATGAAAGCTTCCTTCTTGTAGTTCGATTTGCAGTTAGCACAATTCTCTCTCGCGACAACAACGGATCCATAGAAACACTCTCATCATCAACAAGGAGCGACATCAAAATCTACAAGGAAAGTTGGAAAAGTTTATGGTTTACAAGCAACGGAACAAGAAAAAGAGCAAATTTCAAACTCAAGTAAAGCAACATACAAATGAGCGGATTTTTACATATAAGTTGAGGACTTACAATACAATGAGGTAATTCTATATTCAAGTATGAAGACTTATTCATGAAAGCAAAGAAAAGTAAAAGGTGAGAATTTTTGAAGTTTATGATTTCAAGGCGATACAAGTTGTGAAGAATCAAGTGGTAAAATACTTCTCCCACGGCCATGATTTATTTTGTATTTAATTTCTCTTGTTGAAAAAAATAAATAAATAATAATAATAAAGAGAAAAACAAGAGAAATATTTGTTATAAGCCGTGGGGAAGGAAAATCTATAAGGAAGTTTCAAGCGACAAGGTTTTAAGGGAAAAAGAGTTATAAATTGTCAAGGATTTATGAAATTCAAGAGTTTATCATAAAAAGTTGAAACCGAAAGATCAAGACAAGGAGCGGAAGACGTTTCTATTGGATGCCGTGAGAGTGGTGTTATCATAATTGGCGATCGGATGTGAAGGTGAGTAAGTAATCTCATCCTCAATAATATATGGTTGATTTCCTTTCTTAGAGATCGTCAGAAAAATGGTTTTTCAAAATATTAAAAGATGTGGGTTTTTAAAAATATTTCGGAAGTTGTCCTTCCCACCATTCAACGTGTCGCAGGATTTCTATCTTCATTCCTACCTGCACACATGTGTGACCCATAAAAAAGCTGTCTTTTTGAGTGCAATTATCATAAAATCTTTTTTGGTGAGGCAGAAGTCGAGGCGAAATGCTTATTGATCGTTTCTCAAACACGCGTTCTCTCATTATGGTGTGGTTATTTCTCACTCAACATTTAAGAATGAGAATATGTTCTTTAGTATTTCTAACTTCTTATTACTAACATGCAGAAACTCTATGTCCTCATAACTCTTTGGATGCTTGGGACGCTTGAACGCTTTGAAGTTGTGAGTTTTTAGTTTGATTTGCTCGAGGACTAGCAAAGTCTTAGTGTGGGGGAATTTGATAGGTGTAGAATACACCGTATTTACTATCTAGAGTTTATGCTTTCTTTGCTATTTTTCTTGTAAATTATGTATTTTACGCTTGTTTTGAGTTTTATAGCTACTATGGAGTCACACGGAGGAAAAGGAGAAAAAATCACCATATTTTAGCAAAAGGGTAAAATTGTCATTTCACCAAGGAGGGAATACTATATGGAGCCCAGCCAAGGTTAAGGGGAGGTCAAAGAGGTGTCCCTTATCCAAAAGAAGGGAGTGAGAATAGCACAATTGGGGTGTACTTATGGTGGGTGTTTGAATCCAAGCCCACACCCTAAACTCTCACCCATACCCTAACCAAAGCCTGATCCATCTGACCCGACCCGGATCCGTGTAATTAAAACCTAAACCTGAAATCGAGAGAAACATCTCTCAATCATTTTTCCCCTGAACCTGTTATTGAAAATTAGACAGCAGCTGCACTCTGAGGCCGAGAGATTGAGAAGATGATGGAACTGTATGAATGAGATTGAGAGGTTGATGCTCGGTGATCTGCTTGAGATCGAGAAGGAATTGATTCTGTTGGTGGAAGTCGGGGTTTGCACAAATATGTTTGAGAAGATGGGTTTTGTTGATACTTGCTGTTCTTTGGGAAGAAATTGGGCGAGTATCAAGAACAAGATGGGTCTGCGTTGGATTCGATGGAGATAATGGGGTTTGTTGAGGAGAAATTGCAGGCTGCTATTGTTGATCATGGTTTTATATCTGAGGTTGGAACTGAGCTGGAAGAGAGTTTGAAGTGCAAATGAAGAAATTAGGGTTTCTGGAGCTGAATTAGGTGTTTGGGTTCACATAAGGATCTGTCAATTTGGTTTTGGTTCAGATTCAATAAAAGAGGAGTTGAATGGTTAAAGTGAGCTGCAATGGTTGTGTGTGTGGCATTTGCAATTGGGAAGTTGAACTGAGTTGGTCTGAGAATTAGGGTTGGCTGATACTGTTGTTAAGATGGAGAGGAAGAATTGGAATTAGGGGTTTCTGCTGCTGTAGCCAAGAACAGGTAACTTAGGGTCTTGTGGTGGTGCTTGCAGCAAGTTCGAGATGGGGAAGAGATCATGGTGCTCTTGAATCTGTGAATTGAGAGATGGATTTGCTGTTGCAGTTGGTGATTCGAGATTTCAAGATAGGGTTCTCTTGGTGGTTGTTTACAAGGAGGTGGTATTGAGCTAATGGTGGCCTGGGGCATTGTTGTTGCTGCTTGTGGAAGACTGATGCTGTTTGTTTCAGGTGGAGTTGAAGCCACAGTGGAGGTGGCAACTGAGATGTCAGTGAGTGATAATGGAGGAGTTATGGCTTGAGGCTTAACAGGTTTGTAAGGATGCAGTGTGGCTTGAGTTGTGGAGACTAAGTTAGTGCTGTGGGTCTTGTGAATGGCAGGAGATAGCTCATATTTGAGCCTGTGATATGATGGTTGAAGCCAGGTGCTGCTGTAAATTGGCCTGGGTTTGTGGTGGTATTGCTGTGGAAGTGGAGTGGTGGTAGCTCGAGGTGATACTGCAGCTGGTATTGTTGGTGGCTGCTACATGGGTATGGTGGTATTTTTGCGGGAACTACAAGTGATGGTAGAATGGGTGAGGCAATGAGCTGCAGTTGGAAGCCCTGATGCTGCAGTTGTTGTGTGTTTGCCAGGGAAGACATGAAGCCTTTGCTATTGAGCTAAGAATTGAATACCGAGATGAAGATGGGTTGTTATTGCTGGGGCATCAGAATGAAGTTGGCGAGGTGACCCCGAGTTGAATGAAGACCGTGGCAATGGTTAGGAGATTGCGGGCTTGAAATGGAACTAGGGTGCGGTGAATGCAAGAGCTGCAAGAATTGAATGGGGCTTTGCGAGGTGGTGCAATTGGCCAAGATGGTTTGGATTACACTTTGGTAGTGACAAGAAGAGGCATAGCCATCATGGTCGAGCATGATGCAACTTTGCAGCAGCCTTTGCCAAAACCGGTCACCGAGTTAGCTAGTCGACTGGTTCGACTCGATGATTCCCCTTGACCTGTGACTAACAGTTGACTCGACGGTTGACCCGTTTGACCGTTAGTCCTAACGGAGGACTGCGGAATATTCCGTCGCATATTCTCTCGACGGATGAGAATTTTCAGTGGCACGGCGACTATTCCGGCCACAATCCCAGTTTTCCGGCGTGAGCCAAAAATTCCAGAATTTTCTATGGACTTCTCTCATGGGTGTGAAGACTTGGGCTAGGAATTGGATGGAGAATTGGACTCAAATTTGGAAAGAGAAGGTGGAAGAGTTGAGAAAAGCTTGGATTTGGAAATTGAATTGCAAAAGAAAAAGGATTCTATTCCTTGGAAGATTTGGAGAATATTGAAGCCTATAAATAGAGAAGTTTTCTACAACTTCTACACACCTCTCTACACACACATCACTTGTGTTTTTGCTTGCTTTTCCTAAGATTTTTCTTTTTAATTATTTGTGTGAACTTGAAAATTCTTCTTTTAATAATTATTATTTGTGTGAATTTCAAAAACATGAGTAGCTAAATTTCTTATTGATTGAGGATGAATTCCTAGTTCTTAATTTATGTTTTGAGTTTTTGTTTTCAATTCTATCTTGAAGTTTTTCACATAATTATCGTTTGTTTTTACTAATAGGAATGATCTTAAAGACATTCATGATTGATTGATAGATTGTTTGGAGTGCACGCTAAATTGATTTGTTAATTTGATCTAAAGCTAGTGAAAGTTAGGAGATAAGTAATCGTTTCTTGACTCTTTACATAAGTAGCAAACACGAGACCTTGCGGAGGGATTCCGTGGAGCAATTGTGTGTAGAAACAACGTTAGCAAGTAGACCTTGATCTAAGAGTCTAACTACTAATATTAACCTAATAAGTTCATAAATCTTAATGCGTTTATTTAAATTACATCTAGAGTGAGCTACTACTAGGTGGTTTGGTAAATAGAATCCGGTAGTCGAGAACTTCCGTGTCCGGTGATACAAGGGATTTAGGGGTTTAGCACTGAGCTAGTTGCTTTACCTACGGTTGGTGATAATCTGTGACTAATAACAAGTAGAAGAGAACATAACTTTAATCATTGTTTCGTAACGAAGAAGTATTCCTTGATCTTATCTCTCTTATTGCTTTCAACTTTATCTTTTAATTGCTTTGTTTATTTTCTTTTTGCTTTTTACACCCTCCTTTCGTGACAAATTTTACAACTAGAATCTCTTGCTCCTCGTGGGATCGACCTTGACTACCCTATATTACTTGTTAATTAGGTAGTAAAGTATTAATTAATTTGTTGTGGTTACGACACGCATCAAATACACACAGCTCCTTGTGACCAATGAAGGACCTAGTTTTGGCATGTTTCAACGGCGGTTAGTCTCGTTGCCATTCAGATATGGTGGGCTGAGCATCTATAATATGTCTGATGCGGTCAACTATTGCTTCCTAGCTTCTTGCATTCAAACAAGAGAGCTACAAGGGGTCATTTTGCGCAACTCCGTGGTCCTTAACCCAAGCCCCAGTTTCCAATATGTTGTGGACCTCTTCTCGCAGTCGGTTGGGATTGCTTCTTCATCATTTAACGTCGACGACATCGCCCCACACTCCATGAGCTCCTTGGCGATTCAATACTTCGAGGAAGTTGTGAATAATGTGCCCAACACTTGTACCCTCTCTGCAAGAGACAACTTCCTTTGGAAATGCAACAAGAACAAGCACGCTCTCGACTTTCTTAAAGTCGTTCCCATTGATGGACTAAACCAGCATATTGGGCCTCGCCAATTTAATGTAGTTCTCTGTTACAAGTTGGGTATACCCCTTTTCGAGGAAGGTAGTACTTGCCCTTTTTGTGCTAAGAAAATGGACCGCTTTGGCGACCATGCACTTCATTGTGCACATGAGGTCGGCATCAAGTACCGACATGACCTTGTTTCGTGATACCGCTGCGGACATGCTTTACCGAGCTGGGGTACCTCCTAGGAAAGAAGTTTCTTTGGGTTTTATTTCACCTAACGGGAAGGCATTGCGACCGGCATATTTATTAGTGTACAGTTGGGATAGTGGTCGTGACACGTGCTTTGATGTCACTGGTGTATCCACTTTCACCGGTGTTTGTGCTCACACTCTCCGCCCAGGGCAAGCAGTGGACAATGCGGTAACCCGCAAGCGTAACAAATACTTAGACACTTGTGTCTCGCATGGTTATGGTTTCAAAGCTCTAGCTTTTTCTTCTTTAGGAGAACTAAGTGAAGAGTTTGTTGATCTTTTGCAAAGACTTCATAACCATTTTTGTAGGTATGATGCTAACGCCAAACGAGGAAATTTCTTTTTCAATAGATTAGGCGTCATGATTCAGAAAGGTGTTGGAGCACAGCTTGTTGCTCGGCTCTCCACCAATTTCCTGTAAAAAAAAAAAACTACTCCCTCTGTTCCACTTTTGATGATGTTTTTGGAGTTTTCACGCAGATTAAGAAATGGAGTAATTAGCTAGGAATTAAAAGTTAATTAGTGAAATAACTCTACATAAATAAATATTTTAGGGTATATTTTGTTTTTTCAATATAATAACAAGGTTAAAAGAGAGAATCAATTAATTAAAATTGAGTTGGTCCACAGCTTCTGCTTTTACTGCTTTTAAAAGCTACTTCTGGGTTTAAAAATTGGCCTAAAATAGAAGTGCTTTTGGAGAAAAGCGCTTTGAAAAAAGTTTATCAAACGTTATTTTTCTAAAAAGTTTGTTACAAGTTGGTTACAAAGTGCTTTTGTAAGAAAAAAAACAATCTCAAACGGGCACATACGTGATCATAAAAAAGTGATTATGTGAGTTGATAGGTGTCTAAAACACCTTGATATTTATCTATTGTTTATGCTTTCTGTGTTATGTTTTCTTGTAAATTATGTATCTTTTATTTGATTTTGAGTTTCAGGTACTTTGGAGCAGAAGAAGAGGAAACGTCCCTTAAAAGGGGCTAAAGTGTCATTTCATGTGCAACTACTGTTGGAGGCGACTTATTTCTCATTATTTACTTCTTTTCTATCTGAAAGGCATGCCGGCTTTAGTGATGCGATTATGTTTGAAAAGCATGTTACAGCCTTAGTGATGTATAAAAATTGAAGAAAAGAAGTAAATATGAGAGGTAAGAGATGGTTGCTCGAGAAACTACTAAAAGCACCCAGAAAAGTGTTAAAGGCATCCCCAGAAATGTCACGGAGGAGTTGATAAAGTCACCCAGGAGTTTTTCACTATATACAGCCCAAAAGTCATCTTTGTACCCCATAAATTGCTATTCGCACCCCCAGAAATTGCTAAACATAGCCCAAATTGATAAAGGGACACCGCTGTGGGATAAGGGGAAAGTCATCTTCTCCTTTTGAATTTTGAATTTTGGCGGGAAAAGAGGACAAGAATTAGGGTTGAAGATTTGATGGTGTTCTATTGAGATTAAATCGCTGGAATTGAATGGGTTTGTTCCTAAGGTCTAAACAGGGCTGGTAATGGTCTTTGTTTCGAACAGAATTGGCTAGATAATTGGCAAAAGATGAATCAGGGTTCATGTATTTTGGCGGGAAAATTGTTCTTCATGAACCAGATTTAGGGTTCGAATTATGACCGAGAATTGATGAGATTCAATCGATGGATTTATTTGCAATGGGCATGTTAAGAGTAAACAGGGTGTATATGGGTGATTTGTTCGACACGCTTGGGCTGGATAACATGTTTGATGCAAAACAGAGGAGAGGGTTTGTTTCGGGTTTGTTAGAGAATTGGAGGAGTATCGGGCAAGACTCAATGACGGACTAGTGTTGGTTTAGGCCTGTTTCATTCAAACAGACTTGGTAAGAGTCTTGGATTCGAAGAAAATTAAGTTTCCACGTACTTTAAGTAAAACAGGGAGGACATTGTATATCAGGTATGATTCTCTATTATTGGAAGTGGTGACGTATATATGTATGAGTCTAGCTTGTACTGGCAACATGATTGGACCGTGCACACCACCAGAAGACGTGTGAAGAAGAAAGACATGGAAATAATTCTCAAAACAAAGAAAGAAAACCCGTAACTTGCTGAGAAGGAGAGATTTCATCGAGATTACTTGCCCTAAAGGGTGCTGCTGTGTATAAAAAGGAGTTGTTGGAGTCCAAAAAGGGGCAGACGGATACCTTGGAGAAGAAATATAGAGCTAGGAATCGAAAAATCACAAGTCACAGAAAGTTACCTGCTGCTGCAAAACTCAAGAACATGAAGAACAATACCTGTCAAAAACGGTCGCAGAGACAGCAGTCTTAGATACAATGACAGAGAATCCTCTATCGTTCTTCAAACAGTGGAAAAACAAAGGACCCTCAGAAACGGTCGTTTATTCACTAAGGTGCTCAATTCAGTTTAAACTCCTTTAGCGGCTGGAAATCATTGTAAGCATTTTTATTATTATTTTTAATACAATGATTAATGAAATTTTCTCCAATCTTTGATCTATGTGTAGCTAAATTTCTTTTCTAGGGTTTTGGAGGAAACTATTTTTAATGGGTAATATTTAGTATTTAAATTCTTTGACATATTTTACTCCATATTTGTGCTTTCAATTGTCTAAAAATTTTCTCTTCTTTGTATGCTTCGTAAAAACTGTTTTGGGTAGTTTGAGCTGCCGATATTTTATAAGCGAAGGAAAATTAGGCCTTAGAATAGTGACGAGAGTCGTAAAAAAAAAAGAGGACTTATAACGTTATATCTTCCAAAGCATGAGATTGAGTTCGAATTGTTTTGAGTAAAATAGGAGTATTATGTCAAAGTTTTAATTATTGAGTTTACATTCATTAGAAGTAGTGGAATCCAAAACCCTAGACTCATCTCTCCTTGGTAATAAAAAAAAATCAATTTTAATTAGTTTGTCTTAGTATTTTCTTTTATTAATCAAAAACCAAATCTTTAAAAAGAGTCCGAGCAACGAATATTTCTTACCACCTGTAAAAACTACATCAGTTTTTGGCGCCGCCGACGCGGACTTGCCTTTAGGTTAGGTTTTAGATTTTTATTTTTATTTTCTTTTGTCTTTTTAGTTTAGTTTTTGTTTTATTTGATTTTCTTTTCTTTGATTTTACTTGGGTATTTTTCTTGTTTTTATTGTGCAGGTAATATTCTATATTTATTGTAGAATTGCCTACCAAAAGAGGTAAGTAACAAAACCCAAAAATTTTATTATTTTTTAGGTTTTACTTCCTTTTTGTGTATTTTTATTTTTATTTTTATTTCTTTTTGAAAAAAAAAATCAAAAAAATATACGTTGCACACACCAATTGCATCGTCAGATTACCGAATTTAGGAAACCTGTGAAAAATTACGCTGAACCCGTGCCTTGGGCCATTTGGGAGTTACCAGCCGAAATTCCACAAGCCTCATCCTCGTACCTTTAGGTATATTTTGCTGAGGTAGCCCAAGCTTACCTAATTTAGTAAACCCTGCATTTGCATGTGCACGATTTTCTTGCTTCACTAGTATTCTTGCTTGTGTATGCGATGTTGGAAACGGATAGGAGATAGACTTGAGGAGAACGACCTTTTTAATTTGACACCAACCCGCTACACAGATATAGGTGATACTTTGATTTTTGCCAAAATGGTTAATGAAAATGATGAGGGTGAAGTCCCACCAACCAAGACCCTTAGGGACCGTTTTAACCCATCTAGAGTGATACGTGAAGCTGGGGTTGTTTTACCGTCCACTACCGTTAAGTTTGATATTAAAACTGGGACATTTGGCATGCTGCGTAAGTTTAGGGGGATAGAGAATGAAAACCCATATACCCATATCCGTGACTTTGAGATGATTTGTGACACCATGAGTTATCCGAATGTCACCAAAGACGATGTTAGGTTGCGTTTGTTTCCCTTTTCCCTAGAGGAGAGAGCCGGTGAGTGGTATCATATCATTCCTTCCAAAACAATCACTACCCGGGATGGACTTGTAGAGGTTTTCGTTAAGAAATTCTACCCACACCATAAGACTGCTGTTGTTCGACAGGCTATCCAAACCTTTAAGCAGAAATTAGGTGAACACCTACACGATTATGTATAAAGGTTTAATGAATTGTTATACCAATGCCCACATCACGGCTTTGATAAAGCCCACATGGCCCAAATATTATATGAGGGCCTTGATAGTGAAACCCGAATGCAGGTAGAAACAATGAGTGGTGGAGAATTTACCCATCAAGACCCAGATGAATGTTTTGACGAGTTCATCGAGTTAGCTGAAAAGACTCGTCAATGGGATTCAATGAGGGAGCCCGAAATAACTAGGAACCCTATCCATAGGGTCAATAGAGCTGAAAATAGGTCTGATATCCTTAGGCGTCTAGAGGACTCAGAGATGAACCAAGGGTCCAACCAGACTATGAGTTGTAACAGTGAGCCCAGAACTTATCAATGTACCATTTGTGGTGACCAAAGTCATACTGGACCTCAGTGCCCCTTGTTTTACCCAACCGAAACTACCCGTGACTGGTTAGTGTCCTACATGGAGGTATGAACACTAGATATGAAGGTCGACCCAAGTTTGATCCATACTCTAATACATATAACCCTGGTTGGAGACATAATCCTAATTTTTCGTGGTCTAGAGGTGCCCATCAGGGTGGCCCATCTAGCAATACACCACCAGTTTTTCCTAGGAATCAACCTCAAGAACAAAGTACAGTTAATCCTTAGATGATGTCTTTAGAGGAATCTATGAAACTCTTATCCCAAAGTATTGTCCAGAGTAACCAAAAATTCGATGACTTTATCTTGTTGAGTCAGCGTAACCAACAAAACAGTGACCGAGCTATTGCCAACTTAGAGACTCAAATAAGTCAACTTTCGAACCGGTTAAATGATATGGAGAATGGGAGATTTCCTAGCCAACCGACTCCGAATCCAAAAGGAGTTAACCAGGTTAATGGATCAGGTAGTTCTAACCACAACGAACATGTCAAAGCAGTCATCACCCTTAGGAGTGGTAAAACTCTAGAGAACTCGGTAGAACCACCTAAGGATAGTAGTCCAGCTGAAAAAGAGACTAAGGTTGACCAAACTTCGTCTAAAGACCCTAATGGGCATGAGAATTCTAAGAGTCCAAGTGAGGAAGCTATCCCTGAGAGATTTTATATACCACCCGCACCATTTCCTCAAAGACTCGCTAAGAAAAAGCCTAGTACATATGCTGAAATCCTAGACATCTTTAAGCAAGTTAAGGTCAACCTGCCCTTATTAGATGCAATAAAACATGTACCGGCTATGTCCAAGTTCGTAAAAGAAATGTGCACTATCAAGAGAGACGCGAGTGTACATAAAAAGGCGTTTTTAACCCAACAAGTTAGTTCCACAATCTCACAAAAGTACCCAGTCAAATTTAAAGATCCTGGTTGTCCTACTGTCACATGTGTCATAGGTACCCAAACGATAAACAATGCTCTATTAGATCTTGGGGCTAGTGTGAATCTTTTACCGTTCTCGGTATATGAACAACTTGGGCTAGGTGAGATGAAACCAACTAGGATAACACTACAGTTAGACGATAGGTCAGTCAAAATCCCACGTGCAATTATTGAGGACGTTTTGGTTCAGGTTGAAAACTTTATCTATCCAGTTGACTTTGTGATTTTAGACACTCAACCTGTCTCTAGTCAAGATATCAATATCCCAATCATCCTAGGTCGTCCGTTCCTAGCCACTGCAAATGCAGTCATACATTGTCAAACTGGCCTAGTAGAATTTTCCTTTGGGAATCAAAAAGTCTCTGTGAACATTTTTAAGGCGTTACAAGCCCCACCGGACCCTGAACACTATGAGTCTATATGCATGATTGATTCTCTAATTGAGAATACTTTTACCACAAATAGTGTTAGTGATCCTTTAGAGGCGTGCTTGGCCCACTTTGGAGCCTACTATGATGAGGATAGTCATTTTGAAGAAGTTAATGCGTTCTTAGACTCTGTGCCAGTAATGAATTAGGGAAAATGGCAGCGTAAACCAGAACCTCTTCCTCCAACCATAGATAAACCCCTCCTATCATCAGTTAAAGCACTCACCCTTGAATTTAAGCCGCTACCAGATACACTGAAATATGTATTTCTTGGTAATGAGAATACTCTTCCTGCCATAATTGCTTCTGACTTAGAGCCCGATCAGGAAAGTAGACTAGTTAGTGTTCTTAGAGAACACAAGACTGCAATAGGGTGGACTATAGCAGATTTGAAAGGAATTAGTCCTGCTGATTGTATGCACCACATCTACCTAGAAGATGGTGCCAAAACCTCAAGAGAAATGCAGAGACGTTTGAATCCTAATATGAAGGAAGTTGTTCGTACTGAGGTGCTTAAGTTATTAGATGCGGGTATATATACCCCATATCTGATAGTAAATGGGTCAGTCCTGTCCAGGTTGTCCCAAAAAAGTCTAGGATTACTGTAGTTGCGAATGAGAATAATGAACTGATCCCTACCCGTGTCACTACCGGGTGGAGAGTTTGTATAGACTACCGTAAGCTGAACTCAGCAACTAGGAAAGACCACTTTCCTCTACCATTGATCGACCAGATGTTAGAAAGATTAGCTGGCCACAGCCATTATTGTTTCCTAGATGGATACTCTGGTTATAACCAAATCCCTATAAAGGAGGAGGACCAGGAGAAAACAACCTTCACATGTCCATTTGGTACTTTTGCTTACAATTCAAAAAGCGTATGCCTTTTGGGTTGTGTAATGCACCCGCAACATTCCAACGTTGCATGCTAAGTATCTTTTCGGACATGGTTGAGCGATTTCTCGAGGTCTTTATGGACGATTTTTCGGTTTTTGGATCTTCATTTGATGAATGCTTGCACCACCTTACACTAGTTCTAGAACGTTGTAAAGAAAAGAACTTAGTCCTTAATTGGGAAAAGTGTCATTTTATGGTTAAATCTGGAATAATGTTAGGACATGCGGTGTCCTCTAAAGGAATAGAAGTTGATAAAGCCAAGGTTGAACTAATTTCTAAATTCCGACTTCTATCACAAATGTTTCCTTTCCTTTATTGATCTTTGTCCGTACATCTCTCGGTGGTGGTGGTAATGTCGGCCTTTTCTTCTCCTTTAGAAAGTGACTCAGCTTCCCCTGATCAATCATCCTGAGAATAATTCTCTTTATGTTTCTACAATCGTTTGTTTGATGCCCATGGAAGCGATGGTAAGAGCAAAACTCATGACTTCTATCGCCCGGTGGTGGTTCCATTCCCACGTTCCAGACGGTACATCTTCCATTACAAGTATAGCTTCCCATGCGACCTCTGCCTTGCATGATTATTTTTGTAAGTTTCTTGTACATGATCTAGCCTCTGAATCTTATTATTGCCGTTGTTGTAGTAGTTCCTTTTCTCGTTCAAACTCTTCTTGGTCGTGGCTTCCCATGGCTACTATCTTCCGTGTCCTACTCGTGCGTGCTTGTCCTTGCGAAGTGCTCGCCCCTTTGTATTTATGAATTGAGGCAACAAAGAATTCGGGAGCTTGTGTTCGTATTTGGATAAGAATTCATTTTTCATGTCTTTCTTCTAAGGCAATATATTCTTTCTGTAAGATTACGCCATCGTGATTGTATTTTTGATTCTAAAAATTTGAATGTATAACAAGTTAGTGAAGAGAGCATTCACAAAATGAGAGGATGAGATATCTTTCCCTCACGTCCCGCCATTTGATCATGGTTCTCCATCTTATTGTCAACTGCCTTAAGCTCTCGCCAACCCTTTGTTTCAACCCGAACACATCTTCAATACCAGTCGTGAAGAGTTGTTACTTATGTATGCTCAAGGAATGTGGCTTGTAAATGGTTAAATGATGTGATTGTGTTCCTTGGCAGACCTTCAAACCATTTTAGTGCTTCTCCTATTAGGCTTGATGCGAAATATTTACACGGTATAGCATCATGATTCTCACGCAACATGCATCTCATATAAGCCTTGATGGACGGGTTGTTCCATCAAAGATGTTGGTTAATGCGAGGTAGATTGCACTTAAGGTATCCCGTGAAGGGATTCTTAGCACTGCGATGAGATTGTTTCCTTCCTCTTCCCTTCTACCAAGATTTGTTCATTTGAGAAAACACCTTCTTGCTCGTTATTTTCTTCTCTCCTTTCCACTGCGAGACATGGTTGAGCTCTCCTCATGTATTGTTTGATTTCTCGAGATTCATTTTCTCCATTCATTCCTTGCTCTCCTCCTCCTTGTCCATTTATGGACGATTTTTCGTTTGCTTTTTGATTTTGATTTTCTCTATCATCTTCATTTGATGAATGCTTGCTTCTACCACCTTCAAACACTAAGTTCTAGACCCCTTATTCACTTTTTGTAAATTGAAAAGAACTTAGTCCTTAATTGGGAAAAGTGTCATTTTATGGTTAAATCTTTATTTTCGGAATAATAATGTAGCAAGTGCACAAATCTTAGGACTTCTTAATGTTTCATATCCTCGGTGTCCGTTTATTTATCCATTTAACCTTGTAAAGATCCTACATGAATATCTTTTCGGACAAGTTGATAAAGCCAAGGTTGAACTAATTTCTTAATTGGGAAAAGTGTCATTTTATGGTTAAATACGGAATAAGACATGCGGTGTCCACCACCTAAGAATGTAACAGATGTTAGATCTTTCCTTGGCCATGCTGGATTTTATCGTCGTTTCATCTCCTAGGGTCTAAGGTCATAGTCTATTCTGATCATGCCGCACTCAAATATCTCCTTTCCAAGAAGGACTCCAAACCTCGGCTGATTAGATGGGTGTTATTGTTCCAAGAATTTACTCTGGATATTCGTGATAAGAAAGGGTCCGAAAATGTAGTAGCTGACCATTTATCCCGTATCCTTGATGAGACTAGAGATGATGAGAAACCGATCCTTGACACGTTCCCTGATGAACAATTATTTTCCATCTCTTTGTTACCCTGGTTTGCAGACATTGTCAATTATTTGGTAACTGGTCAAATGCCTGACCATTGGCTAAACAGGATAGAGCTAAATTCTTGTCCGAGGTAAAATACTTTTTCTGGGATGATCCGTACTTATTCAAATATTTCCCTGATCGGATCATCCGTCGTTGTATTCCTGACAACGAAATCTCCAGTGTCCTGACTTTTTGTCATTTTGGAGCTTGTGGGGGTCACTTTAGTTCTAAGAAAACAGCTGAGAAGGTTTTGCAATCCGGTCTTTATTGGCCAACTCTGTTTAAGGACTCCCACCTATTTTGTCAAAGTTGTGATAGATGTCAAAAGCTAGGAAAGATGACCCGACGTAATATGATGTCACTTAGTCGTATATTAATAATAGAAATATTTGATGTGTGGGGTATAGATTTTATGGGTCCTTTTGTCAATTCCTATGGCAACTTTTACATCTTATTAGTTGTTGACTATGTGTCTAAGTGGGTAGAAGCAATCGCTACCAAGACAAATGATCGCCACGTTGTGATCAAGTTTGTTAGAGACAATATTTTCTCTCGATTTGGTATGCCTAGAGCAATCATTAGTGATGGAGGTTCCGATTTTTGTAACCGGTCTTTTGAGACTCTCATGAAGAAATACTCCATTACCCATAAGGTCTCTACACCTTATCACCCACAAACTTGCAGCCAAGTTGAAGTGTCTAATAGGCAAATTAAACAGATTTTAGAAAAGACCGTAAACCCTACCCGAAAAGATTGGTCTTTGCGCTTAGTAGAAGCTTTGTGGGCTTACCGAACTGCTTTTAAGACTCCACTTGGGATGTCTCCGTATAGACTTGTCTTCGGTAAAGCCTCCGCCATTTGCTCGTGGAATTAGAACACCGAGCTTATTGGGCCATTAAACGGCTAAACTTTGACCTACCAACTGCTGGTGATAACCGTAGACTGCAACTCAATGAGTTAGAAGAAATTCGTAATGATTCTTACCAAAGTGCGAAAATTTACAAGGACAAAACAAAAATATTTCATGATAAATCGATTATTCGAAAGACATTTGAACCAGGTCAAAAAGTTCTCCTTTATAATTCTCGTTTACATCTTTTCCCTGATAAATTGAGGTCTCGGTGGACCGGACCATATTTTGTCAAAATTGTTTTTCCTCATGGTGCAGTTGAAGTTGAAAATCCGAAGAACGGAGAAACTTTCAAGGTTAACGGTCAACGGTTGAAACCATTCTTGGAGTTACCCAGTCATGCAATAGAAGAATCGGAGCTGAGAGATCCTGTCTACCAGGATTAATTTGAACGGTCACAACGTCTGGTCAAGACACTAAACTTAACGCTTATTGGGAGGCAACCCATACATGGTGATGTTAAGGTCCTCCGGAGGATCCCGCTGTTGTACATTAGTTTTGTTTTTGTTTTATTTTCTTTCTTGCTCCCATGGAAGGATTGCTACGCTTCATCCAGGTACTATCTTTCTGACTTACTTATATTTTTGGTACTGCACTTTATTTTGAAACATTGAGGACAATGTTAGATTTAAGTGTGGGGGTGAGGGAAAAACTTTTAGTTAGTTTTTAAATAAATTAAAAAAAAAAAAAAAAAAAAAAAAAAAAAAAAACTCCAGAGCCTAGAAATTTATGACTTATTAAGGATGGCACTAACCAATCTAAGTGGATGGAAGCATTTTGGTTGTAGGAGTTGAAGAACCAATCTGATTAGGTGGAAACATCTAAAGAGTCTATTCATAAAAGCACAGAGCTCAGGTGTTAGAATTAAAGAAAAAACATGGTAGTTTCGCCGTATCTCGTTGAATCCTTTTCACTTCTATTTTATTTTGTTTTCTTTAAAATATGTTTCTCTAATTGATTAGGTGGGGCTCACGATTCAAGTTGTTACCACTGCTAGGGTGAAATAGAGTGATTGAGATACCAAAAAAAAAAAAAAAAAAATTGATTTGAGACCACCAGACCAACCGGAATAAATTCAATAAAGTCGACCATTGGTTCCCTTGTATATGCCAGCTGAGTTGACCTAGAGTTAGTATTATCGACCACTGGTTCCCTTGTATATGCCAGTGTGTTGATATTAGTCCAAGACCAGTATCTCATTCATTAGGATAGGTTCGTTTTGGCAAAGTGGCCTTGAGACGAGATATGGGAAACACCGTTCACCTTAGTCAACATCAAAACCATCTACGTTTTTCTCTACATCCATCTTCTTAATCTATCCATGTGATTGGTTGACTCCGGTTATGATGTCCAGAAACTATCTGAGTAGAGCTCTGTGACTTATATATGAATTTTAGTATGCTTGAGTGCAAACTTGTGTACAACAATTGGAATTTCGCATCAGGGTACTTCCTCCTGTAGTCAATAAGTACGCCAACCAAGGAGATTCTTTAGTGCCTTCCAAGGTTCTGCATAGATAGCTAGGGTCTGGAGTAAAGATTTTGTGGGTATATCTCTGGTAAGCCCTCCCGAGACTATAACTCGGCCACTAGGGCCACCTAGGGGTTTAAAGGCTTGTTATACGTGCTAAGTGTGACCGTATCCTCGACGAGATGGAGTTGTATGTTTTAAAAATTATTTTAGTTTGATTTGCTCGAGGACTAGCAAAGTCTAAGTGTGGGGGAATTTGATAGGTGTCTAAAACACCTTGATATTTATCTATTGTTTATGCTTTCTTTGTTATGTTTTCTTGTAAATTATGTATCTTTTATTTGATTTTGAGTTTTAGGTACTTTGGAGCGGAAGAAGAGGAAACGTCGCTTAAAAGGGGCTAAAGTGTCATTTCATGTGCGACTACTGTTGGAGGCGACTTATTTCTCATTATTTACTTATTTTCTATCTGAAAGGCATGTCGGCTTTAGTGATGTGATTATGTTTGAAAAGCATGTTACAGCCTTAGTGATGTATAAAAATTGAAGAAAATAAGTAAATATGAGAGGTAAGAGATGGTTGCTCGAGAAACTACTAAAAGCACTTAGAAAAGTGTTAAAGGCATCCCCAGAAATGTCACGGAGGAGTTGATAAAGTCACCCAGGAGTTTTTCACTATATACAGCCCAAAAGTCATCTTTGTACCCCACAAACTGCTATTCGCACCCCCAGAAATTGCTAAACGTAGCCCAAATTGCTAAAGGGACACCGCTGTGGGATAAGCGGAAAGTCATCTTCTCCTTTTGAATTTTGAATTTTGGCGGGAAAAGAGGACCAGAATTAGGGTTGAAGATTTGATGGTCTTCTATTGAGATTAAATCGCTGGAATTGAATGGGTTTGTTCCTAAGGTCTAAACAGGGCTGGTAATGGTCTTTGTTTTGAACAGAATTGGCTAGATAATCGGCAAAAGATGAATCAGGGTTCATGGATTTTGGCGGGAAAATTGTTCTTCATGAACCAGATTTAGGGTTCGAATTATGACCGAGAATTGATGAGATTCAATCGATGGATTTATTTACAATGGGCATGTTAAGAGTAAACAGGGAGTATATGGGTGATTTGTTCGACACGCTTGGGCTGGATAACATGTTTGATGCAAAACAGAGGAGAGGGTTTGTTTCGGGTTTGTTAGAGAATTGGAGGAGTATCGGGCAAGACTCAATGACGGACTAGTGTTGGTTTAGGCCTGTTTCATTCAAACAGACTTGGTAAGAGTCTTGGATTCGAAGAAAATGAAGTTTCCACGTACTTTAAGTAAAACAGGGAGGACATTGTATATCGGGTATGATTCTCTATTATTGGAAGTGGTGACGTATATATGATGAGTCTAGCTTGTACTGGCAACGTGATTGGACCGTGCACATCACCAGAAGACGTGTGAAGAAGAAAGACATGAAAATAATTCTCAAAACAAAGAAAGAAAACCCGTAACTTGCTGAGAAGGAGAAGGAGAGATTTCATCGAGATTACTTGCCCTAAAGGGTGCTACTGTGTATAAAAAGGAGTTGTTGGAGTCCAAAAAGGGGCAGACGGATACCTTGGAGAAGAAATATAGAGCTAGGAATCGAAAAATCACAAGTCACGAAAGTTACTCGTCGCCGCAAAACTCAAGAACACGAAGAACAATACCTGTCAAAAACGGTCGCAGACAGCAGTCTTAGATACAACGACAGAGAATCCTCTATCGTTCTTCAAACAGTGGAAAAACAAAGGACCCTCAGAAACGGTCGTTTATTCACTAAGGTGCTCAATTCAGTGTTAAACTCCTTTGGCGACTGGAAATCATTGTAAGCATTTTTATTATTATTTTTAATACAATGATTAATGAAATTTTCTCCAATCTTCGATCTATGAGTAGCTAAATTTCTTTTCTAGGGTTTTGGAGGAAACTATTTTTAATGGGTAATATTTAGTATTTAAATTCTTTGACATATTTTACTCCATATTTGTGCTTTCAATTGTCTAAAAATTTTCTCTTCTTTGTATGCTTCGTAAAAACTGTTTTGGGTAGTTTGAGCTGCCGATATTTTATAAGCGAAGGAAAATTAGGCCTTAGAATAGTGACGAGAGTCGTAAAAAAAAGAAGAACTTATAACGTTATATCTTCCAAAGCATGAGATTGAGTTCGAATTGTTTTGAGTAAAATAGGAGTATTATGTCAAAGTTTTAATTATTAAGTTTACATTCATTAGAAGTAGTGGAATCCAAAACCCAAGACTCATCTCTCCTTGGTAATAAAAAAAAAAAATCAATTTTAATTAGTTTGTCTTAGTATTTTCTTTTATTAATCAAAAACCAAATCTTTAAAAAGAGTCCGAGCAACGAATCTTTCTTACCACCTGTAAAAACTACATCATGAGTCCGACTGCCGGGCCAACAACATGGATGGTGTAATATTTGCGGATAATATTTGCCGGGGGGCGTTCAAGAAAACAAAATGGTAGAATATTTGCCAGTGCGCATTACTACATAAAACTCAATGTTCATATATTTAGTAATAACTAATAAGGGTTGTTATCAAATGTTTTCAAAAATAAAACCTTAACATGCAATTTCTAAAAAATCCTTGGCGTATAAACTGAAGACAAAAATTTCTGGAAAATAGATATAACAGGAACAGAATGTTCTGTATGTTGATACTTTGCTCCAATGATTTTTTCTGTGAAAGTTGAGTAGTTTGGTCGCAATGTTCCAAGTGAAGCTTCTATCTCACTACATTTGATATGAAACCAACTCTAGAAAGGGAGGGGTTTGTTATTTGTGTAATAATATGCCAGAATAACAAATATGGCGATGAAAATTATCAACCATAAGCCTTTAAGAACAAAATTCAAGATGGACAGCCCTGTTGAACAAGTACAAGCCTAATTAGTGCAGAAACAAATAATCAAATGTTAAAAGAAAGAAAAAACTCATGCCGATTGATACATGCTAGTACGAGTATAACATATTTGATCCAACATTATTTATCAGTTCCTATTAAGTATGGTCCAACGAGGGAGCAACTATTTTTAGTTTCCTATATGAACGAGAAGGGTTGAAAAGAGCAAGAAATGTATACCAGAAAAGGAAAAAGAAATGCACACCAGAAAAAGAAAAGAGCAAGAAATAAATACCGTTATGTGTTTTGTCTTCTTCAATTTTGGTCACCCTCGCACTGGAGTCCATGGATGCAGAGACCAGCAATCTGTAGTTGAAAGACAAATGCTCCACGTTCAGCATTACTGACTAACAATTTTTCTAAAGAAAACGTAAAACTACAACAACCACCGCTACTGGAGGGAAGAACCGAAGAAGGATACTGACCTAGAATCTTCAGAGAACTTCAACACAGTAACTAGACCGATGTGAGCTTTCTTAATTATTGATTTCACCCGTATATTGGTTGATTTATATATAAATAGATCTCCTTGAATTGTTCCGCTGCATGTTTACCAATTCCAAAAAGATAAAGGCCAATAAGGTTGTTAACAAAATCAATTGTCAAGTGATAAAGCAGATTTATATTAGTATCTATTCAACAGATATAAATGAACTCAATCCCGTAAACCCAGTCTCCTCCACTTGTAATGTCGCCAGGGGATAATTAGAAGTATATGCAAGGTTTCTAGGTCAGTATATTTGAGTTTTTTGGTAGATGACACTTTATATTCTAGTTTGCTGTAGATCCTACATGATATTAGTAAACAGGTATTTCAAAGAAGTAATATCGAAGAAATACTCGACATACTCTTATGACAGAAAAATAACGTGACTAAATGAACGGTCAGATGCAGAGTTTTTCTGGAGTGCACCACGCTACTTCCCAATATCCACAGACAGGAGACCCTTGTGTTCAAAGGATCAGATTCAGCTTTTATTCCAAAATTGTGTGACGTAGAGAAAGAGGGACATGAGACTCTAACTCTCAAGAGTCTTCAAGATCCCTCATGGATGAAAAGGTGAACTTTCATCTTTTCTCCACAATCATAAGATTAAAAAGGGTTTTTCCTATTTCCCATCCCCATTTCTCCTAATTCCCATCCACGTAAATTCCCATCCCCATTAATCCTATGTACCATCATATAAATTTTTACCTATCCTAAATCCCATCCCTTGACTTTTTATTTACACCCAACGGTAAAATCACCTAACACCTAAACAAAAAAACAAAAGAAAACCTAATTTACTTATAACTTCTTCTGTATCTCCACCACTGACCACTACAAACCACTGCATCCTTACCATTAAGAACCTAAAAGAAGGAAATGTACTCCGGAGCTGTTGAGCGGCTTATGTAGTCATGGACTGACATGATGGATTTCACCCATTTGGATCTTCCTAGTTCAGTCATTAATTTATCATGCCTGTCAACTTGTAAATCGTATAAGCATCCTGCGGAAGCATATGTATTGATCAGTTGAGAATGAACAATTTGTAATCTCAAGAAATTCAATGCAAAAACATAAACGGTGTTCCAATCAAATAAAAAGTAGTATGGGTTCGTTAAATTAAACCATTTAGATGAACTTTAGCGTCAGCTGAGGTTGATTCAAGAGAAAAAATAACTATAGTCAAATATAAACATGCAACACAGATAAAATTATCGGTGGATATTTGATTTTTTTTTTCCGGAACTTTAAGGCATATAATGAAGAGAAATCTTGAGTTCGGCCTTGTACGAATATATACATAATGGCCTCTTGATCTTGGTTATTTGGACGTTCGATTTATTTAAGATTTAGATTTTTTTTTCTAGATTTTCCTGATGAAATCTTCCACCATGATGATTTACCGACTAATCACTCATTAGTTCGTATACACCTTGAGGAATTAATTGAAGATAAAAAGAATAGGTATATTATAATAATTGAATAAAGGTTTATTTTAGGGTTTGTGATTTGACTGTTCTTTTAATGGTTTTGTTTAATGGGATATCAGGGAAGAAGAAGACAAATAAAAATGTTAAGAGCGATGGTTATACTTAATTTGACTTTTGTAGGTGGTAAATTGGAAAAATCTAAATTGAAAATTAAATTGATTTTAAAAATTGTGAAGGAGATGGGAAATAGGAAAAATGGGGGTGGGAAATAGGGAAAACCTTAAAAAGCAGTAAATGGAATAAAAGTTTTACATGGCTAGGTATTCTCCATCAGGTGATACATTGAACGCACAGATAGGGTCACGGACTACGTGCATTGACGACATTCGCATCCATGAGGATGTATTCCAGGACACAATACTGCCTCCACGATCTACAATAACAATATTAGGAATCGTTCACAGAGTTGCCATAGTGAAAAGAAGAAAAATAAACATTAGCATCTGGAGATATGTTACCTCTCATTGCTGTAATGTAAAGAATCTGAGTGCCGTTGCTATTGATGGAAAATCTGCAGGAAGTGAAAACCTCATCCTGGAATCATAGAAAATTTTAATTTATACTCCAAGAAACAAAAACCAACTGAAGGGAGACAAGCATATCTGGTCTCCAAGCCAAAGCCAACAAATAACTTCTCACATTTTCCCTCTGTAAAGTAGCTACAACTGCCGATGAGTTGACATCCCAAATCCGACAAGGACCACCTCCCAACGAAACGAGAAACTTCCCATCAAGACTGTGTGACAAGAAAATATTAGAATCTTCTGTTATAATCAAGCATAGACAATTGCCGTCCAATTTTATAGAAGTAACTTAATTAACCTGAAATCCAGATCCTTCAAAGTTGAGTGAGCATCAGCTACATCAATAAAAATTTCCATGCTAGGCCACTTGAAGACTCTTAAGTGGCCATCCTGCACAAATAATGAATAGGGGATTATGTTGACTATCAACTGTGTAAGACCGTTCTTTTGATTCTTTAATACACACTTTAAATTCATAAACGTTCGTAGGGGGAATAGTTAATGAGGGAAATATGAAGAAAATAAAAGAATTGATTTTTCAATGAGATGATCACTACCTCACCTCCAACAGCAAGTACAGAACCCTCCTTGTTAAACGCCAAAGCCAATTGCTGGCCAACATTTTCCAACTGCGTAAGCACCGTCTCAGAAGCTCTCACGCCCAAATCATTGGTTTCCATGCTTGTTGGTGAAACCCACTCGAACAATCTACATGATAATTACACTATAAGAAATTTACATCTCTAGTTAAATAAATAATTACTATCCTAGAAGGGACAAATCGGAAATAGCTATTTTCTGGATCAAATACACATTTTTTACTGTCTGGCGACAACTATTTACACTTAAGCCTCCATAGAGCATGAAATATGAGACAGCACAGGAGAACTCAATACAAGATGCAAGTGGGAGCCATTGCAAATAATCTAAGTTGGACAGCAATCTAATAACAAAGATACACTACTGTGTAGCAAAACAAGAGGAAGTTAAAGTTTACACTGCTCCGAAATTCTTCTCTAAACCATCTATGATGTTGATACTAAAAATCAGATTCAATTACACAATTTAGAGGATCCTTCTAAATTCTTCGCCAACTAATCAAATACGGTTTACTGCACCAAGTGGTGTACACCTTGAAGTAATATAGTACATCAGCAAACCAAAAGGGGGATATCACCATGTTAAGCAAGCTGGTATGGTCTTCTCCACCCGTCAAAAACCTAAATAGTCTTTAAGGGGAAAAATAGTACGAAAGAGATAGCAAGAGAGAGTTCGGCACTTACAGCAGGCCACAGGACAAGTGGTCCACTGTGAATTTCAACGATTTAATGATAAGAAATCTTTTTCAACGAGATGTACTGCAAAATGTTCAAAGGGTAGAGAGAACACAGGTTTATTCCCAACTGATCAGTAATCACTTTTTCCCGGTTAAAAATTAATAGCTTTCTACAGTTCATAATATACGGAATCTTATTTTATGGGAGTCAAGAAAGCTCATAGCCAAAGTTTCGCAAGAGAAACTCAGCCTTAGCTAGACACTAGTAATTTACTGCAACCGCATCAGCAAATGCTTGTCGAATATAAACATATGTGCAACAGTACAATGGTTGAAGTTTCATTTCCCACTAACTAGAGTATTATAGTTGTTACATTGTCCTTAAGAGTTGAAAAGAAGTACCTGCAACTATTGGGGAACAAACATATAAGGCCTTCTCCACCTGGATGAACTGCCATTCTATAAGGTAAATCAGAGCCAGTCTCATGCTTCGCTACCTGAAGCTCAAATTACAACCCATCTTATTAAAACTTGAAGGTAAATTATTTTTTTTCTGAAATAACAACTCAAACTCTCACATTAATAAACATATTGAAGGCTAAGATAAACAATGACAAGGATAAGACTAAATTGAGCTCTAACCAACAGAAAAACAAATACTAAATCAATTTGCTTATCACTGTCACATTCTTATTCAAATAAACCCAATTTATAGTAACAGATTTGAACGAACAAACACTTCCTAGATGAAAAATTCAAATCTGTATCAGCCCCCGTTGTTTCACATAATGTATATGAATCAAATTAGATTTTCACTAAATGTTAAAGTTATGATCTTATTTTATACAACAAAAACCCAAACCCAACACTAAAAAGACCTAAACATAAAGAAGGATACACATGCATTCACTATTGCAACAAATTTAACAAAAATAATAAAAAAATTACCGGGGTTCTGGATAGGGAATTAGAAGTGGACTCGAATTGGGCAAGAAGTATAGAATTTTGAATCCCACTTTTTGTATCTCCACCACCACCAGAGAGAACCAACCAAGAATTCTTCTTAGTTTCTGTAGATTCACTCTTCTCTGCTTCTTTTTCTTCTTGTTTTTTTTTGATCATCCTGTTGTTCTTCTTGATTTTGTTTGTTTTTGTTATATAAATCCTTTAATGGAACCCAAGCAGCTCCATAAAGTGGAACTCGATACTGCTGGCAATTTTCCTCTCCCATCTCGCTGGTTTTGGGTTCTCTCGTATTACTCACGCTTAGTTTTACACTGGAAAAGTAACAGCTGAGGGTATATGCAATTCAAGGTCAATATTGAGTTAACTCGGTATTCTCTGGAAACACCGATCTGAGACAGTCCCCAATCACTCACGACTCACGAGTCGCGTCTGATTTAACAAGAGCTCTTCAGAATTTAGGCGCTAAAAAGAGTCCGGGTACAGATAGCAGGTGGGTGCCCCTTATCAACTGGGGTGCTCCTTATCCAAAATGAAGGTGACAATAACAACTTTTCGAGCCGATTTTCCCAAAAAAAATTGCCAAAAATACCTACACGCACATAAAACACCATAAGAAGTACAAAAATGAGCACTAACAATATATAGAATCGAGACAAATTAGACACAAAAATGTGTATATCAGTAGCAGAAAGTTTAGATAGAAATCTCCTCCAAAGGGTTATTACTGCAATGGGTCTAAGCCCTCCCCCAGGTTCAAAAGTGGTGTAAGGGGAGCACTGGCTACATACTCTCCAAAAATAGAATGGCATTTGCCAGCTAACCAAAGGTTAACAACACCTGTAATAGAAGACAACAACTAATCATGCCACAGCAGCTGCAGCACCACTCATGCCATTCATCAGATGTTGTGCACGCAAACCATCCATACCACATGAGGTTCCTTTAGGGAAACTCTTTTTTTTTTTATTATCAACCCGTGGTTTGACTATTATTATTATTATTGTTATTACTAGTCTAGACGCATGTGTGATATGCTTGCCATTCAATAATCGAACTTTGATTGAAAATTTTCAATAAATTTTCAATCAAAAATATTCATTTACACCAAAAATATGTCCTATTATGTTCATTTTTTTCTCTTCATCATGGATACGACCGGGACAACGTGTTACATCACTTGTCAACCTATCAAACTTCATAATTCCAAATTCCAGCTTCTGCTTTGCTTCTTTAAGCACATAAGTCTCTGGTGTTACATCACTTGTCAACCTATCAAACTTCATAATTCCAAATTCCAACTTTTGCTTTGCTTCTTTAAGTACATAAGTCTCCGTAAAAAAAAATGTTGCAACTTGGTAGAGGGAGATAGAGTTCAAATTTGTGCACCCCCTAAAACCGAGGTGCACGTTCCGGCTCTGCTTATTGGAGGTCTATTCGGTTTAAAACCACTTTCCTTTTTACAATCTTTCTTCTCTTTTTTTCTAAAAGTTAAAACTGAAAATTAAAGGATCTAACAGTAGCAGAAACAACAATTCTTCGTCCATGGCTTCTTTTATTTCTTCTTCTTCAAATCATCTTCATAATTTGATAGGAAGTTCATCAACAAATCTTTAAATGGGAAATTCATTATGATCAATAAATTGGCATTGTTTGATTCAGAATTCATCTTTGAAACAGAAACAGTAAAAAAGGGTCTCAAGTGATTTTAAAAGTTGGTCATTTACTCCGTTTTTTGTTGAAAAAAATTTCTCCTTTTTCTTACTTCGAGATAGGTAATTATGGGTTTGATTTAAATCACAACCTAACTTTAAAAAGAAAAATTAATTTCTTTCCTTAAATAAAACTCTTTCTTATAGTGAGATGAGTAATGGGTATCGATTTAAATCCCAACTTAAGCAAAACTTTAAGCAATCTAAGGAGGAAGAAGAAGATAGAATCAATCAACTGATGGGTCAATCATTTTTCTCTGTGTTTGAGATGATTGTTGTTGATTAATCAAATCCATCCAATACTGATTTGGATTAGAGAATTGCTTAAGACTATCGGGATACAATTATTTGTGAATTCGTTGAATTGTTTTCTGATATTGAAGAGAGAATATATATGGAGTGATCCCCGAAACAATAAACACGACTTTATTAGAATGCTTTAACAGTGTAATCAGGTTTGTATAAAGAGATAATCAACATTGTATAATCCCTTTACTCATATAGCAGGCTCACTGATTATATAATATTTATTTCTTTGAGGCGTTTCTTCAAACAGTACGTCGACAATCAGAATCAAACAAAAGATGTAGGAAAAATTGGTACTTTACTGCAAATAATGGGTTTCATCTAGCTACAATACAACCAAATATGAATCGTAATGATTAAATGTAAAGAAGTTGAAGAATAAAAAGTTGATTACCTTAGTAAGATTGGTGGAGCCCTAAGTAAAATTGGTGAAAAGGATTTGAAAGAAGCAAAATTTGAAATTTCGATGGAGTGGATTCTGATGTGTAGAATGGTATTCAAAAATCACCAAGGAAACACAAAGAAGTACTATCAGTATGGAAAGGGAAATTTGGTTTTATGATGGATTCGAATTTACAGTGAGTTTAGAGTTGATTTGGTGAGTTTGGGATGTGAAGGAAATGAAGAAGATGGAGTCGCTGCCGTGAGATGGAAATGATCAGAGAGAATCAGATCGAATTAGTAGAATTGGGTTTAAGGTTTGAGTTCTCAAATTCGAATATTCTTGAAAAAACGGGGGTCTAACAACCACACCTAATATTTCGTTTGGCAATCTGAATAGACAAACTCCAATATACTTTCAAGAGAATCAAATAGACAGTCAAACTCAATCTATAAAAAAAGTATATGAAAGAGTTTTATATCTCTATCTCTCAATTCAATATGCAATCAGCAAATAGGAATTTGCGGGCCCGATTGAATATAAGAGAAGTAACTTGAACGGTACCAAAGACCAATGTTCAAGGATCAATCAATTTCAATCAACAACCAAAGGTTGGATTTACCAATTAATCGATTCAACGCACAACCAGTGATATTTCAATTATATAACAAAATATAATGCGGAAAATAAATAACACAGACACCATAATTTTGTTAACGAGGAAAACCGCAAATGCAGAAAAACCCCGGGACCTAGTCCAGATTTGAACAGCACACTGTATTAAGCCGCTACAGACAATAGCCTACTACCAATGAACTTCGGACTGGAATGTAGTTGAACCCTAATCAATCTTACACTGATTCAAGGTACAGTTGTGCTCCTTACGTCCCTGATCCCAGCAGGATACTACGCCCTTAGCTGATCTCACCCACAACCAAGAGTTGCTACGACCCAAAGTCGAAGAATTGATAAACAAATCTATCTCACACAGAAAAGTCTATTGGAATAGATAAATCTGTCTCACACATAAATACCTATGAGTTTTGTTCCGTCTTTTGATAAATCAAGGTGCACACGAACCAATTGATAAACCGGACTTATATTCCCGAAGAACAGCCTAGTATTATCAATCACCTCACAATAATCTTAATCATAGGGTAGTGAAACAAGATATTGTGGAATCACAAACGATGAGACGAAGATGTTTGTGACTACTTTTAATCTTACCTATCGGGGATAAATCTCAAGAAAATCTTAGCAAAGATAATACTCAATCATGATAGAAGAAGTAAGATCAGAACACGCAACTACAGAGAAAATAGTTGGGTCTGGCTTCACAATCCCAATGAAGTCTTTAAGTCGTTAACATATTGGGTTTCGTGAAAAACCTAAGGTTAAAGGAGAATTAACTCTAGCTTATACAACTAGTATCACATAGGAGATGTGGGGATTAGGTTTCCCAGTTTCAAGAGTTTTCCTTTCTATAGTTTTCAAATCAGAGTTTGCAATCTAAGTTACCTTGGTAACAAAGCATTCAATATTCATCGTTAGATGAAAACCTGATTAGATCGACTCAAGCTAATATCTTTCAACTATTAGATCGAACTTAGCTTGTTATACACAAATGAAATATACCCTCATTTAGGTTTAAGTAACCGTACCTAAACGTGTACACCATGTTGGCTCAACAATAGTTAACCAAGGTTAGCTAAATGAACACTCTCATATCAACCTTATTCATCTTAACCATAACTAGTTCAAATGACTCAAATGAATCTAGTTAAAGAGTTGTTCAATTGCTATATTCTCATAGAAGTATACAAGAACACAATTGAAGCAAAATCGGTTTGATTCACTCGAATCAATTCATGAACATTATAGCCACGGTTTGCAAAGAATGCATTCGTTAATATATAAATGTATTAGTTCATGAGCCAACCGATTTTAGAACTTAAACCACTCAAGTATGCATACGGGTACGCATACCTAAGTAGTCGGTCTGAGTTTGGGTTCGCCAGTATGCGAAAGTGTACGCATACTTAAGTACACTTCCAAAACCCATCAGAAATTCCCGGACCTATACCTTACGCAAGTATGCGTATAGGTATGTGTACTTGGTACACGGAATTTCACAACTTCAAGTACGCATACGGGTGTGGATACTTTAGTTCCGGTCATGGATCGCATACATGCAAGAATGCACACTATGTTTATAATCCAATGATGGTTAAGTATTCTAAACTCTATTTCAATCATTGAAACTTTCTTAGAGGATGACAATAGCCGTTTTCACACACTATTAGCATCAAAGAAATTTTCAAGTTATTGAAATAATCATAACGAAACATTCCAAGTCTACACCAAATGATTGTATCACACAAACCATGTAAGATGTTACTCGGCGATTTTCACATGATCATCTTTCGACTTTCGTCAAGAATATAAGATGAACTTGGTTGAAGTGAAAGCTTACCAACACATATTCCGAGAAATATGTAAGCGAGTTAAACTCCGCTCGAAATCTCAAATGTGTATAATTGACAACTATATAGTAATACAACTTTGTCTCAATATAGGAGATAGAGTAGAAATAGACTTTCCAAGTGATAGATGAGTTTTAGTCTCCACATACCTTTTGTTGATGAAGTTCCACAAGCTCTCCTTAGTAGTTCTTAGTCTTCAATTGATGAACATCATGAAGTCTAATGCTCAACTACACAATCTATCCTAGTCCGAGACATCACTATAAGTAGACTAGAAATCAAGACTTATAGTTTTGATCACTAACATTGACAAACAAGCTTGAGATAGCAACGCTTGCGAGTTCGACCGAGAAGTGCTCTAACAATTCTAATACTTCGATGTTTATGAAAATGGGTTTTTAGAAAGAGGAACAATACGTTTTTGCCCTCTGATTGTCTCAAATTAACCAAATTATGGAGAATACACAGTAGAGTGGTCCGAAATGTGTAGGGGTATGATGGTCACTTCACTATAAGCTGGTGGTAACACCTTTTTTCTTTATATTAGTTATATTATTATCAACCGGTGGCTTGATTTGATGTGTTACATTATCAATAAATGCGCCGATTTCATCAATTTCATCTTGAGAAAAGGTTTATCGACTTTATCTATCTCAATCTAAAATTGTATCTATTAGATTACCAGAAGTAGAATTGTCTGGAATTTTTTTTATATTCGAGAAGAGTTCGTCAATTGGATATCTGTAATGGGAAGGTTTTTTTATACAAATTATAAGGTGGAAAAATGGATAAGGGAGATCTAAATGGCAATAAAAATTCTTCATTGATATAAGACGGAATAGATAATTAAAGTGTTTGTTGGATGCTCAAAGTGTGTAGTTTTTTGAGTAACAATAATTAAAATATTAATAGTTTTTTGGGGCTATTTTGCGTTTCCTCCCCTCCCAAGATCGCTAATTAGCGTTTCTCCCAAAAAAAATTGAAGTTAGTGTTTCCTCCTATCGTTAGGTATTCCGTCCAAGCCTTGGTTAGCTGAGTCAGCATCAATACACGCGTGGCATAAATTGTACACGTGTAAACAAAAGTAACTGGAATACCCTTTCATACTAATTTAATCAAATTGTGGTAGTTACGTTGAAATAATGAATGGTGGAGATTTAACTGAGAAGAGATCAAAATAGATGTTAAACCTCACCGCCCTAATTTCCAAACGAATGGTGTTGATGTCGCTGGTGTGTCCGAGACAATGAGAGAGGAATCCAGATGAAGAAAGAGATAGAATAGAAGAATTTGGATGTCTATTGTGCTCGGAGAGATCATATGATGGCAATTAATAGGTTTGTTGTGATTCCGAGTTGTTGGTAGCGACGAACAAAAAAGAAATCGATGAGGCTTCGAAATTAAAGTGGCTTTGGTCGAATTCCAAAGAGGAGCAGATTAATGAATTAATTGGAGAGATGGGTTCAATGGATTTTAAGGGTTTTAGATCGAGAGCAACATGGCAGATCTAGGATTTGTAGTGGATTTGAGTTTTCAAGGAATGAGATAAAAATCTGAGATGAATTAGGTATTTTTTTCTGAATCGGTGAAAAGGAGGATGTTGGTTTTGATGTTGTTGTTGTCGATTTGAAGAAGAAATTGAACTCAGGAAGATGATGCCCAACAACAAATTCCAACTTGCCGTGTTCTTCATTAAAATCAATCATCAATTTATGACAACAATCTTCTTCCGCGCCTTTGTTAACTTGTAAATCATGTCCTAACCCATCAAAACAACATTGATTTTACCATCAACAACATCGATTCTTTCTTCTGATTCGTGATTCAGACTTGACCAGAACTGAACTCTTAATTTCTTAATATTTACCTGAACTGCTATCCTCAGCCGACGGATGAAGGGGATCGAATTGTGATGTATGAGGTTATTTTTGGTAGTTTACTAAAAAAGATATGTTTTTGCCACGCGTGCATACTCAGCTAACCAAGGTTTGGATGGAATACCAAACGGTAGGAGGATTCATTAATTTCAATCTTTTGGGGGAGGAAACGCTAATTAGCGATCTTGACAGGGGAGGAAACACAAAATAGGGAAACTCCGATGGGAAAAAAATCATCCACATCTTTGTGATGAGACACATTTTATGGACTAAAAATACTACTATGGGTGAATTTTTCATCCATATTTGTTTTTGAAGTTCAGATGCTACCCGTCAAATCTGAGGAGATCGCGACGCATTAGTTCATCCGGTCATAGGCTGACCTGATACTGGATGTATATATTATTTTATTATTTTTTCTCATCCAGTGACTGAATGACCATATGGGAGTTTTTTTATTTTTGAATAGACGTAATTAGGCACAAATATACCATAAATCAATCTACGGTTTCGTTTAAATTAATAGTTCTTATAAAAGTTGCTAATTTCAAAATTTTGAAACCGGACACTAAACAGTAAACAACCAGACGAGGTTTTTGTAAGCAGGGGTATTAGCGACCAGATGGATCATTTTTTTGACTTTTACCCATGGTGGATTTTGGATTTACTCTGGCTTATGGATAATTTTACCTCCATACCACATGGGTTGCCCTAAGATGCTTAATTAATTATTTATGGGTGAGTACACTAATGATGAGAATGATAGCAAGTTGGGGGATTTTGGTGTAAAGATTGCATAAATTGTAAATAAATTAAACTATTGTAATAAGTGTTATTTGTCTGATTGGAAAAAATAAAAACAGTGCAGCATGACAGGTGGTATAATTTCTGTTCTCAATCGAATTGCTTGATCTAGTACAAGACTTACGGAACAGACGAGAGAAATTAATAACCTCTAATTATAGTTGTGTCGTTTATTTGAAAATAACAATTAAAAAAGGTGGAAATATCTGAGGAACCAAGTTTGATTCCTCTCTCTTCCAGAACCCCATCATTAAGATGGTATATCACTAGTCCAAAAGACAAGATTAACTGTTAAGATTAGTAGATTTAGATTAAATTTTTATTTTCACATTTTTAGGAGGACCAAATTAACCTCTATCCACACCGTATTATTAAGTAAAAGAAATTTTAAAAAATTCCAAATAATAGGTTGATTAGTCAAGGGCGATTCTTTTGGGAAATAAAGTGTTTTATTATTATTTACGACTGGTTTAAATTTTGTCAGATTTTTTTTTTCGTCTGTTTCTTTCTTTCTTTCTTATTTAGCTACACGACTCCATTGTTAGTCTCTACTCTTAAAATCTCCATCACTATGAAGTAAAGATTTCAAGTTTCAACTGGTTCACTTTTGTTATTATGTTGAGTCATGAATCCTTCTTTTCATCTCAAAACTTCACTCTTCACAGACTTAGTTTGAATTGCGTACTATAGGCGCTACAATGTGAAACACTTTTGGCTCAGGAGAGAAGTTGAATATTTATCGTCAACTACCTAGATATAGTTGGGTTTGGAAACTAATACAAATAGGGATGTGTGGGTTTTGTATTTTTGTCTTTTCATGTGGATGAAATCTCTGTATATGCTACATGTTTTGCTCTTTTTTTTCTTCCCTTTTTGAAAAAAAAGTTGCTTTTATCAAGTAGAAACTTCTCCGGGGTACAAACGCCCCATAGAGTTATGTTTTGCTGGGCTTGATACACATGCTTCGCTTTATATGAACTGTGATTTTTCGCTACTGGAAATTTATGAGCGGATGTTGTGAGAATGTTAAAAGAAATTCCGGATCTTGATTTGTTTTTGTGGATCTTGATCACGATTCTTTTTTTTAAAGATTTTTCTTGAAAAAAGGTGATAAGTACAATTATCTCAACTTGTGATAATTGTGATTTTCATCGATGATAAGTATAATTTTCACAATAATGAAAAAGAAAAACAGTAGTTTTCACATCAATTAATTGTGATAGTTCCATCTATGATAATAATGATATATGAAAATTCCATCTTTCATGATATATTGATATGTGAAAATTCTATTCTTTACAACTGTAAATCATTGCCTATCTAAAAAGATTTAGAACCTGAAGAAACTATAGTGATAATATCATGCAGTTAGTGATAATGGGGGTTTTCTTATCGGTTCCAAAATAAAACAAAACAATAACGTAAAAAATAATGTTATATCAAAATAAGAGGTCAAATATTTGACTGGAGAGACCTGGAAGATTATGAAATAAATTAACGCTAATAGAGTTAATTTAGGGATGTTTTTAATTTTGTCTTACTTTGACTTTCCAAAACTATAACTTCTCATAAACAAAAAAGAAAAAGAAACGGATTTATTATCCTAATTTAGTTAAAGGTTATTCATATAATTTAGTAAAACTATTACAAATTTTGGGTTATATATTAGTATTATCTTAATGATGGGTTTTTAATATATGACAAAATAAATAAATGAGCTACAAATATAAAAGCCTCAAACTTAGTATTTAATTGATTAATCGTTCGCAAAGAAAGTTAAAAACTCACTCAAGCCTATTCCTTTAAGACTCAATCAACAGAGTCGATCCATTTGATCTAATACTAGCCTAATACAACTATTGAGCATCTCGTTACAAATTATTAATGGGGTGGCCACTATTAACAATTAACCATTTAGGTAGATAACATTGTTAATGTCTTTGTTATCGACAACTATCATTATAACCCGCACCTCCATAGTAAAACCCGTGACCATCGGTATGCTCGTCGTCAATTTGGATTCGACACATGTAACTCAACATCTTCGGGGCTTTTGGCTTTTCGCTATTTTCATCAATTATTTGGACATAATTAAAAAAAAAACAGATACTCCAAAACCTCCTTCTGAAGGGAAATGACCATTACCCATTTGCGTTGTAATATGTCGTCCCTCAAATCTCTCATTAAAAATTTCTCCACTGAACCTTATTTTTATTGTTGTCTTTGATAATCGGGTGAATAAAGAACTTGGATAATATCCCACAAGAATACCTTGTATTTGTACCCCCACCAATTTCCACTATTTTTGTCCTGCAAAAATATTAATGTTAATATTTTTAAAGCAAAATTGGCAAAATGATGTGAGCGAGACATTGATTACTTCCATTTTCTTACCTTGTATATACCTAAGGTGGCATCTTTTTGGTCCCCTTTGAAAGTGGACATTTCCGTGAAGTTGCAATCAAGGGCGACATCGGAGGATGTCTGCAAAAAACCTTCACATTCGAGGATGGTGCAACTGTTTTTATAGCCATTGGCCTGACAGAAAAACAAAAAGAAATTGAATGATATTCAACAGAAATGGATGGCTTTCAGAGATTCATATCCCTTTCCCTTAGGAGATTTTCTAATGAATATAAAACATTCGTCCTAGTGTATGGAGTATAATATATGCTAATTCCGATCTATTATCGAAAAGGAAAAAAACCAGATGGCTTTTCGTTGAGCAATAACACTCACAGTCCACCGTATAAAGAATCTGGTATGGTAGTCACCGTATCTTGGTTGGAACTCCTAATTAAGAAGACAAATCATAATTTGATAGAATAAGTTTGAATTATGGAAACATAGCCTTGAGTGGATAACTTACTTCCCATCCAACTTCGATACTATTAAAATCTTCGGAGCCACCGGCTAAAACCCAGATTTGAGATACACTTACCTCAGCTGGTGTTTCCACTACCGGATTCCAAATATTTATTTTTGATTGGGCTCCTAGAAAATTTCCGTGCACCATAATTATCGCGTACATAAAATTTTTTATAGCACATACAAACACACGATGTCCAAAATTATTACAACAATATACACTCACGAAACAAATTAATAAAACTTTTCAGAAAAACTATTGTGTATAAATATACCTCAAGGCCGTCCATAATGTTATTTGTTTGTAAGGTATTAGGCGTCTCAAAATGAGAAAATTATGACGACGTTTACGCAAAAGTGTTAGAATGATTATCTTTTATATTCCTTCGTATAGGAATAGTTCCTTGTGGACATGTTCCATACTTATGCCAAGTCTGTGTAAGCTGAAACGTTCCAAAATTATTTAATTTTATATTCTTCGGATTTATACTTGGTCTCATCTGTTTCATATATACAAAAAAAAGGACTATTCTCTTTAGAGTTTGAAATAAAAACATATTATATGTATATATACACATATTATGAAGTAAATGATGATTTAGAGAAGGTTGTTTGTAAATATCATAAATACGTCGAGAAGCATGAGATTATTGTTTAAACGAATGTAAACTAATTTTTACCTTAATGGTCTTGATTATCACTTTGGTCACAACATTCGAAATCATTTTTTTGTCAACTAATTCTTCTGAAATTAAAATTACAAAAATAAGGATGGCTAGAATGATTATGAAACTGGTTGAGACCATGCATTTCGACATTATTAATCTGATTCTTTTCAGAAACCAACAATACTGCGTACACATGATATCTGATATGAGAGTTGGAGGAAATCGATTTATATGGGATTATACATAAAATGCGACATTAATTATTTACCTTTTATGATCGATAAACAATGGAACATTAATTTTTTACCTACTACTAATAATACATACTCCCTGTATCCCTATTTAGATGAACGGGCAGGTATTTTCACGCAGATTAAGAATAAAAAATTAAATATTTTCTAGAAAATACCCTTAATTATACTTCCTACTACTCTTAGTTTTTAATTCTAGTCTTTAATATAGATTATAAGATTATGTTAATTGTGAAGAAAACTCGTTTTAGGAGTGAAGTTTTAGTAATGCCATTTATGATATTGAAATGAGGATAATTTAGGGGGAATAAAGAATGAAAACTTTCATCTACTACGAGACTTATAAAAAACCCGAAACCTTCATTTAAATAGTTGCGGAGAGAGTATAAGAGAATCCATTCTCACTCATAATATTTATTGAATAAACACATATCAAATATTTGCATTAAAAATATCTATTCTAATAATAGTAAGATACAACTATAGTACTGTACTATCATTACATCGATTCAATCAATATTAATATTATATGATAATTATAAGCCAAATCACCCTTTAATGTTCTAAACTTTCTGAGCTCCCTCGTTGAACGGTAATGAAACCCTCGCTTCCTATTGGCCGAAATGAGAAGTTTGGGAATTGGTTCGTTTAGGAGGGACATTTGCCACATCCTAATTGGTGTAAATATTTTAGGTTCATGAAAACCTACTTTGTGAATGGATGTTCTTCCTCTAAATTACTAAAATACCAAATACAAAACCAAAAACAATTCCAAAAATCAAATTCTAGAATAATTCCCTAAACTACTAACATACCAAATACGAAAACAAAAACAATTCCAAAAATCAAGCTACAAGAATTTCTATATAAGACAGAAGCCACAAACATCACCGTATACAAACACTACCCTATTTTCATTCATTCCCGTAACATCCAAAAATTAAACACGAAAAATCTTCTTAGTAACAGATAGATTTACCATATTATCAAGAAATAAATCATGGTAAAAAAAAAAAATCCTCCATCGATTAGCAGAATCAAGTAATTAAGATTAGTTATATACAACACAAGATATTATCCCAATGATTTTGAAACTGTGCATTTTTATGAGGTATCGATTATTTATCTAATTGTTTCAGCTATATATAGATGAGGGAGGATCAGATGAGGTAGGATCCACGAACACTCTTGTATGCACACTATCATCATTTTCTCCACAAAACTCAAAGGATAATGAATTTAAATTTAATATTTCGAGGATACCTTCCTCTTATAAGGCTCTACATTCCTACTAAGAATGAGGACAATTCGAGTAGTAACACCACCATCTATCCCTTTGAAAATCAGTTATTAAAAACTAACGACGGAAATTAATATCGGTAGATGATTAGGTTTGGTATCTTAGATATATGCTAATTTTTAGTAGGAATGTAGAGTCTTATAAGAGGAAGGTATCATCAAAATATCAGATTTAAATTCATTTTCGTTTAAGTTTTGTGGAGAAAATAACGCAAATTATGTATGATGGTGTGCATATAAGAGTGTCCATGAATCCTCCCTCATAATTATATGCTAAAAAAAAGGTTTCACATTTGCTTCAGATGAAAAAGATGTCGGGAAACTTGTTAGAGTATGCTTGGTTGAACCCCACAAGTTTTGCTATCTCAAACTTGTTATAATGTTAGATGAGAAAAATTATATCTTGATTTCTGGTCTGGTAAGTCAAGTCTCGGACTAGGTATAGAAGTTGGTAGTTGAATATCATACATCACCCCTTGAAGGCTGAATATTGACGAAGACATTTGGAGAAATTCATTAACAAGGTATGTGAATACTGAACCATTATATTTACTCGCAAGATTTACCATTCCATCTATATAAGACTATGTCGTATGGCTTCTATTAGATTCATTGAAAAGAAGAAATTTCGAGTCAAGCTAGTCTTGTTAAACATCTCGAAATATGATTCAAGCATTGGATGTTCATAGGTCCTTAACAATATTAGTTCAAAACAATTTATCGTTCAAAAATTAATTTTGTGGATCATTTGAAAATTTCCCAATTAATGATTTTATCATTTGGGAGGGTTTCAGATATCAAAAAGAGAAATTCATAGCTTCTGTAATTTGAATCAGGGTAGGTTGGCGAACCGTCTCTCAAACCATAGATATCTGAGTTTCTAGAATACATGACGGTTGGTGAACCAGTTCGCAAACCTTAAGTTCAGAACGGGACAGTTCACCAACCTGTTTCATGAACTGTGGTGGTTTGAAATTGGTAAAAAGGATAATGGTTGGCGAACCCAGTTCACGAACCATTGACATCCGAGTTCACGAGCCGCTAAGGATTGGCGAACCCGGTTCACGAACTATAGCACCCTGACTCGTGAACTGCCTGACGGTTCATGAACTGTTTCACCAGCGGGCCTGGTGGATTTTTAGCAAATGCTTAAAGACTATGTTTTAAAATATGTTTAGCATTGCAATGACTCTCATAAGCACCTCTAATACATCTATAATCACTAAACACTTGTGCATGTGCATCATGATTAAAGTCTTAAGTGTTTAAATGAACATCAAATTGCTTACTAGTTCATAAGGCATATTTGTCAAGAACTATCATTATACACGGTTCATGTACCCGGACCACTATGTATATTCTTATATGTGATTTCAAGACAAACTTCTCACATGCTTACTTGAAACCCTAATTTGAGTTTCATCTAAACAGAGAAAGTGTTTGCTTGAATCTCAAGTTATCTTAGCTTGAATTTTAAGCAACCCTTAGTTTTGAACATCTATAGATAGAGACACTCTTTCAACTGGATAATTAATACCTAACACTTTGTGTCATAGTTGATAACTATATTCGTCCTCTATAGACATAGGTTTTCTCTGAGATACATAATTAGGTCTAGAACTTAAAGACTTCACTTGGGGATTCGTGAAGCCAGGTCCGACTATCTTTACCTTGATATTTCATGTATCCTGATCTTGCTTTTATGTTATCGAGGCTTTCATAATCTCTTTCAGACAATATAAATAGAAATCACAAAGTTCTCTTAGTCTCAGACCTTGTGATTCCTCAAGATAGATATCTGAAAAACTATTCTTAATTGATTTGCTCACTATTGTTCTTGAGGGGTGGTTAAGAATCCAGGTTTCTCATCTAACTGAGTGTAAGTGTTACCGATTTGTGAGGTTTGCTAGTTTTGTCTACTGGAAACTTAGTATATGTTAGAGCATTGCTCGGTCGAGCTCACAAGTGTTGATATCTCAATCTTGTTGTCAAATTTAGTTGTCAAAACTATATCTTTATTTCTAATCTACAATTAGTTAAGTCTCGGTCTAGGATAATGGTAGTTGAGAAACGAACCAGTCATCATTTGCATTCTACCATTTGAAGGCGAAGATCAACCTAAGCTTTTAGAGAACTTCATCAACAAAAGGTAAGCGAAGACAGAACCACCTATTTCTCAAGTTATATTCACTTTTTTTATCCTTGTGTTTTGGGGTAAAAACTGATTCTGCTGTTTTTGGTAAATTTGGGTGTCTTGATGAGAAACGAATTCAAACCCTAAATAAATGTACTGCACATGAGTACTTTTAGATTCGAGAGATCAATTTGTAAGACTCTGTCCTAAACCAAGAAATGGCCGTTCCAGATTCAATTCGGTCACAAAGTGAAGGAGAAGGGTTGATCTTAGGGAGGGAAGCGAAGAAAGTGTTTGAGATCAAAATGTTGAATTATGAAGGTGTGGCTGTTTTATGACTTGTATCAGAATGTGGAACTGGCTTGAAGAATGTAAGCGTATCAGTTCTTGGTGTTTTCTGGATACTTGTGTTGATCACTTCTGTTCTCGAAAATAGGTTGAAAAACCTATTTATACAAGTCATTGAGCGCACCCCTGATCTCGTAGGAAGTGGAGGCAATTAAGTAGTGGAGAAGTGGGGTTGTGCAAAAGGTGGTGACCATCACGTTTCCATTATGTGGGAAGACCGGTCACCCTTTTACCCACTACTCCCTCATTGCTGTTAACCGTCCGTCTTTTTCCTGACACTTTCTCGTAATGGGCGCGTTGCACGCCGCACATCGTAAACCACCGGACCAATACCCCAGTAAGCATCCCCCAGTTTGTGAAATGTTTGATGTCTCGAGTATTTTGTAGGAAAATATATACATCAGGTTGTTGAATACGTCAAGTCATGAGACTCGTTGCTTAAAGTAGCATATAGCGTTTTTAGGTCAAATAATAAAATTTATTTGTGGAATCAATATTTATAAAGCATCGTTTATAATTGATGCACATGAAGCATCACTTTTAAACAAGTTGCTAAAAATAATCGATGTGCAGGAAGCATTGTTGTTTTAGAGCTCGTCCAAATTAGTCGCGAGTTGAACGTCTTAAAAAGAGCGTGACCGACCATTTTCAGGGAGTTGGTATGAGCCGTGCGCGTGTGTCTGAGGCTGGCCGGTCATTCCTTATAGGAGAGTGGCGACTGGTAGCCATTCTAAAATCCTATCGGTCGATCCAAGTTAGATCTGGACCGTTTAAATTGGCTAGCCAAGTTGAGTGGCTGAGATGATTTGCGGCAGTTAATGACTGATGTAAAATCATTAAAATTGTATATAAGCAGCGCGAATGACCACCTTTGGGGGATCGTTTGGGAACCCTATAGGCAAGTCACAACTTGGCTGATCGTTCCCTGTGGAGGAGGGATAGACGGTGATTACAGCGTTGCCTTGTTGGCCTCCCGAAAATAAATTTAGACCATCTGACTAGGCTAACGAAGTTGGATAGACGAGATGATTTGCGGCAGTTGCGTACTTCCGTTGATTCAATTTAGGGTTTAGAAGCCGTGTGGCCAACCCTATTTAGGCTATTCGATTCAAGGCACTGGACATTGGTTTGAGCAGGCCGATTGGTCATATGCAAAGGCGAGCTGCTGGTGAGCACGCTGACATCTATTGGTCCACCTAAAATTAGATCTAAGCCATTCAATTTGTCTGGCGAAGATGGACGGAAGTGATCGATTTGTGTAAGAAGCACGCTGCCGCAACGCAACTTAGGGTTTCCGAAATAGCGTGTTCACCGAAGTTTGAGCAAACGATTTGATGCATTCCTGGCTTGCCGTGGGCAAGTCGATCGACCAGGGATGGAGCTGGGTCTCCGGTGAACGCGCCAGCACCTCTTTGATCATTCGAAGGAAGATCTAGATCGTCCAACTAGGCTAGCTAAGTTGGGCGGATGTGATGAATATGAGCCGTTATGGTCGGTCTTAGTGAAAAGACGAGGGTACCCAAATATACCTCAATCTAAAACTTTTCCACCTAAAAGTCATTTCTCCGAAAGTGATTGTCTATGGACTAAGTCGAGACAATACAACTAATCGGTTCACACTTCGTGTGATCGTCTATGGATACGAGATCGAGACAATACGACAAAAAGATAAATTTTGTGATTGACTATGGATACAAGATCGATACAATACAACAACGAAGTATGTTTACTTGATAAATGGTTCAGACTTAACCAAACACAATAAGATTACTATCAAGTAAATAAGAATTAACGTTTGTGTAATTTACTTTCAATTATAATAATAACAATTATAATTGCGGAAAATAAATGTAAATGACATGACAAGATTTTGTTAACGAGGAAACCTCAAATGCAGAAAAACCCCGGGACCTTGTCCAGGATTGAATACTCTCAGGATTAAGCCGCTATACAAAATCAAACCAATTTCGTATAGTTCAGACCAAGCAACTAAACCTATAGTTCACCTACTTCCGTATGTATTCCCACGCCTCCAACTTGTAATAAGTCACGTACTTGGAACAATTCCTTTGGTTCGTATTCCAAACAGTAAAGGAACAACAAATCTGTTTTGTAGCAACTCTTTTCAACTAAGTGATGTGAGTTCGACACAAGACTCTTCCGTTTATCCCAATAAACTCCTTTGTCAGGTCCTTAGATTTATCTAATAACAACTACCAAAGTAATTGTCAAGATTTTGCAATCAATACTCTTAATCACAAAGAATTATATTGATGCCGATCTACTCAACTAATCAATCCAATCTACCAAAAGGATAAACCGATTATAGTTGGATCCTCTTTAACCGAAACAAGTATTATGCACACCAAAGATTATGAACCCAAATCAGAAATCTTCTTCGTCTTCAAATCTTCTTAGATCTTCAATAAACACCTGCACACAATCAACTTGAATCTCTTATGATCAATCACACACAGAATGGAGTCTGTTAACAATGGATTATCACAAGACGTCTTTAGATCTACAAACAGTCTAAAGATCCCCGTCGAAACTTCGATCTAGTTTGAGTGAATCTTATATCGGAAGAGAAGATTCTCAAGCATAAACAAACTAGGTGCAATCAAATTTCAACAACCGTTAGTCAAACAAATCAATCAAAAACTAATAATAAACCGCAATTATCTAGTTTCCCACCAACGACACTAATAGAGCTTCTCAATCCCAAAGAAGTCTTTAAACCGAGCGGCCGTAAGAGATTTCGCTTAGTTAGGTTACTTTCCTCTCCGAATAGGCGGCTCCACCAGTAACAACACAACTATGTAGTTTTGATGGCTCTGAGGATTAGTTTGCTCGAAATGCAAACTTTGATATTTATAAACCAAGGAAGTTTGGACACCAAGGAATTTCCAAAACCGAAAATATTCTCAAGATATGCAATATATTTCCAAATTCGGTTTCCATAATTCCTGGAAATGCTTTGTCCAAATAATGACCGAAAATCTCTTAGAAAATCTCCAACTAGTAAATGCACATTACTAATTTCATTTTCCAAAAATAAAATTAAAAACCTTAATTAAAAGATTCTCAATTCATTTTTCGATCCGGGATTTTCCTTTAGCTATTAAGGAATATCTTTGAACAATAAAAGATAAGCGTTACTGCACATGTTCAAAGTATGTCGACATCTTAACTTAGTAAATCATCTTTCATATTTACTATCTTGGAATCGATTTTCCACACTTCCAAACAAGTTTAGAATTGGTTCATCTGACTTCCAAGAACTATGTGATTGATCAAGAACATTCAATCACCAAACATGGGTTTCACGGTTCTACCAAAACAAGTTTCGGTTCTACCTCCATGTGGGTACTGGAATTAGTCACACTAGCTTTCCAAAATTCGGTTGACTAGGTACTAGGATAGGTTCCCACATATATTTGGTATCTAACTTGTATTTGCTGCACATGTCCATAGGATCGGTTCCCAATATCTAAAAACGTGTTGCACATGTTCATAGGATCGGTTCCCAATATCTAGAAACTTTCTGCACCTCTTACAAGGATCGATTCCCCTCTTGTAATCGGTTGCACCTCTTACTAGGATCGGTTCCCCTTTGCTTAGAGTTGGTCATACCAATAACACTAAATCGATCATACCATCTCAGGTGATTACTTAAGATCGGTTTCACTAATAAAAGTCATACCAATACAAAAGTCAGGCCTTGTGAATAGTTTTACCAAGAACATAAACAATTCATGAGCGGTTATACTAATCACACATATTGGTAGTTCAAAAGATATGCAATGAATAACAATACGAATAAGCCTAGCGATTTCCCTTTCAATTCACAAAACAAGTTCATGAATTTACTTCCTTTAAACGAATGTAAAAATATTGTTTCCTAGGATGAAATCTTCACCTCATACCCATACATAATCACAATAGCATTCAAACGATTATGTCGATGTCTTATATACAATGTTCAAAAGATAAGCGTTATACTTCGTATTGTATTCCTTAATACTACGTCTAACTAGAGTATAATCATTCATGCTTCGTAGTTTTGTTTTCAATATGCACGACTTGAAAGATACGTTAGGGAATGAAACAGTTCAAGTCAAATATTACTAACCTCAAGTGGAAGGATGATGTTGTCGTTGTAGCTCCTTACTTCTTCACTTCTTCACGTCTTCACGTAATACTTGTAATGTCTCATATCCTAATACTTTCAAGCTAACCTATATGAAGTTGACTCTAGTACATAATCAAGTGATAAGTGCATATTGCACATATATTTGGTGTTAATTCCATGCTAGTATCTGTTGGTTTTATTGCAAATTATTGTATATTACGCTTGTTTTCTCTTATTTGTGTTTTATTAGATGAATCATCCAAAGAAGTGAATATGCACTTAATTGTGCAAGGAAGGAAGCTAGCTACAAGTGGAGAAACGCCAAAGACCAATTGGAACTCGTTCAAATACAAGATTTCTACTTTTCATTGTGTAGAGGACGAGAAGATGAAGACAATGGCGAAAGAACGGAGTCATTCTGAGTTCGTATGAAGAAGTTATGAGCAAAACAAGAACTCAGAAGCATAGGGCAAAATGGTCATTTTCCATGGGAAGTGCTATTGGCATCCCAACCGGATGATAAGGGACACCTTCCTGTTAAGGGGCAGTCAAGTTCAAGGGAAGTGCTAAAGGGAGTCCAGTCTTTTACTTAAGGGGCTGCCAAGATTCAAAGATTGATTAAGGCAGACGCCAAATTATTCAGGGCACTTCGTCTTCACTGTTCTTAAATAGAATGCAGGCGATGGCAGTCGGAACTTGATCATCATGATGATCATGATTTTGATGGATTTCAAAAGAAGGTATTTCGGGATCTTATAGACATCATTGGGTAATTGAAGGCGAAACAAAACATGGGTTGTCGCCTGATTTCGAGTTTTCACCGAGAAACGGTTTCGTTGCTGATGATCAAAATCCCGGTGATTAAGAGCAGTGAGAAAGTGGAGCTCGAGGAAGAAGAAGCTGCTGGCGAAACGAGATGAAGTTGGATGTGATTGCACGTGCTCGAGTGTGGAGTTATATGAGCAATGGTTGCTGTTGGAACAACACGAGAGATGGAGGAGTTCGAATGGGCTTCTTTGTTGTTGACAGTGATGATCGGCAGGGAGATGATATTCGAGCTGTGAAACAGGGCAGCAATGGAGAGGCTGAGTTACGAGTTTGTGTTGTTGTGGTTCAATGTTCGAGCTTGGCAGTGATGATATATCATCGGTGATTGTCATGGGAGTGCTGTGCTGATCTCGATGAGCAGAACTCAAGCTGCGGTGATGATGGCAGAGATGAAGGAGCTATCAACGAGAAAAGTTTTGATGTCGTTGTTGTTCGAGGGTTAGAGCTGGTTGTTGCCAGAGATGAAGAAATTGATTGACAGAGAAGAGAGATCGAACAAGAACATGGAAGGAAGAACGGCAGTTGCTGCCATTGGCGTTAGTTGAGCTCGAGAAGAATTGTTAGATGACATCACCATGGGACCCACTTCTGCTGTGATAGAAGTTCAACAGTCGTACAAATTAGAAGCAGGTGGAGCATGTGGTGGGCCCGTGTTTGCAGTACTTTTGCAGGCTGCTTTGACGTGTTTTGGAGAAGTGATGATTGTGTATGCGGCGGAGCATCGAAGCTGGATAGATAGATGGTGTAGATTAAGACACAAAGGGTTCTCAAATGATCGAACGGATCAGAAGCCATACGCAAGCTAATAGAATGCACCGCACGACACCCAATTACCAGCACTTATTTGGGATTAACTCCACGGACTTTTGTTGTCTATCATGTATGAGTTTTGTGGATCGGCTAGGGTATTTGATGCCTATAAATAGCTACCTAAACAAAAAAAAGAATAACTTCTTCTTTTATTATTTCTTTTGTAGTTATAGAACTTTTTGGGAGAGAAAAATACAGAGAATAGAAGAGAGGAAAGGTTTTATTTCATATCTAGGGTTAACCCCATTAGGGGGAAACCAAGCTATTTTCTTCTTCTTCTATATATATTTTTATGGGTTTTAGTAAATCCATGTGTAGCTGAATTTCTACTGATTAAGGTATGATTTCAAAGTCCTGGTTTATGAAACTTTAATTCTTTTTACAAGTTTATTTTAAGTTGATTTTTCTTGGGGTCGTGCTATCGCCTTGGTCGTGCGGGATTGTTTTATGAGCTAGCAACTTGCTAGCCGTTGGATAGGCTGAAATCTATTTATTTTGTTTTTCCATTTTAAAGTTACAACTGGCGTTAAATCGTGAGAATATACATAATTTTTAGTATATCCTCAAACTTAATTTATATTTATTAAGTGCCCCATTTGTAGAATGTATAAATAAATGAATCAGATTTCTTTTCACTTATTGTTCTCTCGATCGATGACATGAAATAGGTTTGTTTCTTCCTCCATAAAACGTTTACTTGTTAATTAGCTTCTAACTAAGCGGACTCCTTACTGTGTGGTGTAGGTAGTGATAGACAAGAACAACGTAAATGACGAGTTTTGAGAAAAACAGAGTATAAGGCTATATGCTAGCAAAAGCGCAAGTAAAGAACAATTTTCGAATTTGTGTTTGTAAGGTTACTACCTGTTTGGTCTACAATGTGTAATATGTTAGTTAGACGCATATCGCGGTGATGATTGCATATCCGTACACGGACAATCAAAATTAAGATGAGTAATTCGTAGTAGCGGTACCATCACAGCCTCACGGGTGACATTAATCTTAGTAATTTTAGTAGCGAGACAGGCTCTACGATCGAGTATGCAAATGTATTTCAAAAAATAAACCAAAATGCTTGCCAACTAATTCAAATGTGCACAATTAGTTTGAGTAGATTTGAATGTTATCAATGGAAAATTTTGATCTAAAAGAAAAACCAACTACTCATTGCTTCATGCCCATACACAATTATCTTTGCGCCTAACTAAGAGACATGCTAGTTGGTTGCACGCTGATGCTTCCACTTGCTGCACGACCTTGTTGGACTGTGTGGACATAAAAAGGAAATTCTGCAAAGGAGAGTTTTGCAACTGTTGGTTTGGTGAACTCATGGACAAAAGATTAAGTACTATTAAGCTTGTATAATGACAACAGAGTACAGTATGATCAATAGACAATACGAATAGTTATTTGGTGAAGATAATAGAGAACTAATTGTTTTCATACTGCAACCTAACTCGTTCTTATTCATACACGTGAAAGTCGTCAAAACATACCATGGAGAGATTCGGGTTGGCTGTTTATTTCTCTGAAAGAATCTTTGCTTTTTCCTGCGATAAAATGCATAAGTTACAAAGTTAATGAGAAATAAAACAAAACAATGGCCATAAACTGAAATGCTAATTCAAGGGAAAGGGAAGCATTAACAATGGCCACAAACTGAAATTCTTGCCTGGTGATAGATCCCAATTGTTATCAGTAACATCTTCGCTGCAATCGAACTCACTTAATAGATTTCGGCAAGGATTCATTTCTTCACACCACAGAGCGAAAGCCCTAGAATTGATTTAATTGAAGAATGTACACGGGTTTTCATTTACTCAAGGGAAAGATCCTTTTAGCGAAGACAAAGACATATTTAAGGGTTGTAGTAGTTTTGTTAAATAAATATAAGGACGTGTTTAAAATTAAAATCAGTGACAGTTGTAGATTCTTAATGGACGGCTAAAAAAAAGACATATTCATATCTAACGTTTTAGAAGTTGCTAGCTCATAAAGCCTTCCCGCACAGCCGTGCGGGATAGCACTACCCTTTTTCTTGTCGATTGTCTCTATTATTTTTATCGTCTAAGATTACTACTGGGTTGTTCAACTGGCCATTTGAATTAACTTGGTAGTAATTCTTCTACTAGTATTGGGATTGGTGATACGTGTAATAGTCACTCAATTCCATACACAAGTAGTTGTTTATGGGTAAAAATCGTTTCTGCCGATTTCGGTAAATTCGGTAGGTGAGTGAGAAACTGGTTCAAACCCTAAACAAATATGTTGCACGTGAGCACTTTATAGATTCGAGAGATCAATCTGTACAAGTCCCGGCCTAAACCAAGAAATGGCCGTTCCGGACTTGCTTCGGTCACAAAGTGGAGGAGAAGGGTTGATTTGGGGAGGGAAGCAAAGAAAGGTGTTGAGACCAGAATAGTTCGGGAGAGTAGTATCTCGACTTGTATCGAAAGTAAAAGCTTGGGAAGCTTGCAAGAGATGAAAGCTTTTTGGGAGAGCTTGCAAAGTTGCCTTTCGAGATTGTAGTATTTTTCTCCCGACCGAGACTTGTTGTCCGGTGGAAATAGGTAAGACCTATTTATACAAGTCGAGATTGAAACGTACCCTGGCCTCATGAAGGAAGAGAGTAAAGGGTGAAATAATGGGAGGAGGTGGTAACCGCATGGTTTAATGGGTGAAAACGTTTTTCACCATTATTTCCTCTTTTATTTGACCGCTTTATTCCTATTCACGCTTTCTTAATGTGAGCGTAGTGTACGCTGCATCTTTGTGACCGCCAAACCAAAACCCTAAAGAAGCATCCCCGGTTTGTGTTGATATCTCGTTGGTTGCGCCTTGAGTGCAAGTGGTGCTTTGCTTCTTGGCGCGTGTGGCATGTGCCAATGGCATGTGCGGAATGCCTTGGTGGTAGGTTGCATGGTTTGCAAGTTAGGCTACCAGCGTGTGTGTTTGGCATGTGCCAATGGCATGTGCGGAATGCCTTGGTGGTAGGTTGCACGGTTTGCAAGTTAGGCTACCAGCGTGTGTGTTTGGCATGTGCCAATGGCACGAACGGCCATGTTGACCTAGTTGCAAGTCTTGCAAACCTAGGGCGCTATATTTGGCGTGTGCCAATGGCATGGCGACTTGGAATATGGCTTGCGGCACGTGTTGGCACGTGCCAATGGCATGTGCGGCCATGTTGACCTAGTTGCAAGTCTTGCAAGCCTAGGGCGCTACATTTGGCGTGTGCCAATGGCATAGCGACTTGGAATATGGCTTGCGGCACGTGTTGGCATGTGCCAATAGCATGTGCGGCCATGTTGACCTAGTTGCAAGTCTTGCAAGCCTAGGGCGCTATATTCGGCGTGTGCCAATGGCATAGCGACTTGGAATATGGCTTGCGGCACGTGTTGGCATGTGCCAATGGCACGTGCGGCCATGTTGACCTAGTTGCAAGTCTTGCAAGCCTAGGGCGCTATATTTGGCGTGTGCCAATGGCATAGCGACTTGGAATATGGCTTGCGGCACGTATTGGCATGTGCCAATGGCATGTGCGGCCATGTTGACCTAGTTGCAAGTCTTGCAAGCCTAGGGCGCTATATTTGGCGTGTGCCAATGGCATAGCGACTTGGAATATGGCTTGCACGCATTGGCATGTGCCAATGGCATGTGCCAATGGCATGTGCGGCCATGTTGACCTAGTTGCAAGTCTTGCAAGCCTAGGGCGCTATATTTGGCGTGTGCCAATGGCATAGCGACTTGGAATATGGCTTGCGGCACGTATTGGCATGTGCCAATGGCATGTGCGGCCATGTTGACCTAGTTGCAAGTCTTGCAAGCCTAGGGCGCTACATTTGGCGTGTGCCAATGGCATAGCGACTTGGAATATGGCTTGCGGCACGTATTGGCATGTGCCAATAGCATGTGCGGCCATGTTGACCTAGTTGCAAGTCTTGCAAGCCTAGGGCGCTATATTTGGCGTGTGCCAATGGCATAGCGACTTGGAATATGGCTTGCGGCACGTATTGGCATGTGCGGCCATGTTGACCTAGTTGCAAGTCTTGCAAGTCTTGCAAGGGCGCTATATTTGGCGTGTGCCAAAGGCATAGCGGCTTGGAGATTTGTTGCCATGGTGTGCAGTATGCGGCTTGGTTTGGCATTGTTGCCAATGATGCTGTGATATGCGGCTTGGTTCGGCATTCTTTGCCATGGTGCGCGAGTGCGGCTTGGTTTGGCATTGCTTTGCCATGGTGCGCAGAGTGCGGCTTGGTTTGGCATGGTTGCCATGATGCGCAGAGTGCGGCTTGGTTTGGCATTGCCGCCATGGTGCGCAGAGTGCGGCTTGGTTTGGCATGGTTGCCATGGTGCGCAGAGTGCGGCTTGGTTTGGCATTGCTGCCATGGTGCGCAGAGTGCGGCTTGGTTTGGCATGGTTGCCATGGTGCGCAGAGTGCGGCTTGGTTTGGCATGGTTGCCATGGTGCGCAGAGTGCGGCTTGGTTTGGCATGGTTGCCATGGTGCGCAGAGTGCGGCTTGGTTTGGCATTGCTGCCATGGTGCGCAAAGTGCGGCTTGGTTTGGCATGGTTGCCATGATGCGCAGAGTGCGGCTTGGTTTGGCATTGTTGCCAATGATGCGCAGTATGCGGCTTGGTTTTGGAATTAGGGTTCTGTGTTGAAAACCCTAATCTGGTATTTTGAAAAAATACCCCTATTAATTATTTACACCTGAGTTAAATGCTCTTAGTTAATGTGTTGCGGGTAACACTAGGTCATGGGGTTTTACGATTTTACCCCTTGTCTAAAAACCACCATCAACATTAAGTCCCCTCTTAGCTCGGAACAGGGGCTTTGTTGCGAGGTAAGCATAAGATGGTGACAAACTATTAACAACAAACCGTAAAGAAAATTGAAAGAGGCTTGTCTGACCTTTTATAAATAGGATTTGGAATCCTTGCCTCGGTAGTTTTGCACAAATCGGGAGGATAGCACAATTGGTGGGCCGTGCGGCTTAGGCGACGTTGGGAAGTTGGCGTGAGTTGGGAAACCGAGTTGGCTAGGTTTGGCGGGACCGGCGCAAAGTGTAGAAGCCGTGTGTGCTTGCGGAGTCGGTGCAATTGGTGGGGCGGTGCAGCTTGGGCGACGTTGGGAAGTTGGCGTGAGTTGGGAAACCGAGTTGGCTAGGTTGGTGGGACCAGGCGCAAAGTGTAGAAGCCGTGTGTGCTTGCAGGGGTCGGTGCAATTGGTGGGGCCAGGTGCAGCTTGGGCGACGTTGGGAAGTTGGCGTGAGTTGGGAAACCGAGTTGGCTAGGTTTGGTGGGGCCGGCGCAAAGTGTAGAAGCCGTGTGTGCTTGCGCAGTCGGTGCAATTGGTGGGGCCGGTGCGGCTTGGGCGACGTTGGGAAGTTGGCGTGAATTGGGAAACCGAGTGTGCTAGGCTGGTGGGACCGGCACAAAGTGTAGAAACCGTGTTTGCGGGCGTGACTTTGGTAGGCATTGGGAAGTCGCACCCTTTGTGGGCCCGTTTCTTACACGCGTGATTTTGGTGAAAAGGGGAATCCTTCCTTACTTCAAAGTCTTTCACGCCTATATATGTATATGTATATACATAAAGCCCCTTTCTCCCCCTCATGCGCTTTATTCTTTCCTCTTTTCATACTAGCGGCAAAGAGAAACCGGCTTCTAGGTATGACTTCGAGTACTCTTCTTTTCTTTTTTTTTTTTTTCACATAGGTATAAACCTTAAGAGTAGGCGCGTCCACAATCCTTGTATATGATTCCTTAGCGTGCCTCTTGTAGAAAATATTGTACGTATGCAACCAAGGGAATACTGCATATATTGTTTGAACCCGTGGGAAATATTGCATATATGAATTTTTGGTTACGAAAGAAATATTTGAACCACGAAGAAAATATGCGTGTGTATTTCGAACCCGTAGAGAACCCTGTATGAATCCCGAAGAAGAATACTGTGTATATGCTTCATATGACTTCGAACCCGCAGAAAATATTGTATATATGATTTTTGCTTCTTGAGAGAAATACCACGCGCGCAGTTTTGAACCAATCGAAAAATGCTCCATATATATTTTTGAACCCGAAGAAAGATATCAGTAGACACACTTGTACCCGTATAGAATGCCGCGTATATAGTCTCGAACCCGAAGAAAATACGTCTTCCTACCCCTTTCTTTTTTTTTTTTGTTGGGTACGATTATGTGTCGGGAGATAACTTCGCCTTTCTTCGTTTGTTTTGTGCGAGATATCTTATTACCAAATTGTTATGAAGGAATTCGATAAGATGTTACACAGAACCAAATTTCACTTCGTCGAAGGATGCTCATAATTCCAAGCCGAACATAGATGATGAATTCTTCACTAGAGCCCTCGCCCCTGCTCGGAAGAATCACCCGGAGTTTCGTGCCAATTTTGCTAACCGGTGGTGAGGATGACAGGAGGACACGTTCGGTCTGCCCAGAGAGCACCATTCGGTTCTGTCTTCATAAAGGGGTATATTCCTCTTCCAACATTGACTTCAGGATGTGTCAAAGTCCATTGCGTTCTTTTGACAGATGGGTTGAGTTCATGGTGAGCGAGGAGCGTATAAATACCAACTTGACTCGAGCTCAGGTCATTGATGATGTCAAGACTTGATAAATCTCTAGATTAGGAAGGACATCCCGAGGCTTGGTTGCTTTCCTCTCCGGATGGTGCTCGGTCACCCATACAATCATATGTAGATGGGGCGAGATAACTTTCTCCTTGGAGAGTGTGGCTCTCTTTCTTTGAATCTTCCAGAATCGGGAATCTTAAAATCCAATTATCCGAAAGTGAGGTGAAGATGCGGGATGACCTTGCCGCTAAGTTGGGGAATTTCGCTCGGAAAGACTCCATTGCGAAGTCGAAGGACTCGCCCCGGAAAGAGGATGAGAGGTGCCCTTACGGTTGGTGGATATCTCAATGGTTTCGGACGAGTTGGAGCACGAATGAGAAAAGCGATGATCTTCATGTCGCAGCGTTTTTGGCTCTCTGGTTGTCTAGAGACATTTTTAATGACGGCTCGGCAAGAAAGGAATAAGACCGAGTTGTTAGCGATTCTTTGTGAAGTTGGCAAAGGGTGAAGTTCTTCCCATTGGCAAGCTGTTCCTTGGTTCCCGTATGTGCATCTCGGATCACCTAGTTGCGAACATGCGAGTTTCGAATGGTTTCATGAAAGTGGATTCATATGTGCACGTTGCTTTTCCGCAAGTCCGCTATGGGAGCACTTTGAGAAATATGCTCAAACCGTTGCCTTCGCTTCCGTGAGTTGGGGTGGCTCCCAGAAATTCTTCGATGGGTGAACGGGCGTCCAAGAGTTGGCGTGAGCTTGGTTAGTTTTCTTGACAAGTTGCACGAAATCAATTTCCGTCCATGGGAGCCGGTCCATAAATCGGTGGCTCAAATTGACACTTTTGCTTCTCGCTCCGCTCATGTCTTTGTCTTGATGGCGATTTGAGCGTTGGTGAAAAAAACTTGTTTATTCAAAGCCGATTGCCGGTTATATGCCGTCTTTCTTCGTGGGGTCTTTCCAGATAGCTACTTACAATATTGACCGTGTTGCTCGTCACATGGGTTTCGATCAAGGGGTACCTCTTGCTTACCAGCCGGTGCTTCCTAAGGATTCGTTGCGTGCTGCCCTCAATGCCAGTGCCCTCGAGCCGGGCATCCGTATTCCCTTCTTACAAATGGGAAGAGTAACTTCGACGACCTTTGGCTATAATGAGTTCTGGTGCGACGAGTTTACCATGATCCAAGCTTTTGTGAATAACGTGGTAGAAAATGTTCGTTGCAAACCTTCCCAGCACAGATTCGAAGGAGTATCCAATGTTGAGAGATCCCAAGCGAAAGTCGCCTAGTAGTCGGAAAGTCCCCAGGCCAAGGAACGGAGAACGAAAAATCGTCTTTGGCGGGTTCGGACGGTTTCACAAGATCCTCTCACGGCTCTTGTGTCTTTCGGTTCTTCCAATAACCGGTATGTGTCGCCTCTTCTTTGGTTTGTCTCAAAACACGCGAATTTTGGTGAGAATATGTGTCTTGTTTCCTTCGGGGGCTTGGTAGTGTTAATGCTTTATTTGCTCTTGCACGTTGCCGGGAGACGACAATTTCTTCAAAGAACTCCAGCAGCATTGAGCCTTCTCGTAGTGATGATGAGTCGAGAGAGAAGAGGGTTCGACAAGTGAGAGTGATTCCTCCGGCAACACTGGTACTGGTTCTGTTTCGGGAAGTGGTTCGGTGAGTTTCGCACTTCTTTTCTTTCTTCTTTTGTTTCCTCTTTTGGGAAAATATATGACTCAAGTTCGCAGGAGGAATCCGATCCGGAGGATGATTCTGGGGTAGAGGCACACGAAAGCTTGCCTTTGGTGACCACCGTTGGTGACTTGGAGATGGGCGTTAGCCAATTGCCGGGCACAGATGTGGCTCAAACGGCGGATGATTCTCTGATGGTTGTTACCGTAGACATGGAGGAAGACCCTCTGCGAGTCGTGAGGCCAGGTACAGGCGCCATTTTTGATCCTCCGTACTTGGTTCCTCATCCAGGTCATGTGCTGGTTGGCGGCTTCAGCGTGCCGGCTAAGCACGAGGCGTTGTACACCGTAATGCAGGAGAAATACGGACATATGGCCACAACCAAGAAAGTCACTAGTCGATTTTCTTGGTTAAGCATGTGGAAGAGGCTTTATCTTCCATCGAGGATATGCGTGAGGTGACTCGGGTCACACCGTTTCAAGACGTTATTCGACCGGGAGCACCATCGCGACGTGTGCGTAGAAAAGGAGTTCAACACTTCGTGGTTTGTCGAAGGCCTTCTTTGAGATCCAAAAGTTGAAAGATGCGGCAATCGAAAGCCTTTCCGCCGAGGAGATTGCACGACGGGAGGCGGAACTCGAAGAGCTTTCCAAGATGTTGACTATGAAGAGAGCGGCTCTCGAAGATGCAAAATTGACTTTCTCCAAGAAGAAGCGGACTTCGTTGGATAATTTTCCTTGAACGTTTCTCTGCTAAACTTTCATTTAGGTTCTTTTTTTTTTTTTGAAAGACATATTGGATGTCTGGTTCAAGGTTTGACCGGTTTTGGTAGGCAATTTGGTAGCTTTTGAGGATATTGGATTATTTCGGGATGAATGGTTTTGATAATATAACTCGATTATGTTTTGGGAAAGGAATATTGCTTTTATGAAAGTGTGTGCTAGCAATAGGCACAATACTCGGTAGTATAATGGTTTTACTAAAAACCTAAAACAAATCATATATCTTGCGTAGTCCGAATTTACTCACTTCATAGGTTTTTGCGAACATGCCCCTCTTCATGTAAAAGGCGGTTTCTTTGGTAGCATCGCTTGACAAGTCCCCAATCACCGGTAGCATCTTGGCGAGTCCCCGGTTTTCTTGTGTAGTTTTTGTTTGGTAACCGGGTTGTCCGGTAGTTGCATCGGATTGAGTCGCCTTCCCCTACCATATTGACATCCGGGTCGAAGAACGAGATCGACAGTCGACATTGTAGCCAGATAGATCAATCCTCCATTTGTGGTCGCCAATTGTTTATAGGTAAAAATCGTTTTTAGATTTCGGTAAATTCGGTAGGTGAGTGGCTGGTTCAAACCCTAAACAAATGTGCTGCACGTGAGCACTTTATAGATTCGAGAGATCAATCGTACAAGTCCGGCCTAAACCAAGAAATGGTCGTTCCGGACTTGCTTCGGTCACAAAGTGGAGGAGAAGGGTTGATTTGGGGAGGGAAGCAAAGAAAGGTGTTGAGACCGAGAATAGTTGGGAGAGTATTATCTCGACTTGTATCGAAAGTAAAAGCTTGGGAAGCTTGCAAGAGATGAAAGATTTTTGGGAGAGCTTGCAAAGTTGCCTTTACGAGAGTGTAGTATTTTTCTCCGACCGAGACTTGTTGTGGTGGAAATAGGTAAGACCTATTTATACAAGTCGAGATTGAAACGCCCTGGCCTCATGAAGGAAGAGAGTAAAGGGTGAAATAATGGGAGGAGGTGGTAACCGCATGGTTTAATGGGTGAAAACGTTTTTCACCATTATTTCCTCTTTTATTTGACCGCTTTATTCCTATTCACGCTTTCTTAATGTGAGCGTAGTGTACGCCGCATCTTTGTGACCGCCAAACCAAAACCCTAAAGAAGCATCCCCGGTTTGTGTTGATATCTCGTTGGTTGCGCCTTGAGTGCAAGTGGTGTGCTCTGGCGCGTGTGGCATGTGCCAATGGCATGTGTGGAATGCCTTGGTGGTAGGTTGCATGGTTTGCAAGTTAGGCTACCAGCGTGTGTGTTTGGCATGTGCCAATGGCATGTGCGGAATGCCTTGGTGGTAGGTTGCACGGTTTGCAAGTTAGGCTACCAACGTGTGTGTTTGGCATGTGCCAATGGCACGTACGGCCATGTTGACCTAGTTGCAAGTCTTGCAAGCCTAGGCGCTATATTTGGCGTGTGCCAATGGCATAGCGACTTGGAATATGGCTTGCGGCACGTGTTGGCACGTGCCAATGGCATGTGCGGCCATGTTGACCTAGTTGCAAGTTTTGCAAGCCTAGGGCGCTACATTTGGCGTGTGCCAATGGCATAGCGACTTGGAATATGGCTTGCGGCACGTGTTGGCATGTGCCAATAGCATGTGCGGCCATGTTGACCTAGTTGCAAGTCTTGCAAGCCTAGGGCGCTATATTCGGCGTGTGCCAATGGCATAGCGACTTGGAATATGGCTTGCGGCACGTGTTGGCATGTGCCAATGGCACGTGCGGCCATGTTGACCTAGTTTGCAAGTCTTGCAAGCCTAGGGCGCTATATTTGGCGTGTGCCAATGGCATAGCGACTTGGAATATGGCTTGCGGCACGTATTGGCATGTGCCAATGGCATGTGCGGCCATGTTGACCTAGTTGCAAGTCTTGCAAGCCTATGGGCGCTATATTTGGCGTGTGCCAATGGCATAGCGACTTGGAATATGGCTTGCGGTACGTATTGGCATGTGCCAATGGCATGTGCGGCCATGTTGACCTAGTTGCAAGTCTTGCAAGCCTAGGGCGCTATATTTGGCGTGTGCCAATGGCATAGCGACTTGGAATATGGCTTGCGGCACGTATTGGCATGTGCCAATGGCATGTGCGGCCATGTTGACCTAGTTGCAAGTCTTGCAAGCCTAGGGCGCTACATTTGGCGTGTGCCAATGGCATAGCGACTTGGAATATGGCTTGCGGCACGTATTGGCATGTGCCAATGGCATGTGTCGGCCATGTTGACCTAGTTGCAAGTCTTGCAAGCCTAGGCGCTATATTTGGCGTGTGCCAATGGCATAGCGACTTGGAATATGGCTTGCGGCACGTATTGGCATGTGCCAATGGCATGTGCGGCCATGTTGACCTAGTTGCAAGTCTTGCAAGCCTAGGGCGCTATATTTGGCGTGTGCCAAAGGCATAGCGTCTTGGAGATTTGTTGCCATGGTGTGCAGTATGCGGCTTGGTTTGGCATTGTTGCCAATGATGCGCGATATGTGGCTTGGTTCGGCATTCTTTGCCATGGTGCGCAGAGTGCGGCTTGGTTTGGCATTCTTGCCATGGTGCGCAGAGTTCGGCTTGGTTTGGCATGGTGGCCATGATGCGCGAGTGCGGCTGGGTTTGGCATTGCCGCCATGGTGCGCAGAGTGCGGCTTGGTTTGGCATGGTTGCCATGGTGCGAGAGTGCGGCTTGGTTTGGCATTCTTTGCCATGGTGCGCGAGTGCGGCTTGGTTTGGCATGGTTGCCATGGTGCGCGAGTGCGGCTTGGTTTGGCATGGTTGCCATGGTGCGCAGAGTGCGGCTTGGTTTGGCATTCTTTGCCATGGTGCAGCGAGTGCGGCTTGGTTTGGCATGGTTGCCATGGTGCGCAGAGTGCGGCTTGGTTTGGCATTCTTTGCCATGGTGCGCAGAGTGCGGCTTGGTTTGGCATGGTTGCCATGATGCGCAGAGTGCGGCTTGGTTTGGCATTGTTGCCAATGATGCGTAGTATGCGGCTTGGTTCTGGAATTAGGGTTCTGTGTTGAAAACCCTAATCTGGTATTTTGAAAAAATACCCCTATTAATTATTTACACCTGAGTTAAATGCTCTTAGTTAATGTGTTGCGGGTAACACTAGGTCATGGGGTTTTACGATTTTACCCCTTGTCTAAAAACCACCATCAACAGTAGTACATCGCAAAAGCTGACAGAGGGATTCTGTTAAGCAATTGTGTATAGAGATGACACTAGTAAGCAGACCGAGCTTATGCGTCTGATGCTAGGATCAACCTAATTCACAAAACGTAATGCATCCGGTGGGTTACATCTTGAGAGCTTATTCATGGTGGCTCGGATGGATAGAATGCGGTAGTCGAGCGCTTAGTATCCGGTGGCAACGAGAATTAGGGGATAGCAGATCTTATTGCTATTCTACGGTTGGTGATAATAGAAAATTAACAAGAGATAAACAAGTACTTTTATTAAGTTTCTGATCAGTGGCGGCGAATGATTCCTTAATCATCTTTACTTTCTTATTTGTTTTCTTTTTACTCCACTATAAAACCATCCCCTTTTGTCTTTTACTTTACTTTGCTGAACTAAATAACCTATCAATTATACATCTCTCTGTGGGAACGATCTCTTACTACCGCTATTGGATGATGTGAGAGTGGTGTAATATAGCGGACATCCAATAAAAACGTCTTCCTTCGGCTCGTCTTCTTCATCTTCTTGGTCTTCGTCTTCGGTCTTCAACTGTTGATGATAAACTCTTGAACTTCGTAAATCCTGACAATTTGTAACTCTTTTCCTCAATTTCCTTGTTGCTTGAAACTTCTTTATATATTTTTCTTCCCCATGGCCTTATTGAACAAATAACAACCTAAATGCAAATCTTTTTGTTTTTTTTTTTTTTCTTTTCTATTTTTTTTTTCCTTTTTGTATTTTGTATTTTTTATTTTTAAACAAAAAGATTGCAACTACAAAAGTAATAATTAAAATAACATGGCCATGAAAGAAGTACTTTACCACTCTGATCTTCACAACTTGTATTGTCTTTGTATCATAAACTTCAATAACTTTCACCTTTTGATTTTCTTCGCTCTTGTAAATAAGTCTTCAACTTGAATATAGAATTTCGATCCTTATGTGTAAGTCTCCAACATGTACATAAAAATCTGCTCATTGTATGTTGCTTTACTTGGATATGAAATATGCTCTTTTCTTGTATTGTTGCTTAAACCTCAAACGTCTTCAACTTTCCTTGTAGATTTTGATGTCGCTCTTGTTGATGATGATGTGTTTCTATGGATCTGTTGTTGGCGAGAGAGAATGGTGCTAACTGCAAATCAAACTACAAGAAGGTGGTGTTTATCTATAGACGTCACCCTTATGATTGACAAAAATTAGCACTCAAGAGATCAAAGAGTAGTGCTTCTATTGGTGGGAGATTGGGTAGCTCACCATTCTACCCGAAATTAACGTATGGTGACACACACTCAAAAGAAAGCTCTTTAGTCAACTACAAAGAAATTTGGTCTGGTGCCTCTGTTGATATGAAAATAGGTAGTCTCCACTAATGATTGATCAGCAACTCTAATAATGCATTTCTCTCTGCTCCTAATTTGCATCACCGGCATGATTAAATCCATTATTTAACACTCTAACAAGTAAGAAATCCGAACGTAGTTCCCTAACACTTCCAAGTTCAGTTATGTCGGTCAAAATTCTCTATGTAAACATACCTAAAAGTATGCTAGTGACTCTAAAATCTCTAGAAGTTGGAGGTTTTATTCAAATATATACAAAAAATTTGAAAATTTTGACTCAAAAAGGCTAAAAAACTCTATATGCAAAATATCCAAACACTCCCCCACACTTACACTTTACATTGTCCTCAATGTAATTGACTCGTCCTAAGTAAAGTCAAGGTGGGAAATCCTAATATGATATGCAAAATAAGAAAACTAAAAACGAAAAGGATAGAAAATACAAAACCTATGGGTTGCCTCCCATGCAGCGCTTAGTTTAACGTCCTCAGCCAGACCTTCGGGTTATCGTCCGTAAACCAATAATCTGAAAATCTGGTAGTCCTCCCAGACAATAATCTGCAATTCTAATAACAACTTCATGAAAACATTAGCACAAAATATAAATATAGAAGCTATCACTTTATTGAAGTTTCCCCCACACTTCGTCCTTTCTACACTCGGAAGTGGATAGAGAACATAGAATTCGGAAACTTCAAAAGGTTCTTCAGCTTGGTGAACATGCACAATTCTAGAATCAAACACATCAAGTGGTGGATACTTAGAAGCAAAATAATCCGTTAAAACTTTGGAAGAACACAACTCCAATCCTAAATGATGTATTTTCTTAAAAGCTGGTTTAACAACTCTTTGAGAAGCTACTTCAATTGGATGGAAATGATCAATAGATATAGAATTATGTAAAGGATTAGAAAAACCTTGTTCGTGATCCTCATCTTTTATCTCTAGTGAATTATTTACCTCAAGTATATCGTGGTCCTCTATCGAACTCTTAATTTCTGCGTCAACCGAAATCTCAGCATCATCGACAAGCTCAATTGGGTCTTCCACAACTTCAATCAATTTGGTTTCATTCTCAATCATCTTATCATCAACAACCTCATCATCGGAATCGAAATCATCTCCTAGGAAGTCTAGTTCATTGGTACAAATCCTATAATCCTCGTTTGAGTACGTTACACCATTTATAACAACGGTTATGTCATATCCATTCTCCTCCTTTTGAATAGGCGAGTGATCGTTATTATGATTCGGACATGGAAAAACTTTACCATTATTGCAAGAACTTTCTAAAGGTTGCTCATCTTCATAATCATTACTGATCAAGTATTCATTACTATCCATGGGGATGTCAGAATAGTTTTGGTTTTGAGACCAAAGTTCTTCTTTATTCCTCTCTTCTTTAATTTGATCAAGGTCTCTTCTTAAGTTTTGGACACTTTCTTGAAGTTCTTGGAGTGATGTATCAACACTCTGCGGATATTGGTCCAATCCTTGTTGATGTTGTGCCATTGCTTGGATCAGTTGTTCAAGACGTTCTTCAGAACCTATATTTTCACTCACCACAAAATTTCCAGACCAGGTCTCCTCCTTTTGAATAGGTGAACGATCATAAAAACGATCAGGAGTTTGGTTATATATATTGTAGTAAGATCCGATTGATGTATTGTTCTCCATGCTTGGTTCTTCATTAAGGGGTTCCGGCGTGGATAAACTGGTCTTTAACTGAAGAATCAACCAATCAAGCTTCTGCTCATCATTAGAAGATAAACGATTAGAAGAATAACTATCCCCCCATCCTTGTGATTGTTCACTTACATGCCCGTCATAAGGTTGTTGACATGTATGAGAATATCCATAAGGTTCCGTAGGATATTGATCATAGCCAAAAGATTGGTTCTGATTATACCGATAGGATGGTTGGTAGTTGTCATATGAATGAAATTGAAAACCAAATTGATTACCACTATTATATGTTGATTGTTCTTGTGCTCCGTACATGTTATTTCCATAAGGAAACATGACGACTCACAAGTAAGAGAATAAAAACAAAAATCTAAAAAAACAAACAAAAACAAGCTAAACAAATAACAAACCAATTAGCAACCGTTCCCCGGCAACGGCGCCAAAATTTGATGCGCGTCGTTTACACAACAAATTAATAAATATATTTCCCACTAATTAACTGGTAATATAGCGGTAGTAAGAGATCGTTCCCACGAGAGAAATGTGTAATTGATAGGTTATTTGATCAGCAAAATAAAGTAAAAGACAAGGGGATTGGTTTAAAGTAAAATGAAAAGAATAACAAATAAAAGAAAGATGATTAAGGAATCATTCGCCGTCACTGGAAAGAAACTTAATAAAAGTACTTGTTTATTTCTTGTAGAATTTCTATTGTCACCAACCGTAGAATAGCAATAAGCTCTGCTATCCCCGGAATTCCTGTTGCCATTGGATACGAAAGCGCTCGACTACCAGATTCTATCCATCTGAGCCACCATGAATAAGCTCTCAAGATGTAACCCACCGGATGAATTACGTTTTGTGAATTAGGTTGATCCTAGCATCGGACGCATAAGCTCTGGTGAGCTTACTAGTGTCATCTCTATACACAATTGCTTAACAGAATCCCTCTGTCAGCTTTTGCGATGTACTACTTGTGTATGGAATTGAGTGACTATTACACGTATCACCAACCCCAATACTAGTAGAAGAATTACTATCAGGTCAATTCAAATGGCCAATTGAATAACCTAATAATAATCTTAGACGATAAAAATAATAGAGACAATCGACAAGAAAATTAAACTCAAAATAAATTTGTAAAAAGAATTAAAGTTTCATAAACCAGGACTTTGAAATCATACCTTAACCAGTAAAAATTCAGCTACACATGGATTTACTAAAACCCATAAAAATATATATAGAAGAAGAAGAAAATAGCTTGGTTTCCCCCTAATGGGGTAAACCCTAGATATGAAATAAAACCTTTCCTCTCTTCCTTTTCTCTATTTTTTTCCTCTCAAAAGTTGTGTATCTAGCTACAAAAGAAATAATAAAAGAAGTAGTTATCTCTCTTTTTGTTTAGGTAGCTATTTATAGGCATCAAATACCCTAGCCGATCCACAAAAGTCGCACAAGATAGAGATTCAAAGTCGGTGATAGTTATCACAAAATAGGTTCTGATTATTGGGCGCGACGAAGTGTATTCTAGTAGCGTGCATATAGCTTCTGATCCGTCCGATCCTCTGAGGAACCCTTGTATCTTCATATGCACCGTCCACCTATCCAGCTTCAGTGAGCCGCAGCACACACAATCAGCACCTTTCTCCAAAACACGTCAAAGCTTGCGCAGAAGTACCACAAATACAGCCCCACCACGTGCTTGTCTGTTCCCTCTTTTCTTCTGATTTGTACGACTCTTGGACTTCCCTCATCACACGTGGGTCCCCCTTCACGAACCAACAGACTTGCATTCGTTAATGGTGACAAAAACTTCTCGAGCTCCTCACAGCTAACCGATGCATCCACAGCTTCATTATCAATCACTGATTGAACTCCATCACTTTCCTTCTTCATAAGAACTCAGAATGACTCCGTTCTTTCGCCATTGTCTTCATCTTCTCGTCCTCTACACAATGAAAAGTAGAAATCTTGTATTTGAACGAGTTCCATTTGATCTTTGTCCTTTCTCCACTTATAGCTAGCTTCTTTCCTTGCACAATTAAGTGCATATTCACTTCTTTTGGATGATTCATCTAATAAAACACAAATAAGAGAAAACAAGCGTAATATACAATAATTTGCAATAAAACCAACAAATACTAGCATGGAATTAACACAAAATATATGTGCAATATGCACTTATCATCAAGCGACTCTTTAAATGAGTTTTGGTTCACTAAAATATGACAACCAAACTTGACATACCAACGCTTGGTGGGTTCAACAGAGCTATGCTCTAAGAATCTCCCCCTTTGTCAATTTTAGTGACAAAACTCTTACATCATATGGATAAACAAATTACAAGAATTCATTACGCATACACTTGATTCCAAAATTCAACAACACAATAACTTGTATACATTCAATCCATAAATGTCGCCGTTGACATTATAATAACAAAGCTAATACCCCCCCCCCCCCTAAAGGTAAGATAGGTAGATATTCAATCCGCACGTCTTTGTTATTCCCTTATCAATATGATATGTTACTCCCCCTTAGTCTATGCTTTACTCTTTCGTTAAATAAAACATTTAAGCACCAATGTCCTTTCCCTTAGTGATACCAATCAATATAAATCAATACCAGTATCACTTGTTTACTCCATATATTCTCCCCCTTTTTGTCACAAAATGACAAAGGTACGAGCAAGTAAAGGACAAACCGAAAGGATCTTACAAATCTCACAAGACTTGCAACCTATAGAGTTAAGCACGCGGGTTCCACACACCATTTTTGATAACCAATATCAAAACCGAAACTACAGAGTAATTTTGTTTTGATATGTTACCAAGGAAACAATTGCCCGAAGCAATTTTCCCTAATAGTTAAGCAAACCAAAAATCTACTAAGCACCTTAGTTCCTTTGCTAAACCGATTGTACAAATACAATCGCTTGTTCGATAAGACCAAAATAAAGATAACTCTATTTTTCTCATCAGGTTCTAATTATCCATATAACTTAGACCTTTCACTTTTAAACAAGACAAGTACTAGGTTAGTTAACTAGCATTTCTTGTTAAGACATTCGATTAGACTTGAATAACCGAAACCTCCACTTTGATAAGTCTAACTAAGATCAGAATTAACTTAGTTTCTCTTATCCGGAATCGAATTGGACTAAACAATTCATCCCGAAAACCTTTTCTTTTATTAAGCCATAAACAATTCATACAAACCACATAATTCAACTTGCATAATTATTTACCTCAACCGGAAGCAATTGAAACAACATAGACATTAAAGCACCGCAATTGCACCGAAATTTTGTAAGCCTAAACGATTGATACCAAACAATAAAGCAAGATAACAATATTTTTTCTTAACCGGAAACAATTGAGTCACACACACATCCATACACAATAATGGAATAAAACATCAATTGTACCGAAATTTTGTTAAGCAAAAGCAATAAATATACGCAATAAAATTAGGCTTTTCTTAAACAGGAAAACGATTAACTAACAAAGTCGTTACCTCAAATTTCGCATCCTCTTCTCCAATATGTTTGCATCTTCTTTCCAGGGAGAATTGATACCAAAATATCATTATGTTGTCATCCTTATGCAAAACAAAAGAATAACAACAACCAACCTTTACCAGAGAAAGGTTGAAAACCGGTTTTAACTATTGCAAGTAGAAGTTGAAAACCCCGAAACACATATGCTTTTATGCTAAACCAAATGATTCAACATGTTGTGACTTTTTCACATATTGTTTCAATCAGAACCCCTCATGATCCTTTTATAAAGCCTACCAACATGGGCTAGAACTTAACCTGCTAAACCAAAAAGCCACCCAAACCATAAGGATTCACATCATATGAGATCGAATATTAAGGTCATAAAAACCGAAATCAAACATCCCATAAAAATACATAGCAATAAGAAAAAGCATTCAAGCACAGGATATGTAAACGAAAAACTATCACAAGAAAAATTATAAATCAAATAATTTTATTCATAAATAAGATAGTTTTATTCATAATAGACCTAATACAATTATTGAAAGAAATCAAAAATTGATGTCTATTTTCTTTGCAACTTAGTCCTTCATATCAGTGCTAAATGAAGGCGGATTATTACTTTCTGTCTTCAGTTTGTAAATTTCTTCAAGTAGATAACCGTATTGCTTGACCAGAATTTCTTGCAGGTGAGAAATTTTCTTGAAGGATTCTGCAAGAGCATGTAATTCTGTCTTTGATTGAACACAAAAGTGTGTCAATGCTTTAATATACTGATCTTTCTTCAGCATATTCTCTCTTTCCTTCTTCCTAAGCCAATCTATCTTTTGATTTTACTCTTAATATCAAGAGAAGATGCAGACTTATTCTTAAGTTGATCTTTCTGATCTAGCATCTTACTAAGAGAAGATGTTGGATCCAGACTCATGGTTCGGACAAGGAATGACCAAAGAAGGAGAAGGATATTTTTATAATTTTCATACTTCTGAAAATATAATATTCCTATAAATACGAATATCTCAAATATTTCCAAATACTAGATTTTATTCCCATAATCTACACATAAGTGCCTTGATTTTTCTTCTTCCTCACTCAAAAATTCGGCACACATGGTGAAGAAAGAATTCTAAGGTGGTATTAGTATGATATTTTCTCTCATTATGAAATTTTGAAAAACCAGAGTGTCCTTGATCTAGTATCGTATGAGAAATTCTCCTCTTGTTACCTCGAACTAGCGAAGTATCTTGAGATTGACTTGGGCTGCCTATGCAACTGTTTGCGGGTGAAAACTGTTTCTGCTGGTTTTGGTAAATTTGGGTGTGTGCGGATGAGAAACAAATCTAAACCCCAAACAAATTCACTGCACGGGAGTACGTTAGATTTGAGAGATCAATCTGTACAATTCTGGCCTAAACCAAGAAATAGCCGTTCCAGACTTGCTTCGGTCACAAAGTGAAGGAGATGGGGTTGATCTTAGGGAGGGAAGCGAAGAAGGTGTTGAGATTGTGAAGATGTTGGCTGTTTATGACTTGTATCAGAATTTTGAACTGGCTTGCATAATGTAAGCAATCAGTTCTGGGTGTTTCTGGATACGGTGTTAACAACAACTTGGTTTCTCGTGTTGTTTGAAAATAGGTCGAAGAACCTATTTATACAAGTCATTTGAGCGCAATCCTCATCTCGTAGGAAGTTGAAGAAGTTAAGTGATGGAGTAGTGGGTCATGTAGGGATGGTGATTGCCACACGATCACGTCTTTGCCCACTTCCCTCATCACCGTTAACCGTCTATCTTTTCCTGACACGTTCTCGTAATGGGCGCGTTGCACGCCGCACGCTGTAAACCGCCAGACCAATACCCCAGTAAGTATCCCCCAGTTTGTGACATGCTTGATGTCTCGAATGAGTGGGTCAAGTCGTGGGACCTGCCGCACAAAATAGCATACGGTGCTATTAGGTTAAATAACTAAGTTATTTATGGAATTGATATTCATAAAATATCGTGCGTGCTCTATGTATGTAATGCATCGCTTTTAAGCAAGCAACTCAAAACAATCGATATGCATGAAGCATCTTGTTTTGAAGCTTGATTGGATAAGTCGCAGATTGAGCATCTTAAAATGGCAACATGCCAGACTTCCTTTGGGTGATCGTTTGAAGGCTGTGTAAACAAGCCATCACTTGGTCGATCACTCTCTATAGAAGAGAAGCGGCTGGTGGTTGTCATGCTGCTTTGCAGGTTTGCTGGAAATAAATCTACATCGTCCAACTATGCATACGAAGTTGGGTGGACAAGATGATTTACGGCAGTTGTGCATTGCCGTTGATGAAACTTAGGGTTTAGGGACCGTGTGACCTATCCCTCTTTGGGCATGCGTTTCGAGCCCTAGTTTGCGTAGGCCGGTCGATCACGTGTAAAGGTGGGTCCACAGTGATCACGTTGACATCTTCGGGGCCGTTTAAGATTAAATCTAAGCCACTCAAATAAGCTGGCGAAGATGAGTGGTCGAGATAAATTTGCGGCAGTAATGTGTTGCCGTAAAGCGATTTTAGGTTTTTGAAAACATCACAAACACCCATGTTTGGGCCGGTGATTTGATGCGCTTTCGACTTGCTATGAGCAAGTCGATCGGCCACGTGTGGAGTTGGTTCGGTGGTGAACGCGTTGGAATCTCCTTGATCGTTTGAAATACGATCTAAGCCGTCCAACTAGGCTGGCGAAGTTGGACGGATACGATCGATTAGCGGCAGTTGTATAACGCCGCTTATTCAATTTAGGGTTTTCAAGGATGCGCGATCATCCTAGTTTGGGTGAACGATTCTATACGTTCTTGGCTTGCTGTGAGCAAGTCGATCAACCATGGGTGTAGCTGGGTCGCCGGTGTATATGCCAGTACTTCTCTGGTCGCTCAAGATGCTATCTAAGTCGTCCAACTAGGCCGTCTAAGTTGGACGGATGTGATGCGTTTTGAGACCGTCTTTGCTGGTATCAATCCGTTTGAGCTATTTTACACAGCGTGAACGCCCATGTTTGGGTAAGCGATTGAGCACTCTATAGGTTTTCCGCATGCGAGTCGATCGACTAGGACACTAGTGGGCCCGCTGATGATCATGCTTGCGCTTCCTTGACTGTTCGTAGGAGGATCCAAGCCGTCCAACCAAGCTTGCAAAGTTGGACGTTCGTGATGCTTCTAAGACCGTTTTAAACAGCCTAGCTCGTTCGAGCTTCTTCCAAACAACGCGACCACCCTACTTAGGGTTAGCGTTTGATCACGTTGGGATGTACTTAGGCATGGGCCCGCCGACATTCGTCATGATGGTTTCCTATTTTCGGCAGGGTTTGGCTAGGCTTGTTAAATTGCGCGGCCAAATTATGTGGTCGTGATCGTTTCTGAGACTGACATGGACAGACTAGATTTCCCTTAAGGAAATTAAACATGTTCGATTTTCTTTAATTAAAAGCGCGTCGATACGAGATTCTATTTGTCAGAGAATGATGTAGCATGTGCGGGTATTTTGTGCAGATCTCAACACTGGCACTTCGGGAGATTCATGCTACTCTGCTGAGAGTGAACACTTAATCGTCATGTCGTGTCAATGATGATAGTTCGGCTGAGAACATAACACGGAAAATACTAGGCAAATTATGCATTAATTAATAATTAATTTATAATGCTGGTATAAAATAGAATTCACATAATATTTGGGATTGCTGTTGTACGCACCATTCTGAGTGAATTTCATATACATTGAATTGCTCAATAGGCGAGGAGGTTTTTTTTTTTTGCACTCGTCACTTTTCAAATGGCTTTATCCCTTGCAGGGTGGCAGCACATCAAATAATGGTTTTACAATTTTAGCCTCGAACTAAAAACCACCATCAACATTAAGTCCCCTGCTTAGCACGTAATAGTTACACTATTGCGGGGTAAGCACTAGATGGTGACAAATTAATAAAGATATGAGACAAAGTTAGATGTTACCAGGAGAGATGGGTCGGCCTGTCCTTGGAACATGTCACGTTCAAGAGGTGTCCAGGTAAGCGTTCCCCTAGCATGATGTCGGTTGGCCCCAGGTAGATTAGGCATACTGTTGGTTGGGATATCAAACTGCATTCCAAGTCCCTTGTACATCTGAGTATCGTTCGAGAGCGTGTCCAAGCTTTCCTGGCTTCGGTTAGCATGGAGGAAAAGTGTAGGCGCGATGAAGCATCTCAGCTAACAAGTGTTAGGGATGAAAGGTTTGCTGCCCGGCTAAAGTGAAGGAGGTTGGAGCATAACATGAACTCCTGGATAAACATGAATACCCTTTTCATGACGACGTCATAATCCTCGACTCTGATGTGGATGGGCCCTATGAGGAATATCCTTAAAAGGCTGCTGAAGCAATTAAAGCAGCTCCCAAAGAGAACGTTGATGCAGCTTCAGCTTCCGAGAAGGGTGTTGAAGCGGATCGAGAGGATGTTGAAGCAGCTCCTGGAGAGGACTCTAGTGAAGGCGCCATTGGCCCTGGCGTTGACGACACTTCTTTGATACTTAGTAGTCTGCGGTTAGAGTCAGGGCTTGATCGAATAATAATCCTTCATTCATGCTACAACTTCCATTTGTCATATCACGTGTTTTGTGCTTCCGTGAACAGGAGATCCAGGAGTCGTATTTGTTAGGTGCGGAGGCTCTATCTCCAATTAATAACGCGTGTGATGTGATTGGACACGTCTGAAGAAGTAATTTCAATCTGGTAGTATCGCGTGTACTAGCTCGCTGCTTCCTGATTCCGTGAAGGGATTTCCCAAAATATGAAAATTACAGATGGCGAAACTTCTTTCTGGGATCTAGGCACAATGAGATGGTGATTGAGAGTTTTTTTCGTCATTAAGCGGTGCACTTGAGTACGAATGACGCTTGCCCTAAGAAGCATGTATTGGCTGTTTGATGATTTCTTTCAGTCATCTTGCTCTTTCTGATTGCGATGATGATATGCTTGTATGGGCACAATCCTCCGGAGCCATTAAGTGAAGTAGACAAGCTGAGATACCTTCCGTTGTCGACGTGCTGCTATAAGCCTTCAAGGACTTCGTTTCAAGCAACATCCTTTGAATCGTCTTTTGAATCTTGGATGGTTGTATGGAACGGGATGCGATGAGCAATCCCCAGTTACACTTCAGAATCGATGGCGTGGCTGAACACGTAAAATATCTCCGATTTGTACTTTGGAGTCTTTGATGCACGTGTACGTCTTCATGTTGAGAATTCTCTGTGGCTCGTGAAGCTTCAACAGTGATGATTTCTGATATTAGAAATAAACCGGTTGAGGGACGTGAAGGCATCATGTTCTGGCAGTCCCCATGTGTAATTATCCCGAGCTTATTTTCTCTTTGAAGACGTACTTCAATTGCATTTGCTGGTAAGGTGTTGAAGCGGCTTCGACCTCTGAAGAGAGCGCTGAAGTGGCTTCGGGAAAGAGTGTTGATGCGGCTTCGGGAGAGAGAGCGTTGAAGCGGCTTCTTCTGGAGAGGGCGTTGAAGCGGCTTCAAGAGAGAGCGTGCGTTGAAGCGGCTTCTGGAGTGTGCATCGAAGTGGCTTCTGAAGCGTGCGTTGAAGAGGCTTATGGAGTGTGCGTCGAAGCGGCCACGGGCGTGCGTCGGGGAGAAGCGTGCGTTTACGGGTGTGCGTCGGCGGCTTACGGCGTGCGTTGAAGCGGCTTCTGAAGTGTGCGGCTTCTTCTAGAGAGAGCGTTGAAGCGGCTTCTCCTTCAGTTTGATTTTCTCTTGCAAATTGCATGCTTCTTTATTGATCGTTCCTCTTGTTGAAGAAGTCCTTGACTGACGGTGAAGGAATTTCATGATGAGTCTCAGTCCCCAAGCGTGAGTTACATGGCTCTATCTTGTATGGTCGGTGGGTTTACCACAATAAAGATATCACCATCTCGCCTCCGTACTGGTGACTCTATTACTTCTCCATGGGAAAACAAAATATGCAGAAGTTCGGATTACCTCTGTCCGTAGTGGTTATTGCTATGGTGAAGCTCCGGCGAGCAACAACGATTCTTGGCAGCAGCTGTGATCAAAAGAGACTGGCAGGGAGAGGCATGGTAGCTACTTGCACGAACTTGGCAGTCTTCATATAATGGTAGAGATCGTCTCGTTATTAGATGTAGAAGCTAATGATGGAACCGATAGCTTCCTTGATGTTTCCTCATGGAATGGAGAAGGGGGAGACAGTCCCCTGCCCACGAGTATTTATTGAGCTTTCAACTTGATAGATGCTGTCACACTGGGTCTCTGAAGAAATAATTTGGAAGAGAGTTGGAGTTGACCCCAACGTTGCTGATCATGAGGCCATCTTTGCGTCTACGTTGCGTTTCATAGACGTCCAGACATATCGCTGGTTTTTGACAATGCGTCTGCTCTCTTGAGCATGTCCTCGTCTTTGGACATCCTGGAATCATAATGATAGCGTGCTTGCGTCTCTCTAAATCTAGCATCTTTGAGATGGATAGTGCTGAGCAGTCCCCAGCTACACTCCTTTGTCTCTATCATCTTTGGATCGTGTCTTTGAGCAGTAGGGAAGTTTCTTCATGCGGATGACTTAACTAACAGGTTGTGCAATCATGAAAAATCTCTTGACATGGAGAGTTCGTATGTACCTCTTAAGTCCCGGGTGCGACCTCCTTCGGTAATGCAACTACTTCTTCTATGGGAGACAAAATTCTGAAGCGTCTCTCACCGATTTTGTTGCCGTCAAGCCAGATATGGTATATCTCGGACATTTTTTTATCATTGTGATAGTCGTGCACGTGGTACTAAGGTTGGAGTTGGCGGTTTTGGACGCGCAGGATGTTGTATCTTGGTGGTTTTCCTCTTCTTTGCTTCGATGTGAAGTCGCTTACGAGAAAAGGTCAAGGTTGTATTTTGTTGGTGAGATGTATGCTTCCATGAATATCATGAGGCTCTTCATTCTTTGGCAGGCCTGGTTCTTTCTAGCAGGTCGAGGTGATGTTGTAGCCGAGCTTAATGACTTCACGAAGTTGGAGGATGTCCGAAATTGCATATTCTCCAAAGATAGCACGATAGACGGGTACCATCCTATTAATGCATAATTCCACCAATCGTTGTTCAATCATATTTGGATCGTGACAATCCAGTGTCTAAATTCTGGACCTCTTCACATAATCATTTGGATGTTCGTTGTTTCGTTGGAACATTCTCCCCAAATCTGAAAAGGTGATTTGCTCGGATACGAATAAATACTTCTTGTAGAAAGCGGTTACCATCTCACACCAGTTGGATACACTGTTTGGTGCAATGTTGTTGTACCAGGTGTACGCTCTCCCAATAAGTGACTTTGAGAACTCTTTCAGGAGAAGGACATGATTGTATTCGTGTTCTCCTAATGACTCCAGAAAATGAGAGATGTGTTCACGAGCATTACCAGTTCCGCCATAAAGGGAAAATTGAGGAGAGGAGTATCCTCTCGGAAGAGGAACTCTTAGCACATAAGGAGTATAAGGAGGCTGATGCTGGTGCAGGTCTACCGGGTTTTCCTTGCCTCGATGCTGGAGAAGTCGTTTGAGATCATCACGCGTGATGAAATTGGACGGCTGATTCTTTCCCTTGAGCGCTCAGGAGTAACACGAACTTCTTCATCTATGAATGCACGCCCGTTGAAGTTCTCGCGCCAAAAGTGTTGAAAGTGCTCTTTATTGCTTCTATGGGCTGACGCGGCTCTTGTGGTAGTCGCTTTATTAACATCTTGAGGAAAGTGAGTACCTCTTTCTGAGTTGTAGCCATGTCCGTTTGAACCTTAGTGAGAACTTCTCGTCCTTCCAACAAATCAACAATGGTGATAGGGGATTTGCCTCCTCTGGCGCCTCCGGTCTCTCGTCCTGATAGGGAAGTGGCAGTAGCTCTAGTAACGACCGGGGGTGTTATGCTCGAAAAAATATTGGTGGCGACGGAGGCTCTGGCTCCGGTGATTGGAGGTGTCACGCCTAAGTGAGTGTCTTGCTGTTGTCCAGGTTGACATAATAGGTGAATCCTTTATGATGATTTGAAGATGGATCAAGCCTCCTTTGTTATTGTAGATGTACGAATTCTCGGAATTACGCCATGTTCTGGATCTACACGTTTTGTTGATGAAGTGATAGCGGATACTCCTGACTTTAAATTTGTAGCAGTGGTGGAATAGAGATAGACCTTTTCTTTTGTGATCTCTGCAGGTGTCTCCCTAGGACTCCAATGATATTGAGATTTGTTGTCGACTATCTCCATACTGGAACAACAACTACATGAATCTTTACTTCATCTTTCTGGGTGTGGACCCTTTGAGGCATTTCGTCTTTCTGGGTGTGGACCCTTTGAGGCATTTTTGGCTTGCTCCATACAAAACTTATGGTAACGTAGAAAGGGCGGTTGCTCCATCTGGGTCTCGAGAGAAGCCACTGCGTTCTTCTAAGTAGTAGTCGTGTCTTGCGTCTCCATGCGGCTTTTTGGTCCTTTCATCTGGGAGATTTACCGGTGCTCAACTATCCAAAGCATTGCTTGAAAAATTATTTTCGTGAAGCTTCTTGGCGAATGGAACACCGGAATTGAAATTGGTTGTTGAACCTAAATTGAATTTAATGATTGAATTGAATCTAAGATCTACCCTTTTGAAATTGAGAAAACTGGAATGAATCTTGAGAAACTGATTTTACAACTGAGAGATCAATCTCCCACCGTGGTCGCCAATTGCTTGCGGGTAAAAACTATTTCTGCTGGTTTTGGTAAATTTGGGTGTGTGCGGATGAGAAACGAATCTAAACCCTAAACAAATGCACTGCACGGGAGTACTTTAGATTCGAGAGATCAATCTGTACAATTCTGGCCTAAACCAAGAAATGGTCGTTCCAGAAAAAGTGAAGGAGATGGGTTTGATCTTAGGGAGGGAAGCGAAGAAGGTGTTGAGATTGTGAAGGTGTTGGCTGTTTATGACTTGTATCATAATGTTGAACTGGCTTGTATAATGTAAGCAATCAGTTCTGGGTGTTTCTGGATACGGTGTTAACAACAACTTGGTTTCTCATGTTGTTTGAAAATAGGTCGAAGAACCTATTTATACAAGTCATTTGAGCGTAATCCTCATCTCGTAGGAAGTGGAAGAAGTTAAGTGATGGAGTAGTGGGTCGTGTAGGAATGGTGATTGCCACACGATCACGTCTTTGCCCACTTCCCTCATCACCGTTAACCGTCTATCTTTCCTTACACGTTCTCGTAATGGGCGCGTTGCACGCCGCACGCTGTAAACCGCCAGACCAATACCCCAGTAAGTATCCCCCAGTTTGTGACATGCTTGATGTATCGAATGAGTGGGTCAAGTCGTGGGACCTGCCGCACAAAATAACATACGGTGCTATTAGGTTAAATAACTAATTTATTTATGGAATTGATATTCATAAAATATCGCGCGTGCTCGATGTATGTAATGCATCGCTTTTAAGCAAACAGCTTAAAACAGTCGATATGCATGAAGCATCGTTGTTTTAAAGCTTGATTGGATAAGTCGTAGATTGAGCGTCTTAAAATGGCAGCATGCCAGAGTGCCTTTGGGTGATCATTTGAAGGCTGTGTAAACAAGCCATCACTTGGTTAATCACTCTCTGTGGAAGAGAGGCGGCTGGTGGTTGTCATGCTGCTTTGCAGGTTTGCTGGAAATAAATCTACATCGTCCAACTATGCGTGCGAAGTTGGGTGGACAAGATGATTTACGACAGTTGTGCATTGCCGTTGATGAAACTTAGGGTTTAGGGACCGTGTGACCTATCCCTCTTTGGGCGTGCGTTTCGAGGCATCAAGCCCTAGTTTGCGTAGTGGTAGGCCTGGAAATGGGTTTCTAATTTAGCTTACTTGTGATAACCGCAAGTGCACGGCGTCTATCGGAGACGCGGCAAGTACGGGTCGATCCCACAGAGACGGGGAGGTGCTGATGTTGATCTAAGGCTGCTCTACTGAATTCTAGTGACGGTAACACAATTGTTGTTTTGCCGATACGGCTGAAGTGTTGATGAGTGACTCTAAACTAAGGTATAAAACAGTGATAAAGGGGATGCTAGGGTCTTCAATTCCACCACTAATTCCTATTATGAGTTCAACTAAGTTGAAGTTCTTGTCCTGTGACAGATAAGGGCAGGGTGTCAATTCCACCACCTATCTAAGGGGTTTCTCCATGTAAAGCTTCAAATAACAGCTGAGGGTACTAACCCAGAGCACTAGTTGTCTAATTAAGTACAACTAGTCAAGGGAATTAGCATTTGGGTCTAATGTTTGAGCTGAAGCCTAGCCAATGCAGTTTAAGCCTAACTACAATGCATACATGGTATTCACTGTGAGAGTAAAGCAATGGAAAGCTAAAATTGAAGATTATCTGATAAAATTTAAGCACTCAAGAACATTCAACAGAGTTTAAACACAACATTGAATTAGGGTTTCATTGAAACCCTAACAAACTAAATTAAAACATCAAAATAAACAATTAAACTACAAATTAAACCCTAATTGACGCACCTGGCTAGCCTGGCATCCACCAAAATATCTTCTACATCTTCTATTTATACATGCAAATAAATTTCTCCCCAAAACTACAAACCCTAATTCTCTTTTAAAATAGCAATTAAATGAAGAAATTCTCTCACCCACGTCGCTCAAACCGCTCTCTCTTCTGTCAATCGCTCCATACTTCCATAGTTGGTGAAACCCTAGCTTTAGTTATCTCTAAATTAGCCTCTAGGGTTATGAGAGAAGCTAAGAGAGAGGTAACTAAAGCTAGAGAGGAGGTGAAGGTAGCTGCAGGCGTGTTTGGTGGCTGACAAGAGATGAAGGTGGTGGTGATGATGCGGCTCTGCAACTGGGTTGTCGGGGAAAGGGAGAAGGTAAGGTTGCAGAGGTATGGGGGAGAAGAAAGAGAAAGATGGAAATGAAATGATAGAGTTGGTCGAGAGGGTATAGGGTTAGGTAGTTTGGGTGTTGAGCGGGCACAGCGAAGTGTCGATGGGAAGGCATCAACGAGCGTAGGATCTAGCTGGAGAAGATCTGAACGGTCGAGGGAGAACTGAGGCGATTTGCTGTGGAGCGGGAGTATCAAGACATGATGTGAACGATGGAGCGACCGTAGGATGTAGCTAGACGCGATCTGAACGGTTCGGGATGAACGGGTTCGGATCCGGGTCGTGGGTAGCTCTAACCCATGTCTTCCTTGTTGGGTTGCAACTGATTCGCGCGCGGGCTTTGGCTATCTGCTCCATAAATGCTCGTCTCCAATTCTTTGCTCTTTTGGCTCCTCAATTTCTCCGGACTTATTTAGTACCTAAAAACACAAAATTAATTAATACAAATATTTATTCTTGAAAACAAAGAAAACACAGAATCTGGGATAATATCTGATTTCTAAGCGCAAAAGATGAGTAAAATGCCAATAACAAGGTGTATAAATATGCACTATTTGGCACTCATCAAATACCCCCAAACCTGAATTTTACTTGTCCTCAAGTGAAACAGAAATGAAAAAAATCCTAACTATACCCCTGTCGCAGGTTTCTCGAATGCATTTAGCGTATGCACTAAGCCTTTAAACCCCTAGGTGTCCCTAGTGGACGAGTTGTAGTCTCGTGAGGGTTTACCAGAGGTGTACCCACAAAATCTTCTCCAACTTCAGAGTATAAAAGAGTCTCAAGCATCCAAGGAGCTATGAGGACATAGAGTTTCTGCATGCTAGTAACAGAAGTTGGAACTATCGAAGAACGCATTCTCATCCTTAAGTGCTGAGCGAGAAGTAACCATACCATATGAAAGAATTCGGATTCGATTGTGATCATAAGTCTCAACTTCTGCCTCACCATTAGGGTTTTATGATAATTGCACTCAAAAAGATCGCTTTTTAGTCTCTCATGTGTCAGCGGGAATAAAGAGAGAAATCACGCACACGTTGTAGGTAAGAAGGATAACCTTCCGAAATAAAATCTGGAGACTCCACGAAGTGTGGACAAAAGAATCTTTTTCGATGATCTCTAAGAAAGGAAATCAACCATTAGCAAGGGTGGGAGTACTCACTTACCTTCTCACCCGATCGGCAATTAATATCACTCTCTCATAAGAAACCATAGAAACGTCTTCAATCTTCGGTCTTCAACTGTTGATGACGAACTTCTGAACTTTACAAAAACTTGACTTTTGACTTTTTTTTTTTTTTTTTTTTTTTTTTTACAATAAAACTCAATTTTTTCACAAACTTCATTAATTCTCATCCTATTTTCTTTTCTTTTCTTTGTTGCTTGTAACCTTGGACTATCTCAACTTTTCTTTCAATATTCGATGATGCTCCGTTTCTTGACGATGATGTGTTTCTATGGGTCTGATTGATTGAGAGAGAGAGAGATGCTAGCTGCAAATCGGTATTTAGAAGGAGTTTTCATCTTTAGACGTCACCCTCATGATTGACAAAAACTAGCACTCAAGAGATCAAAAGTAGTCTTTGAAAATGGTGCGAAGTTGGGTAGCTCACCATTCCTACCCGGAATTGACGTACGGTGACACACACTCTAATGACTTTTCTAGAAAGTTGCAAAAAATTGAAGGTTGGTGCCTCACTTGATGTAAAATGGGTAGTCTCCACTATGGGTGATCACAATTCTACTACCGAATATCTAAATTGACACCTAATTCGCTCTCAGGTATGGTTAAATCCAACTTTAACGCTCTAATCAACTAAGAAACCCGATTGTGTTCTCCGGTACTTCCAAGTTCGTTATTTCGGTCGAGACTCTCTATGTAAACATAGCTAGAAGCATGCTAGTGACTCTAAAATCTCTAAAAGTTGGAGGTTTTTAAAAAAAGAGTTTTTTTTTTTTTTTTTTTTTTTTTTTTTTTTTTTTTTGAAAATAAAAGATTAAAAAGACTAAAAACTCTAAATGCAAATGCACCCCAAGCCTAAATCAAACATTGTCCTCAATGTGTCAACAGATAGGAAAAATTTAAACAGTCACATACCATGAGAACTATGCTGAAAAGAGAAAAGGGAAGAGATTACCGGATGTCGGCGGAGCACGGTTAGAGCTTCATTCGTTAAGGCTAGAATCCAACATATCATATCGGATTAGCATCATATATGCGCAAGAAGACTCAACCGAATCAAGAAAGAAAAATTAAAAAGTCCTACGAGATTATATACAAAAATTCACCATACACTAACAATCTAAAGAGTTGCGGGTCAACCCAAAAGATAATGTACAGAAACATTAACATTCTTACAAATATAACATAAAAATGGGCTTTGGTTTCAATGGGTTTTGGTTTATGTGGGCTTAAAGTTTGGTTTAAATGGGCTGCATTTTGGTTTAAGTGGGATTTGGTTTATTTGGGATGTACAGCCCCGCAGTTGGGTAACAGTTTAACAGCCCAGGCTAGGTTGAGTTGGGCTTGGTTTTGTGCACAGCCCAGAAGTGAGTTGATGCGGGCTTCAGCTTATGCAGCCCAGCTGCTCAGTTGATGCGGGCTTAGTGTGTGCAGACAGCCCAACAACTCAAGTTACGTGGGCTTCAAAATGTACAGCCCAGGTTGTGGGAAGCTTAGTTGAACTGGGTTTCAGTTCAGCGGTGTGCAGTTCAAGCTCACACAGATTACACAAATTGGCACATTGGCAAACTTACACAGCACACTGGTTTGAGTGCAGCTCAATCTCTCCACAGGTTGGCAAAGTTACACAAGTTACAGGGCTTTATATTGATTCATCACAATGCACAAGTTCAGCAGGGTCATGCACAGGGCTGCAGCTTAATTGGTTCTCCAAGGTGCAGCTCAACTCACAGCTTCAGGGGCTGGAGTTGGTGCACAGGGCAATGAAACTAGCTAAGGGCTACAACACAGATTAACACACAGAACACTCATTTGGAAAGTAAACCTAGAGCACACAATTCGGGGTTTGTTGGGGCCTCTGGTTTGGCTAACCTTAGTGTTCACAGAGTATGCTCAAGTTGCATTCTTACAAGCACAATTAGACACAGAGTCGCAATGCACAGGGCTGACAATGGCTCAAAGGGATTATAGCACAGGCCTTGTAAAGGCCAAGACTTCACAGCACAACTACAGCTCAACTCGCAGCTTCAGGGGGCTGGAGTTGGTCCTAGGGCTGATGCAAGGTAAGGTTTAACCGCACAGAACATACAACAGGGCATACAAGTACAGGCTAAAGCCAAGGCAAGGCAGCCATGGGGTCAGGTGGAGTTAATCTCAGGGCTTTGGCTCAACAGGGGTCAGTTGTGCTCAGTTATCGCAGATTTATATGTGCACACCCTAGATATTGCAGAGTATCTAGCCTATCAGGTGAACCAATCTTGGTATCCAACACAGGTTGGCTAACTAACAAGCATGCAGTCAGGGTTGTACTTGCACACAGATCATGCAGGTATAGAGTGTAACAAAATTTGAGAACGACCAACCGGTTTAGCCACAATGGATGTGTTGTTCTGTTCCCTGCCTTTCCACTGGTTGGCTCGGCTTAAACTTGCTTGCATAAAGAAGAAGAAGACATGACTAGGTACTGTTTACTCAGGAAAGAAATATCAGTTCTCAAAAGTGTGCAGGCTACAACAAATGGAATGAATACATGGGAGCAGCTGTTAAGCTCAATTGGACTGACTGGGACCAAGAATTTCAGTTAACACTAAACTACAAGGCAATGATGCTTATAACTTAGATCAAAAAGCAAGATGCAAATGAGATGCTTTAAATTGTGAAAGCTACAAAAATATGGGTTATGAGAATTCAGATGGACTACACAGTACAACTAAGTTACTCTAATTCAGATGGAGTATGGGTAATAATGCAAGTGATTAAAAATAAAAGTTGAAGCTAAGTTAAGTTAAGCAAAAATGCAATGGTATAATAAACAATATGGAAATGATGATGCGAGAGAAAGTAAAATTGTGACTAAATGCAAGTGATTAAAACAAGTTACAAGTTACAGAGAGAACACAGATGCAAGGGTGCAAAGAAAAGATGCAAGAAAAAGAAAAAGAAAACTTTAGCTAAGTTATACCAATACAGGATTAAAAACAGTAATTTTAAGGTGAGTATGTACAGGGGATAGCTGGAACTCAGCAAAACAAGCAATGGATTGACTCAGCACACGCCAAGTCCCCGGCAGCGGCGCCAAAAACTTGGTAGGCCTGGAAATGGGTTTCTAATTTAGCCTACTTGTGATAACCGCAAGTGCACGGCGTCTATCGGAGACGCGGCAAGTACGGGTCGATCCCACAGAGACGAGGAGGTGCTGATGTTGATCTAAGGCTGCTCTACTGAATTCTAGTGACGGTAACACAATTGTTGTTTTGCCGATACGGCTGAAGTGTTGATGAGTGACTCTAAACTAAGGTATAAAACAGTGATAAAGGGGATGCTAAGGTCTTCAATTCCACCACTAATTCCTATTATGAGTTCAACTAAGTTGAAGTTCTTGTCTGTGACGAGATAAGGGCGGTGTCAATTCCACCACCTATCTAAGGGGTTTCTCCATGTAAAGCTTCAAATAACAGCTGAGGGTACTAACCGAGAGCACTAGTTGTCTAATTAAGTACAACTAGTCAAGGGAATTAGCATTTGGGTCTAATGTTTGAGCTGAAGCCTAGCCAATGCAGTTTAAGCCTAACTACAATGCATACATGGTATTCACTGTGAGAGTAAAGCAATGGAAAGCTAAAATTGAAGATTATCTGATAAAATTTAAGCACTCAAGAACATTCAACAGAGTTTAAACACAACATTGAATTAGGGTTTCATTGAAACCCTAACAAACTAAATTAAAACATCAAAATAAACAATTAAACTACAAATTAAACCCTAATTGACGCACTGGGTAGCCCAGGCATCCACCAAAATATCTTCTACATCTTCTATTTATACATGCAAATAAATTTCTCCCCAAAACTACAAACCCTAATTCTCTTTTAAAATAGCAATTAAATGAAGAAATTCTCTCACCCACGTCGCTCAAACCGCTCTCTCTTCTGTCAATCGCTCCATACTTCCATAGTTGGTGAAACCCTAGCTTTAGTTATCTCTAAATTAGCCTCTAGGGTTATGAGAGAAGCTAAGAGAGAGGTAACTAAAGCTAGAGAGGAGGTGAAGGTAGCTGCAGGCGTGTTTGGTGGCTGACAAGAGATGAAGGTGGTGGTGATGATGCGGCTCTGCAAGCTGGGTTGTCGGGAAAGGGAGAAGGTAAGGTTGCGAGAGGTATGGGGAGAAGAAAGAGAAAGATGGAAATGAAATGATAGAGTTGGTCAAGAGGGTATAGGGTTAGGTAGTTTGGGTGTTGAGCGGGCACAGCGAAGTGTCGATGGGAAGGCATCAGCGAGCGTAGGATCTAGCTGGAGAAGATCTGAACGGTCGAGGGAGAACTGAGGCGATTTGCTATGGAGCGGGAGTATCAAGACATGATGTGAACGATGGAGCGACCGTAGGATGTAGCTAGACGCGATCTGAACGGTTCGGGATGAACGGGTTCGGATCCGGGTCGTGGGTATCTCTAGCCCATGTCTTCCTTGTTGGGTTGCAATTTGCTGGGGCGGGAGTATCAAGACATGATGGGTTTAGTTCAACACCAGGCAGTTTACGATGGAGCGGCTTGAACTTATTAGGATTTGAATTTTGTGTGCAGGATGTAGCTTCGATTGAACTTGATTTTGATTTGGTTTTTTTATTTGAGTTCTTTTGAATTAGTTTGGTTCCGGGATGAGTTGATCGGGTTCGGATCGAATATGTTTTTTTAAATTAAAAAATCAGTGATTAAGGTAAGTGGGTATCTCTAGCCCATGTCTTCCTTGTTGGGTTGATTATGTCTTCCTTGTTGGGTTCTGTGGCGCGCGAGCTTTGGCTATCTGCTCCATAAATGCTCGTCTCCAATTCTTTGCTCTTTTGGCTCCTCAATTTCTCTAGGACTTATTTAGTACCTAAAAACACAAAATTAATTAATACAAATATTTATTCTTGAAAACAAAGAAAACACAGAATCTGGGATAATATCTGATTTCTAAGCGCAAAAGATGAGTAAAATGCCAATAACAAGGTGTATAAATATGCACTATTTGGCACTCATCACGTAGGCCGGTCGATCACGTGTAAAGGTGGGTCCACAGTGATCACGTTGACATCTTCGGGGTCGTTTAAGATTAAATCTAAGCCACTCAAATCAGCTGGCGAAGATGAGTGGTCGAGATCAATTTGCGGTAGTAATGTGTTGCCGCAAAGCGATTTTAGGTTTTTGAAAACAGCGCAAACACCCATGTTTGGGCCGGCGATTTGATGCGCTTTGGACTTGCTATGAGCAAGTCGATCGGCCACGTGTGGAGTTGGTTCAGTGGTGAACGCGATGGCATCTCCTTGATCGTTTGAGATACGATCTAAGCCGTCATACGATCGATTAGCGGCAGTTGTATAACGCCGCTTATTCAATTTAGGGTTTTCAAGGCTGCGTGATAATCCTAGTTTGGGTGAACGATTTTATACGTTCTTGGCTTGCTGTGAGGAAGTCGATCAACCATGGGTGTAGCTGGGTCGCCGGTGTATATGCCAGTACTTCTCTGGTCGCTCAAGATGCTATCTAAGCCGTCCACCTAGGCTGGCTAAGTTGGACGGATGTGATGCGTTTTGAGACCGTCTTTGCTGGTCTCAATTCGTTTGAGCTATTTTACACAACATGAACGCCCATGTTTGGGTAAGCAATTGAGCACTCTATAGGTTTGCCGCATGCGAGTCGATCAACTAGGGCACTAGTGGGCCCGCTGATGATCATGCTTGCGCTTCCTTAACTGTTCGTAGGAGGATCCAAGCCGTCCAGGACCAGGCTGGCAAAGTTGGACGTTCGTGATGCTTCTAAAACAGTTTTGAATAGCTTAGCTCGTTCGAGCTTCTTCCAAACAATGTGACCACCCTACTTTGGGTTAGCGTTTGACAATGTTGGGATGTACTTAGGCATGGTCCGATCGGTTGGGGTGTTAGTGGGCCCACCGACAGTCGTCATGATGGTTGCCTATTTCCGCCAGGGTTTGGCTAGGCTTGTTAAATTGCGCGGCCAAATTATGTGGCCGTGATTGTTTCTGAGACTGACATGGACAGTCTAGATTTCCCTTAAGGAAATTAAACATGTTCGATTGTCTTTAATTAAAAGCGCGTCGATACGAGATTCTCTTTGTCAGAGAATGATGTAGCCTGTGAGGGTATTTTGTGCAGATCTCAACACTGACACTTAGGGAGATTCATGCTACTCTGCTGAGAGTGAACACTTAATCGTCATGTCGTGCCAATGATGAGAATTCGGCTGAGAACATAGCACGGAAAATACTAGGCAAATTATGCATTAATTAATAATGCTGGTATAAAATAGAATTCACATAATATTTGGGATTGATGTTGCACGCACCATTCTGAGTGAATTTCATATACATTGAATTGCTCAATAGGCGAGGAGGTTTTTTTTTTTTTTGCACTCGTCACTTTTCTAATGGCTTTACCCCTTGTAGGGTGGCAGCGCATCAAATACTGGTTTTACAATTTTAGCCTCGAACTAAAAACCACCATCAACAACAACTTTTAGCAATTCTGTTTTTGAGATAGTTTTTGCATATTGTCTTATTTTTCCCTTTACCATTAGATGATTTAATAACATCGGAAGACATGTCCATTTTTAAAATGGGTAAATCACTAATGGTGGAGGAAGAAATAAGATTGACAACTAATGCAATATTAGCTGTTTCCTCTTCTTCAGAATCACATGAATCAGAGCTCTCATCTAGAGTTACAGCCAGAGCCTTGCTTCCAGTGTATTTCTTAAGATTGGGACAGTCTTTAGCAATATGACCAAACCCTTTGCACTTAAAGCACTGCGGTTGATATTCATCATCTTCTTCACGATCCTTTTTGACAGTAACTCGATCATGTGTGCGAGAAGATCGATGAGTATCCTTTATGAATCTCTTATTTCGTTTCTTTAAGAGATCTCGAAACTGTCTAGTAATCAATGATAATGATTGTTCAATTTCATCATCAGAATTTTCTACAATCTGTTCATCTGAATCATCCATCTGTGTATTCCTCTCCATTGGAGCTTTTGGAATTTTTGTAGCTTTAAAAGCGATTCCTTTACTTTGAATAGACTGTGATTCATGATCAAAGATCTTTAACTTTCTAACGAGTTTGCTTCATGAGAGAGTTGAGAGATCATTTGCTTCTATGATTGCATACTTCTTAGAATCGTATCTAGGTGGCAACGATCTGAGAATTTTGCACACTATATCTTTTTCAGAGATAGTCTTTCCAAGAGAGAAAGAAGCATTAATTATCTCAGAGAGTTTAAGATGAAACTCTTCAAAAGTGTCATTGTCATCCATTTGAAGGTTTTCCCAATCGGACATAAGAGTTTGAAGTATAGCTTTTTTCTCGGAAGTATTTCCTTCGAATACGATCTGAAGATTATCCCAAGCTTCTTTCGAAGTTTGACATGTTGATACATGATGTTGTAGATCACGACTTACAACATGTATTATAGCATTCAAACCATCTGAATTCTGCTTTGCAAGAGCCTTTTCTTCGTTTAAGAAATCTACTAAGCGTTTAAACTCAGTTTTCGAATTTTCAATCTTTGGATGAATATAACCATCGACGACTAATAGCCATGTATTAAAGTCTCGTGATTGAAGAAAAGATCTCATAGCAGATTTCCACCATAGATAGTTTGTTCCGTCAAATCTTGGCGGTACGTTAATTGAAGTCGATTCATGAGAAGTCGAATTCATTCTTATATGTTGGATCGCACCAAACACAGATTGTTAGATCTTTTCGTGTTTGCCTGCTCTGATACCAATTGAAAAGACAAGGGTACCCAAATATACCTCAATCTAAAACTTTTCCACCTATAAGTCCTTTCTCCAAAAGTGATTGTCTATGGACTGAGTCGAGACAATACAACTAATCGGTTCACACTTCGTGTGATCATCTATGGATATGAGATCGAGACAATAAGACAAAAAGATAACTTGTGTGATTGACTATGGATAAAAGATCGAGACAATACAACAACAAAGTATGTTTACTTGATAAATGGTTCAGACTTAACCAACCACAATAAGATTACTATCAAGTAAATAGGAATTAACGTTTGTGTAATTTACTTTAAATTATAATAACAACAATTATAATTGCGGAAAATAAAAATAAATGACACAACAAGATTTTGTTAACGAGGAAACCGCAAATGCAGAAAAACCCCGGGACCTTGTCCAGAATTGAATACTCTCAGGATTAAGCCGCTATACAAAATAAAACCAACTTCGTATAGTTGAGACCAAGCAACTAAACCTATAGTTCACATAGTTCCGTCTGTATTCCCACGCCTCCAACTTGTAATAAGTCACTGTTGATGGTGGTTTTTAGCTTAGGGTTGAAATCGTAAAACCTTACATCTGATGTGACGTCACTCTGTAAGGAAACGGTGCCGTGAGTGCTAACCTCTTCACCGACATATTTATTGAGCCGTTAAATATACTTACATGAAATTTATCCAGATGCGCAAATGTAGCAACCATCCCGGATGTTCGTAAATTTCGGCGCCTCGCCTATATTCACTTAATATAAGTTCCTTTAAATGCCTTCTATGCTATGTTCTCATTTGAACCCTTAATGTTGACATGGCATGACGATTTGTGTTCCCTCGCAGCAGAGTAGCACGAATTTCCAAATATCAAGGATAAGGTCTTTGCATAAGGTATTCAATCAGAAAAGCATGCTGCTCTCTGGCAATGAACTTAAAATAACTCTGTGTCAACACATAGAGTTCAATCAATTGCCCTGACTAACTTGCAGAAGTTAGGGTTTTGCGCCTCGCGCAATATATCAAACCTTGCTTGTCGAAATTAAGCCTAGGCGAACTAGGTAATCAACCTGCCATGGATTAGCAGGTGCAAAAACTTGCCCAGAATCAGAAATCAGGGAGCCACAGCAGCAAAGGGAGGCGTGGACATGCCTTAGGCCAATTGGCGCCACCTGCCATTGTCCACACCCCTTCCTAAACCGACCCTATTTCTCTCGACCAATCGTGTCACCTCAAATTAGCCACGCGCACATAAGTTGTGGCTGGACCCATACTCGTCGGCCCCACTTCCCATCAACCAATCAGGTCGCTCTAAAGCCGCCACAGTCTCACCAGAAGTGTAGCCACGCCATACTTGGCCAGCCCCTTTTCTCGGCCAATCAAGTCGCTCCAAACTTGCCACCATACATTAAAGGCCAAACGCACCCTGCCGCGCCACCATACTAACTGGCAATCCAAACGCGCCTTACCACAACAACATATTGATCGACATGCCAACATGCCACTCTGCCGCGGTAGCATGCCACTTTAGCCTTGGCCACGTCGCCAAGCCCTAATTTTTACCACGGCGCCAAAACCTAGCCTTGGCCACGCCGCCAATCCCTAATTCTTACCACAACGTCAAAACCTAGCTTTGGCCACGCCGCCAAGCCCTAATTCTTACCACGGCGCCAAAACCAAGCCTTAGCCACGCCGCCAAGCCCTAATTCTTACCACGACGCCAAAACCTAGCCTTGGGCACGCCGCCAAGCCCTAATTCTTACCACGGCGCCAAAACCTAGCCTTGGCCACGCCGCCAAGCCCTAATTCTTACCACGGCGGCAAATCCTAACCTTGGCCACGCCGTCAAGCTCTAATTCTTACCACGCCACCAAGCCCTAATTCTTACCACGGCGCCAAATCCTAGCCTTGGCCACGCCGCCAAGCCCTAATTCTTACCACGGCGCCAAATCCTAGCCTTGGCCACGCCGCCAAGCCCTAATTTTGGCCATAAAGCCAAATCTTAGCTTTGTACATGTTAAAATACCACAGGCATGGCCATGCCACAACGCTACTAGCATGCTGCTACGCCAGGCGCCACTATGCTAATGGCACCACTTTGTTACACAACAAAGATGTGGCCATAATCAACGGTAATCAAAGCAATTGAGAAAAAGATTGGGACTGAGTTGGGCTCGGTGAATCGGCGATCAACTCAAAGTTTTTTCTCTTCGATCTTCCTTCTTCAAGGTCAACAACAACATTAATTTAGGTGTTCCTCTTCATAATTTCAATGATTGGTGTTTCGATTTTCTCATCTCAATATTATTAGGGATCTTTGTGTAGTATTTTCTCCTTTTGTGGTGATTAAATATGAGTTCTGTGGAAAATGTCGATGGATCTGGAATAAATCCATCGATAGTTGATCTTTCAAAAATAGTTGATAATCAACCTTTTATTAATTTGATAGATGATCAGGATAATGATAGATATGAATCCTGGAGATTCTCTTTAATAGGTCGACTTGATCTCCTTCGTCTTAAATTCTCTGAGGCAAGTTCTATTCTGAGAAAACAATGGAGTTTAAAGGGTCAATGTCAACTGATTCCATTAGGGAAAGGTTTTTTTACTATTAAATTAGATAATGAAGAAGATAAAAACTATATCAAATCTGGTAACTGGGAAGTTCTAGATCAAATTCTTCAGATTAGAAATTGGATTCCTAACTTTAGATCAGAACATCAGCGTACTTCTAAGGCAATAGTATGGATTCAATTTCTTGGATTGAGTTTGGAATATTGGGATGAAAAAACACTCTTTACTATTAGTAGAGCTATTGGGAATCCAATCAAGGTTGATGCAACAACCTTAAATTACCAGAGTGGTTTCTATTATAAAGTTCTTGTTGAAATTGATTTAGCAAAACCAATTCCAAATAAGCTATGGATCATCACTAGATATAGAGCCTTTTCTCAGGGGGTTACTCTCACTAACCTACCAAAATTTTGTAACAAATGCAAGATTGTTGGACACTTTTTAAGTGAATGCAGATTTAATAAACAAAACTCAGTGAATGAACAAGTCAATCACAATTCTACTTCTCCAAAAATACACAATGGGATTGCATCACCTAAGATGACCACTCAAGTTCCAAGTACTTCATCTCCAGCAGGGCAAGTTTCTGAGCAACCACAAGCTTCATTGACACAATCCTCAGTGCCATAACAATCAGTAAATTCAGAGATTGCTACTCCTTCTATTGTGCAATCTCCACTGGTTGAGACCTTGATCACCCCCCAAAAGGAAGGTACTTCTTCTAATAATAATTCTGATATTCCCTTGAATATTAACATGTTTGAAATGCTTCAAGACACTAATGAAGATGATTCTTCTTTTGAAGATGGTGAAATCAAAGAGGTTAGTGCCTCTAGTTTGTTGGAATTTGGTACTGTTTCTCAACATGTTACCATTGTACCCAATATTGAAAAACTTATACCTATTGCTACTGAGATTGGAACATCTAGTAAGGTGGTTAAAGTTTCTAAGAAAAAACCTCCCCCAAAGCCTCCTAAACCTATTGCCACTAGGAAGAGCAGTAGAGAAGTTTTAAAACATGTGGTTGAAAAGGGTGGATTATCTCCTCCTTCTCATCCTACCCTCCCCAAATGAAAGTAATTTTTTGGAATATTAGAGGCCTTAAAAGACAAAAGGCCAAAGATAAACTTTACTCTTTAGTCAATTCAAATAATCCTTCTCTGGTTTGGGTTGTAGAACCTAAAATTAAGTTTAAGAAAAATATTCTTAAACTTCCTGGTATGCATTACAAGATTATTCACAATGCTTCTGATGATAACAATAAAGCTAATATATGGTTGTTCTGGAATAGTATAATTAGTTCTCCTTCAGTTATTGCTTCTTCTAGGCAACGCATTACTGTTAAAATAGGTGGATTTTTGGTTACTGGAGTTCATGCAAATTCATTTACTATCAATAGAAGAGAATTATGGCAAGAACTATGTGATATTAGTTTATTAAATAAGCATTGGTTGTTATTGGGTGATTTCAACTCTGTTTTATCTGTTGAGGAGAAGAAAGGTGGTAGAAGTCCTTTGTATTCTGCTATGAGAGACTTTCAGGATTGTGTTAATTTCTGTGGCCTTATTCAAGCACCTAAAAGTGGCCTTGAATTTTCTTGGTGTAATGGTAGAGTTGGCTCAAAAAGGATTCTTTGTAACTTAGACAGAGCTTTCTTTAACTTGAAATGGCTAGATTTTTTCAATGGTTGGCATTATCATGTGGGTACTAGGGGTATTTCTGATCATGCTTATCTTATTGGATCTGATACTATAATTCCTAGAGCTTCAAACATTCCTTTTAGATTTCAGAAGATGTGGCTCTCTCATCCTTCTTTTATGCAAGTGGTGTTAAACTTCTGGAATAAAGGTTTAGTTGGAAATCCCATTTTTGTTTTCATGAATAAACTTAAAAGGCTCAAAAAGATTTTAAAAATCTGGAACTGGGAGGTCTTTGGTGATGTGAAAGTTAATCTTACAACTGCTTAAGAAAAAGTTATGGCAACTACATTAGCATCTGATAATAAACCTTCTGGTATTAATCTACTAGACAAGTTGGTAACTGCTAGAGGTGAATATGATATTGCTGCAAACAATTATCATACTTTCTTAAGGGATAAAGCTAGACAAAAATGGATCCAAGAGGGTGATATTAATTCAAATTTTTTTCACACAAGTATCAAATTGAGACAACAATAAAATTCCATTGCTGAAATTGAAGACAGTTCTGGTAATATTATATCTAACCAACAGGGTATTTCCAATGTTTTAATTGATTAATTTAGTAAGAAGTTTGAATACCAGCCTACCCAAATTAATGATTCTATATTTGATGTTGTTCCTCATATTCTTACTGAAGTTGATAATTGAATCTTAGAACAAACTCCTGATGTTGATGAAATTAAAACAACAGTTTTTGAGCTTAATCAAGATGGTGCTCCAGGTCCAGATGGATTCATTGGTGTCTTCTATAGAGCAACTTGGGACATCATCAGCTATAATTTGGTGGATGCTATTCAGTTTTGTTGGCAGAACAGCTTGATTCCTAGTGGTATGAATTCAAATTTCCTTGTGTTAATTCCTAAACTTAAAGGTGCCAAAAATGCAAAAAATTTCAGACCTATTGGATTAAGCAATTTTTGTTTTAAGATTATCACCAAGATTATTACTATGAGACTTAGTAAACTTATGCATATGATTATCTCTCCACAGCAATTTGCATTTATTAAGGGTAGGAATATCCATGAACAAGTTCTTCTTGCTTCTGAGTTAGTTAATGAAATGTCTACTACTAGAAGAGGAGGGAATTTGAGTCTCAAGTTGGATATATCACAAGCTTATGATACCATGAGCTGGGAATTTCTTTATAGAACTATGAAGAAACTTGGTTTTCAACAAAATTTGTAACTGGATCTTGGTGCTTCTTAAATCTTCAAAAATCTATATTATGTTAAATGGTGGACCAATTGGCTTCTTTGGTATTGGCAGAGGCCTCAAGAAAGGTGACCCTCTCTCTCCCATACTTTTTATAATTGCTGAAGATGTCCTTAGTAGAAATATCCAGAAAATGGTCATTGAACATAAAATTCAACCAATGGTGGTAAGGAATGGGTTCCATCCTACACACTTACTTTTTGCTGATGATATTTTGTTATTTTGCAATGGGAGTATGAGAAGTATTACTAATATGAAATCTCTACTTGTTGATTATCAAGCTGCTTCTGGTCAAGTTATAAATGCTGATAAAAGTAAATGCTTTGTCCATGGTACATCTGTTATAAGGAGAAGACAAATTGCTGAGTTTTTTCATATGAATTTGTCTTGCTACCCAGATAAATATTTGGGTGTAATGTTGGTGCATGGTAAAATTAAATCCATTCATTTATGGCATCTAGTGGAATACATGAAATATAGCCTCACTGCTTGGAGTGGTAGATTACTAAATTTCCAGGCAAGACTTACTCTTGTGAAACATGTTCTTTGCAGTATTCCTATATATAATATGTCTATTTACAAATGGCCAAGGAAGGTTATTGCTGCTTGTGAAAGGATTATTAGGAATTATCTTTGGTCAGGAAATGCTGAAGAACAAAAATGTGTAACATTGAAATGGGAAAAAGTCTGTTCTCCTATGGAAGAAGGTGGTGTTGGAATTAGAAAACTTGAAGACATGAATAAAGATTTGCTTATGAAGTTTTTATGGAAAATGCTAAACTCTCAAGATGAATGGGCTGGTTTTTTCCTAGCTAAATATAAAGATAAAGATAAAGAGGGTAATTGGATATCTTACTACAAGAAATCTACAGTGTGGCCTGGTATCAAATGGGTTATCAAAGAATTCCAAGAAAATACTAGATTGATTGTTGGCACTGGAGAAAACATTTCTATATGGAGAGATAGCTGGATTTATGAGGAACCTATCATTAAATTATTTCCTGACCATCCATTTATTCTTTCACATCCTAATCTGAAGGTGCAGCACCTTATAGTAAATGGTCAATATTGTATTCAAGAAGATTTCCTTCAGTTCTTCAATGCTTCTCAACTACCACTGCTAACTTCGGGTAAAGATACTTTGATTTGGATTAATTCCTATTCAGGTTGTTTCACTGTCTCTGATGCAGTCAAGAAAATTAGTAAGCCTTTACCTAAACTTCATTGGTATAAATTTTTTTGGCATAATGCTGTTCTGCCTTCTATCTCAGCTAATGTATGGAAAATTACCAGAGAAATTTGTCCTACTGATGAAAATTTGAAAAAGAAAGAAAGAAGGGGTTATCAGTTTGCTTCTAGGTGTTTCATCTGTCACCAAGGGGAAGATTCAATGAATCATATTTTATGGCATTGTCAATTCAGCAAGCTTTTGTGGAGCTGGCTGGGAGGTATTTTTCACTATCTTAACCCTCACTCCTTTGAAGATGTTATTAAACTTTGCAAGCATTCTAGTCCTATCATAAAAGACATATGGATGGTCTATTCTTATACTCTAATGACAGAACTATGGTTTTTAAGAAATGAGATTTTCTTTGAAAATACAAGACCTGGTCTCTTTAAGGTGAAATTCAAGATTAAAAAGATGGCACATGACTGTGAATATAGAATGAAAGGTACCATGTGGGGATCTGATTATGAAGTACTTATATTGCAATACTTTTTGATTCAGCACAAGAGATGGAAACAAATTAGAATTATTGAGCTGTTCTTTTATCTTCCCAGTAATGAGGAAATTATTTTATGCTGTGATGGTGCCTCAAGGGGTAACCCTGGCATTGCTGGATATGGCTTTGTGGCTAGAAATTAGTATGGTGATTTTGTTTTTGCTAAAACTGGAGGTCTTGGGGTGACTACAAACTATATTGCAGAGTTTGTTGCAAGTATTAGAGCTTTAGAATGGGCCACTGAACACCAAAGGTACAAGATTATCCTACAATCAGATTCAAAGGCTTGCATACATTCTTTAATGCAACAGAAGATCCCCTGGTTTTTATTGGAAAGATGGCAAAGAGTGCAGGCTAAAGTTCTCTCAATTTCTTATAGGCATGCTTACAGGGAAGTCAATTTTTCTGCAGATCACTTTGCAAAGAAGGGTGTACAACTCTTGAAGGGGCAAACAATTACTTATGAAGACAGACCAAGCAGCTTGACTATCATGGAATGGCCTGACCAACCTTATTACAGATTTAAGTAGCTTTTCTTGTTTTGTTTATTTAGTTTTTTCCTTTGGTTTGTAATTGTGAACTTTAATTATTTTTTATAAAGTTTTTTTTTCTGTTAAAAAAAAAGGCCATAATTAACGGCTACCATTCCTCATGAGATGTAATCTCAGCCATTCAAATTCGCCACCAAACTGACGGACTTGTGGCAAGTTTTAGGCGGCCGACCAAGGCAAGCCTAATAGCATCACATGTTATTTTCCTATGGCAAAGTCTCTTGAATTTGACTTGCCACACATAGCAATCTGCTACACGTTTTCCACGAAAACACTCGAGACATCAAACATGTCACAAACTGGGGGATACTGATCAGGGTATTGGTCTGGCGGTTTACAGCATGCGGCGTGCAATGCGCCCGTTACAAGAAAGTGTCATGAAGTAGGACAATTAGTGGTGGTGAAAAGTAACGGTGTAAAAAATTCATTTCCTTCATCATGGAAGCGTAATGAATGACGGTTACACGAATTCACTTCCCTAATCATGGAAGCATAACGTTTGACGGTTACACGTTACTCTATTCTTCCACCACTTAATCGTTTCCACTTCCTACGAGACCATTGTACGTTTCAATATGACTTGTATAAATAGGCTTCACCTATTTTCAAGAAACGACAAGTTTTGGTCGGCAACAATACAGTATCTAGAAATCACGCGGTAGCTTTCCATTCTGTTAACCAGTTCTACTTCTGATACAAGTCCTAAAACAAACCACACCTTCAGAATCAACGATTCTGGTCTCAACAACTCTCTTCGCTTCCCTCCCTAAGACCAACCCTTCTCCTTCACTTTGTGACCGAAGCAAGCCTGAAACGGCCATTTCTTGGTTTAGGCCAGGATTGTACAAATTGATCTATAGAATCAAAAGTACTCCCGTGCAGTGCATTGTTTAGGGTTTAGATTCGTTTCTCACCCACACACCCGAAACTACCAAAATCAGCAGAAACGGTTTTCACCCACAAACAATTGGCGACCACAGTGGGAGATTAATCTCTCGGTTACAAATTCAACTCTCATTTCCATCATCCTACCAGTGAATGCCATGCTTTGAAGCGCATCGTCTAAGAAAAGATGGGTTCAAGAGAATTGCGTCTGGGGACTAGAGATTCTCCACCTTACCACGGATCGACAAAAAGATGTTCCACCGACAATAAAGAATGACTGGGGACTTATCGCGACAAGGAGGGCGTCATATAAAGACTCGGATTCACTCCCTGAAGATTGAGTTTTGGTGAAAGACCCTAAAACGAGTAAGTTCTGCCCGGCAATGTTTACACGATCTATTGTTTGGGTTTTCACATTTACAATGGAAGCCGGTAACCCAATCATCCCAAGATTTTATATCTCTCCCTTTCTCACGCAACATTCAAGGTTTCACAATTTTCCCGAATGATTTTGCTACTTACATTCGCAATTCAGATTTTGACATATTGATTGATAAAAGGGCCATTATTCCAAAATAATCCAAAAAAAAAAACTCTTATAAGAATCGATCATCTATCAATCCAAAAACCAAAAAACCAAACCATAAACTAGGCGTTTCTTTTGCCTTTAAAAAAAAAAACCTCAGAAAAGGAAGTTCAGAAAATAAAAGTATTCAAGGAAAATTGCCTAACAACGGCTCGTTCTTCTTGGAGAAAATATCCTTCATGCTTTGAAGAGCCCCCTGCTTCAGCTTCAACTCCTGGGATAACTTTTCGACTTCTGCCTCTTGTTGAGTAATCAAATCCGCAGAAAGACCATCAACCGCTTCAGCCTACAGCCTTTGGATCTCGGAAAATCCCTCACAGAACTAGGAGGCATTAAACTCAAAGTTTACACACATATCCCGATGAAATTCCCAGCTTTTGACTACGTCTCCAGAAACAGTATGTCCAGTCACGCCACACATGTCATGAATTTAAGATAAGGTTTCCTCCACGCGCTTAACCAATGCAAAGCGACTATCAACCTTCGTGGTCGTTGCAATGTGCCCATAACTCTTTCATATCTTGGTATATAGCTCCGCATACTTCACGGGCACACTGAATCCTCCAATCAACACGTGACCTTCAAAAGGAGCCTCGAATGGAGGATGGAAGACGACACCTGCGGCTGGATGTGCGACTAGCAAAAACTCTTTGGGAACAATCACACCCGTCGTCATGACAGCATTTTCTGCCATGGGAGATACATCAACATCTTCATGACGATCAACCTCCATCTCCAGATTACCGGCGGGCCCACTGGAAGAAGACTCGCTATTATACTCAGAAGTGCTCCTTTCGTCACCAGATCTCAAGCTTTCCTCCTCTTCGGATTCTTCTTCAAGAGATTCAGTCTCGTCGCCTCCTTTCTCAAGAGGCACCGTCTTTTGGCCGTGGGAAAGTCTGGCAAAGATATTCGAGTTTTCAAGACCCTGAGACAAAAAAAAAAAAAAAAAACGAGGAGTCAGTGACGAAATGGAAAGTTTGTGTGATTCAGCCAAGTCAGTGAGGGAACTGTGCACACCTATGTGTTGAAGGAACTAAAAGTCACAAGAGCCGTCGGATCCGATTGGAAGCCACTCGCACGACTTTTCGACCTTCTCTATTTTACCTGGGGACTGTCAGATTTCCGCTTACCCGAAGAAGGCAAACTAAACAATCCGTGATTTGCCAGAGATTTAGGAGAGGGATTACCGCGTGGAACTGTCACAACATCCTTCACGAATTGATGAATAACGAGGAACTCTTCCTGCTAGAAAACATTATATTTGGAGGTCGTCACCGGTTTTCTTTCTGGGAGCAGAAAAGGAAGACTTTTATGAGACGCAAGGACACGGATATTGAAAACGGATGGCAAAAGTTCTTTTGAAGCCGTGAATGGATGGCGGAACGGAACCCCCTGATCAAAACCCATAAGACGAGCGACCCTGTTGATGTTGTGAGGAACCATATCACAAGACCCTCTGAAAAAAGATGACACATATCCAGGAATACAACTTCGCATGAACACAGTTTCTTTAATGCTCATATTCTCTTCAGTAGAATGTAACATCACATTTTAGGCAGAAGCAAAAGTGTTTGGCTGAACTATGGAGGTGTGGAACGGAGCCCAGGGACGAAAGTTAACTGCATGCGCATTGTCAAGAAAATCAATGAGCTTCGAGCCAGGCTTTGAATGCCTATCCAACCAACGGAGTATCATGGAGCCGCCATATGTATCAGGAAATGAGGTCCTCGGTTTAGGAGCGTAATCTTTTAAATGCTCCCACAACCATGCTTGGAGAAAGGCGACATGGACGTACGAGTCTACTTTCATATACCCATTAGAGACATACATATCTGATGTTAAGTGATCCAGGTGGGTGTACAAAGAGCCAAGGAACAAACTGCCGATGGGAAGAACAACGCCTTTCACTAATTTGATGGCGATTTTGATGAGTTTTTGCCTTATCTCCTTCTTGCCAGAGCCATCATCAAAAATGTCCCTGGACAACCACAAAGTTAAAAATGCAGCAACATGGAGTGTATCATCCAACACCTGATTCGGCTCCGGCTCATCAGGGAACCATTCAGACACCCTCCAGTTATAGAAGCACTTTTCCTCATGATGATTCCGGACATATCCTGCTGATTTCGTAACCAAAATGGCATGCATTTCTTCTTCTTCCTCAGACAAGATAACGTCAAGATTCCCCATTATTGGAAGACTCAACAGAATGACTACGCTTTCCAAAGTAATGGTCATCTCACCCCATCTACATATAGCCGTATGAGTTTCGGGACACCATCCGGAGATGAAAGTAATCAAACCTGCAGTATCTTTCCTGATTTGAAGCGTCGCATATGCCATGACAACATTCATGATTTGCGCCCCAGTCAGATTAGCCCTTACATGGTCTCGGCTTATCATGAAGTTCATCCATTTATCATAAGAGCGCAATGGACTATGGCATATTTTGAAGTCTATGGGAGAAGCCAGATATTCTTTCTTCTGAAGACAAAACCTCATTATACGCCCTGGGTAGACTGATTGGACTTCTCCATCATTCTCTGATTCAGTCAGAAGGGTTTCCACGAATTTGGGATGAGTCCTTGTAACTGTGGTAGACTTTGTGAAGAATTCATCATCCATGTTCAGCATGGAGTTGTTAGCATTTCTTGAGGCGGTGGCAGAACTGCTTTCAGGTGACATCTTAACAAAGGTCATTATGCTGCTTTTAATTTCGAAGTAACTACAACGGAACAAAACAGAAAGGTTACTACTTTGAAGGAAACCACAGAGGATCTTGCCAAGAAATTGGGTACAATGATTAAGAGCCGACAATAAATTTTCTATGGGAAATTTTCTTCGGCCACATGTCACGGCATTCGCGGTCAAGGGGAATGGAGACTGGTGCTCACTCAAACAAACACTTGTCGTGGAAAACATGCTCTTGGCCGAAACTGTGTCTTGCCGCGATAATGGCGCTCACGGCCAAACAAAAACTAAAGCTAGGTTTTACGGAGAAAGGAGCCTACGGTGGCCATCCATACGTGCTTGATTTAGATAATAATCGGCTCCACTACTATTGATGTTGTGTCTAACGTTACTACAATACTACCGGCAGATAGGAATCATTCATATTGGAGTATTTCTACGAGTTTGTGGAGGACAGGCCTACGGCTAGGGTTTACATCAAAACAGACGAGCAAACAAAGGGGAAGAAACGTTGGAACACATACCTGAAATATGCTTGCCTGCTTTTACTGCTGCTTTTCCTTCCAATGCTCACGGATGATGCACCTTTGCTGCTAACACGAAGACGCGGAAACAAAGCCAAAACCAACGATACAAAAATAAAGAAGATGGGAACGTCTTTTATATGCATAGAGTTTTTGGAGTTTAAGTAGGAGAAGGTTTCCTTTTTGGGTCATGTGCGGAAGAAGGAAACTTGGCCCGTGGTGCCACAACGCCCCAGGCGCAATCTCCACGACCGAGCCAACGCCACGCCAACTCCAAGCGCCAGCGCTTCGTGGCCCAAGCCAGCGGCACCATCTCTGTACGGAAAATCATGTCGCGTCACCCGCCACTCCAAGCTAGCCGCGCCATCCGCCACTCCAATCTAGACGCGCCCTCCACCTTTCCGTAGCCAGCCAAAACGGCGCCATTTTAGACGTTCGAAGCAGCGCCATTTCCACCAGCTAAAGCAGCGCCATCTTAGCCGTTCGAAGCAGCGCCATATCCACCAGCCAAGGAGGCGCCATCCAGGCCGTTCAAAGCAGCGCCATCTCCATACGTTCCGTGACCTAGCCAGCTAGCGCCATTCACCGATTCATGGACCAAATTGCAGTGCCATCTCTGCCAATCAATAGCCAAAGCTGCAGTGCTGATGCCAATACCCCATGGCCAAGCCGAATTTATGCAAAACCACCAATACAGGGATCATGGATACCTCATGCCTTCCGCTAAAGGTTAGTTGAATTTCCTCAGCAATCTCTTCACGTCTTGTCCTTTCGATTTTACTCTTGTCTGTCACCATCTCATGCTTACCCCACAACAACGCCGCTGTTACGTGCTAAGCAGGGGACTTAATGTTGATGGTGGTTTTTAACTTAGGGTTGAAATCGTAAAACCTTACATCTGATGTGACGTCACTCTGTAAGGAAACGGTGCCGTGAGTGCTAACCTCTCCACCGACATATTTATTGAGCCGTTCAATATACTTACATGAAATTTATCCAGAATGGCGAATATAGCAACCATCCCAAATGTTCTGTAAATTTCGGCGCCTCGCCTATATTCACTTAATATAAGTTCTTTTGAATGGCTTCTATGCTATGTTCTCCGGCTGAACCCTTAATGTTGACATGGCATGACGATTTGTGTTCGCTCGTAGCAGAGTAGCACGAATTTCCAAATATCAAGGATAAGGTCTTTGCATAAGGTATTCAATCAGAAAAGCATGCTGCTCTCTGGAAATGAACTTAAAAGAACTATGTGTCAACACATGGAGTTCAATCAATTTCCCTGACTAACTTGCAGAAGTTAGGGTTTTGCGCCTCGCGCAGTGTATCAGACCTTGGTTGTCGAAATTAAGCCTAAGCGAACTAGGTAATCAATCCTCCATGGATTAGCAGGTGCAAAAACTTGCCCAGAATCCGAAAACAGGGAGCCGTAGCAGCAAAGGGAGGCGTGGCCATGCCTTAGGCCAACTGGCGCCACCTGCCATTGGCCACACCCCTTCCCAAACCGGCCCTATTTCTCTCGACCAATCGTGTCGCCTCAAATTAGCCACGCGCACATAAGTTGTGGCTGGGCCCATACTCGCCGGCCCCACTCCCCATCGACCAATCAGGTCACTCTAAAGCCTCCACACTCTCACCAGAAGTGTAGCCACGCCCATGCTTGGCCGACCCTTTCCTCGGCCAATCAAGTCGCTCCAAACTTGCCACCATACATTAAAGGCCAAACGCACCCTGCCGTGCCCCCATACTAACTGGCAAGCCAAACGCGCCTTACCACAACAACATATTGATCGGCATGCCAACATGCCACTCTGCCGCGGTAGCATGCCACTTTAACCTTGGCCACGTCGCCAAGCCCTAATTTTTACCACGGCGCCAAAACCTAGCCTTGGCCACGCCGCCAAGCCCTAATTCTTACCACGGTGCCAAACCTAGCCTTGGCCACACCGCCATGAATGAACAAAATGCAAATGCAATGAGCTAAAACTGAGAAGGGAAAAGAAAAACAAGAAAAATTACCTCTAAGTTACACTAATACGGGGAATACAAATAACGGAAAAGGTGGGTAAATACGGGGGATATGTACGGGGATGAAAATCGATAAAGCAAGCAATTGAACAACGGGGCACACGCCAAGTCCCCGGCAACGGCGCCAAAAACTTGGTAGGCCCGAGGATGTGTATATAATTTACGGCCTACGGTAATACCGCAAGTGCACGGCGTCTATCGGAGACGCGGCAAGTACGGGTCGAACCACAGAGACTTGTGGTGCTCTAATTGATCTAAGGCTTTGCTAAACTGAGTTCTAAGTGATAACAAGTGACAACAGATGGTTTTGCAGATATTTTTGTGCCGATACGGCTGTTTTGTAGTGAAATAAACCTAAACTAAGGTAAAAGGTAGTGACAAGGGGTTGCTAAGGTATTCAAATTCACCTCTAACTCCTCTTGTGTGCTCACTGAGTTGAGGCTTTCTTGCCCTGTGGTCGATAAGGGCAGGTGTCAAACCCACCACCTATCTAAGGGGTTTCTCCATGTTACACTTCAATACACAGCTAAGGTGCTAACCCAGAGCATTAGTTATCTAATTAAGTATAACTAATCAAAGGAATTAGCCTATAACTCTAAGGATTGAGCTGCAGCATACTAAACATAAGTATAACCTAACTACAATGCATCCATGGCGTTGGCATGCATTGTGAGAGAAGAATGTTAGATGCTAGGATTGAAATTATTTTAAAGTTTAAGCATACAAGAATGGTTCAAAAACAGTTAACATCACAACATGGATTTAGGGTTTCATTGAAACCCTAGCACCAAACTAGAACATAAATTAACACAAAATATAACTATTGATTATTTTGGCTAATCCGGGCGTGTCTTTCTACACAAACCCATGTCTTCAATTTATACATGCAACAAATAAGCTACCAAACCCTAATTCTTTAATTCAAATATTGAAATTAATTGAAAGATAAATCGAACCCATACTCTCGATTTGTGTTCCCTTCTTATCACATCGGCTTTAGCAACTCCTCGATTGATAGATGAGCAACCCTATCTCTAGTCATCTTTAACCTAGCCTCTAGAGTGGAGAAGCTATGAAATAGATGACTCGAGAAAGGGTGATGGAGTAGGTGGCTATGGAGTTGTTGTTTGATGTCGGGAAGGTGATGATGGAGGCGGTAAGGGCTCTTTGTTGCGGTGGGTAGGTGTGGCGGGGAAGGTTGGTGGCGGAAGAGGAGCGAGCTCGCTCCGTGTCGGGTGAGGGAGAGATGAAGAAAGAGAAGATGGAGAGATTAGGGTTTGCTCGAGTGGGGGTATAGGGTAGGTAGTTTCTTTGTGAGGCGGGTGCGGCTACGGATGATGAGACGCAGGCCCGGCCGACCGTTGGATGAGGCGGCTACAATCTGAACGGCCGAGGGAGGTGAGCGGTTTTGGCGTGATCTGGTGTAGTACGGGAGCAGCGATCTTCGATGCACGCGGAAGCAGCGACCGTTGGATGAGGGAGAAAGAAATCTCAACATCTCAGAAGAGACGGGCTCGGATCCGGGTCACGGGTCGGGTCTAGCTCAAGCCCATGTCTTGTAGATGAGTTGCTACTTGTTGAGTTGCAACTGTTGCGCGCGCGGGCTTCGGCTTTCTGCTCCTTGGGCACTTGACTCCAATTCTTCGCTCTTTTGGCTCCTCAGATTCTCCGAGCTTTATTTATTACCTAAAAACACAAAATTAATTAATACAAATATTTATTCTTGAAAACAAGGAAAACACGTATATGGGATAATATCTGTTTTCTAAGCGCAAAAGATGAGTAAAATGCCAATAAAAAGGTGTATAAATATGCACTATTTGGCACTCATCAAATACCCCCAAACCTGAATTTTACTTGTCCTCAAGTGAAACAGAAATTAAGAAATCCTAACTATACCCTGTCGCAGTCTCTCGAATGCATTTAGCGTATGCACTAAGCCTTTAAACCCCTAGGTGTCCCTAGTGGACGAGTTGTAGTCTCGTGAGGGTTTACCAGAGGTGTACCCACAAAACCTTCTCCAACTTCAGAGTGTAAAAGAGTCTCAAGCCTCCAAGAAGCTATGAGAACATAGAGTTTCTGCATGCTAGTAACAGAAGTTAGAACTATCGAAGAACGCATTCTCATCCTTAAGAGTTGAGCGAGAAGTAACCATACCATATGAAAGAATTCGGATTCGATTGTGATCATAAGTCTCAACTTCTGCCTCACCATTAGGGTTTTATGATAATTGCACTCAAAACATCGCTTTTTAGTCTCTCATGTGTGCGAGGCGGGAATAAAGAGAGAAATCCCGCACACGTTGTAGGTAAGAAGGATAACCTTAGAAAATAAAATCTGGAGACTCCACAGAGGTGTGGACAAAAAGAATCTTTTTCTGATGATCTCTAAGAAAGGAAATCAACCATTAGCAAGGGGTGGGAGTACTCACTCACTTCTCACCCGATCGGCAATTAATATCACTCTCTCATAAGAACCATAGAAACGTCTTCAATCTTCGGTCTTCGGTCTTCAAATGTTGATGATTTAACTTCTAAACTTCACAAAAATTGACAATTTTTAACTTTTCTATTCAAATTCCTTGTTGTTTGGATTTTTCTTTTTAAATTCTTCTTTACCATGGTGGTAGCAAAAATAAGAAAATAAACTACAATATTTTTTTGACTTTTTTTTTTTTTTTTTTACATTACAATAAATGAAAATAAAAATACAAATAATGAAACAACTAACTCCATGGACAAAGGACTTTATCACTCAATTTTTCACAACTTGTATTGTCTTGATTTTATAAATTTTATTAATTCTCATCCTATTTTCTTTTCTTTGTTGCACATAAACCTTGGACTATATCAATTTTTCTTTCAATATTCGAATTTGCTCAGGTTCTTTGACGATGATGTGTTTCTATGGGTCTTGCTGATTGAGAGAGAGAGTGATGCTAACGGCAAATCGGTATTTAGAAGGAGTTTTCATCTTTAGACGTCACCCTCATGATTGACAAAAACTAGCACTCAAGAGATCAAAAGTAGTCTTTGAAATTGGTGCGAAGTTGGGTAGCTCACCATTCCTACCCGGAATTTACGTAAGGTGACACACACTCTAATGACTTTTCTAGAAAGTTGCAAAAAATTGAAGGTTGGTGCCTCACTTGATGTAAAATGGGTAGTCTCCACTATGGGTGATCACAATTCTACTACCGAATATCTAAATAAACACCTAATTCGCCCTCCAGGTATGGTTAAATCCAACTTTAACGCTCTAATCAACTAAGGAACCCGATTGTGTTCTCGGTACTTCCAAGTTCTCGTTATTTCGGTCGATTCTCTATGTAAACATAGCCAAAAGCATGCTAGTGACTCTAAAATCTCTAAAAGTTGGAGGTTTTTATTTGCAAAAAGTTTTGAATTTTTGAATTTTTTTTTTTTTTTTTTTTTTTTTTGAAAATAAAAGGTAAAATAAAAGACTAAAAACTCTAAATTCAAAATAAAAACTAAAAACTCTAAATACAAATGCACCCCCAAACCTAAATCATACATTGTCCTCAATGTGTCACAGATAGGAAAAATTTAAATAGTCACATACCATGAGAACTATGCTGATAAGAGAAAAGGGAAGAGATTACCGGTATGTCGGCGGAGCACGGTTAGAGCTTCACTAGTCAAGGCTAGCATCCAACATTTCTCAGTGGAGATCATATCGGATTAGCACAAAATATGCACAAGAAGACTCAACCGTTTCAAGAAAAGAAAAATTTTAACAAGTCCTACAAAAATTTACTAATAATCTAAAGAGTTGCGGGTCAACCCAAAAAATAATGTACATAAACATTAATATAACATGAAAATGGGCTTTGGTTTATTTGGGATTTGGTTTGTGTGGGTTTCAATTTGGTTTATTGGGATTTGATTTGGTTTATTGGGGATTAGTTGTTTGCAGCCCAGTTTGTGTGCAAATGCACAGCCCTATTTAAATGGGTTCGGTCTTATACATCCCAGCTGCTCAGTTTGGTTCATTCTGGGCTGGTTTGGTTTATTGGGGTTTTGCAAAGCCTAGTGGAACTGTGGGCTCAGATGTTTGCAAACTGAGTTTGTAAAGGTTGGGCTTGGCAGGTTCACAGCCCAGCTGATGGGGGCTTAGATGGGCAGAGTGTTTGAGCAGGGGTTTACACAGCACAACTCAGGCTGGATCATGCTCAACACAGGTTGTGTGAGGGTTATGCCTGTTGGCAGCTCAAGCACAGCTTTGCACAGATCAGTTATAGGCACAGCACAGCACAAGACAAAAAAAAATAAATAAAATAAAATAAAATAGTGCACAGCACAGCACAGCTAGGAATTACACACACTTACACAAAAAGATACAGCAATTTCTAGCACCCAGGGGAACTTGTTATTGCTTTTGCAGAGTGCACAGCACAGAACAATGCAATGTGTGCACAGGGTCAGTTGAAGTGAGCTGGCCACAACCTAGCTCAGTAGGGTCTGCATCTCTAATGGCTATGCACACATATCATCAGATTTTTCACAGGTTAACATACAGGTTTGGCTCAGCTTCAGAGGGCTGGAGCTCAGGGCTGATAGGTATCAACTGCACGAGTTGATATCAACTAATTCAGATTGACTTCAAGTTGCAGCTCAACTCACGGGGTTTGATCTAGCACTAGTTAGTGGAATGTTCAAGGCTCGACAGCTTTGGGTATGCAAGACTCATTCACGAGCTAGCCCGAATTACATGTGATATGGCATTACACTATGCTTGTTGTGGCTCACGAGATGCACAATTGATGTTAACAGGGTCAATTGGTTTTGCTCAGGGTTATGCTCAAAGGTGTGCTCAGAGTCCACACAAATGTCACAGTTGCCTTATGTTACAGCCAGAGGTAGACATTACACACATAAACCCTAGAATGAAAATGGCCATATGTTCACAAATAAATGCACACAAGCACAGGGCAGATGTAGGCTAAGGGATTTCGGCCTGAGAACATACATGCGCGAGATCATGGACAATCGGGGATGGTGACCTAGCATGGCGGCTAGTGCATGATGCAAACACAATTAAAGATGCAGCTCAAGGTTATTCAAGGTTCACTGGGTCAGCAGATTCAACAGTGGAAAGCCTTGATATAGCACAGTTGGGAAACAACCAGGGTTGCACAGATGCACAGTTTTAGAGTCACCACATATAATGCATAATCAGTCCAAAGTACCATGAGGTTTATAGCTCAACATATTTTCAGATGTGAACCTCACAATTGTGGCAAATGACTCAGCACATAATCAGAGTTAGCATGTTACAACTTGGCTCAACAAGGTCTGCAGTTGAGGCTCAACAGCTTTAGGGGCTGGAGCTTAGGGCAGATTGAAATTATGGGTGCAGAGTTCACAGACGGTGGCGGAGTTTGGCCGATGTCAAAAGGGTTTACATGCGAGAAATCACAGGGTATTGCACAGATTTGCAGAATTAACAGTACATTCATGCCAAGAAGTTCATGCAAGGGTGATACAAGCCATGCTCACAAACACAAGCTTTAGATTGCACACAAGATAATGGCACAGGTTATGTTCAGTCGGTTTTGTGAGGTTCATGCAATTCGATTCGGTCAATGTCATAGTTCTCAGCTAGCATGTATGAATTCAAATATCATGGAGTTTTCAGTGATGAAAATTGGTGGCACTTGGTCAGGATGTGGGCATGGAGCACAAAATGTAGCTCATTCAACTAGCAAGAGACCACTCACCTTATAAGTCGCAGAGGTTGCTTAAGGTTTTTGCAAAACTCCGGTTTTGCGCCTTCCTCTTGGGTTGGCTCGGCCTTGCCGCTTGCACTGTTAGCTCAACAAGCAAAGTTCAGTACTCAATGTTATGCAATAAGCACAGAGCTAGTGTGCTACGATGTGAGAACTAAGCTCCGAGCAAAGCACTCGGACTTGGGGCTATGCTACGAGGAATGAGTGTCAAACTCAGTTCTCAGTGCTACAGGGTATGCACTGAGAGTATCTTGGACTGAGAACTGAGCAATGAATAATGAATGAACAAAATGCAAATGCAATGAGCTAAAACTGAGAAGGGAAAAGAAAAACAAGAAAAATTACCTCTAAGTTACACTAATACAGGGAATACAAATAACAGTAAAAGGTGGGTAAATACAGGGATATGTACAGGGATGAAAATCAGTAAAGCAAGCAATTGAACAACATGGCACACGCCAAGTCCCCGGCAGCGGCGCCAAAAACTTGGTAGGCCCGAGGATGTGTATATAATTTACGGCCTACGGTAATACCGCAAGTGCACGGCGTCTATCGGAGACGCGGCAAGTACGGGTCGAACCACAGAGACTTGTGGTGCTCTAATTGATCTAAGGCTTTGCTAAACTGAGTTCTAAGTGATAACAAGTGACAACAGATGGTTTTGCAGATATTTTTGTGCCGATACGGCTGTTTTGTAGTGAAATAAACCTAAACTAAGGTAAAAGGTAGTGACAAGGGGTTGCTAAGGTATTCAAATTCACCTCTAACTCCTCTTGTGTGCTCACTGAGTTGAGGCTTTCTTGCCCTGTGACTGATAAGGGCAGGGTGTCAAACCCACCACCTATCTAAGGGGTTTCTCCATGTTACACTTCAATACACTGACTAAGGTGCTAACCCGAGCATTAGTTATCTAATTAAGTATAACTAATCAAAGGAATTAGCCTATAACTCTAAGGATTGAGTGCAGACATACTAAACATAAGTATAACCTAACTACAATGCATCCATGGCGTTGGCATGCATTGTGAGAGAAGAATGTTAGATGCTAGGATTGAAATTATTTTAAAGTTTAAGCATACAAGAATGGTTCAAAAACAGTTAACATCACAACATGGATTTAGGGTTTCATTGAAACCCTAGCACCAAACTAGAACATAAATTAACACAAAATATAACTATTATTTGACTCTGGCTAATCCAGGCGTGTCTTTCTACACAAACCCATGTCTTCAATTTATACATGCAACAAATAAGCTACCAAACCCTAATTCTTTAATTCAAATATTGAAATTAATTGAAAGATAAATCGAACCCATACTCTCTGATTTGTGTTCCCTTCTTATCACATCGGCTTTAGCAACTCCCTCGATTGATAGATGAGCAACCCTATCTCTAGTCATCTTTAACCTAGCCTCTAGAGTGGAGAAGCTATGAAATAGATGACTCGAGAAAGGGTGATGGAGTAGGTGGCTATGGAGTTGTTGTTTGATGTCAGGAAGGTGATGATGGAGGCGGTAAGGGCTGCTGTTGCAGTGGGTGGCTGTGGCAGGGAAGGTTGGTGGCGGAAGAGGAGCAGAGCTCTGCTCTGTGTCGGGTGAGGGGAGAGATGAAGAAAGAGAAGATGGAGAGATTAGGGTTTGCTCGAGTGGGGGTATAGGGTAGGTAGTTTTGCTGTGAGGCGGGTGCAGCTACGGATGATGAGACAGGCCCAGCGACCGTTGGATGAGGCGGCTACACCGAACGGTCGAGGGAGGTGAGCGGTTTTGGCGTGATCTGGTGTAGTACGGGAGCAGCGATCTTCGATGCACGCGGAAGCAGCGACCGTTGGATGAGGGAGAAAGAAATCTCAACGTCTCAGAAGAGACGGGCTCGGATCCGGGTCACGGGTCGGGTCTAGCTCAAGCCCATGTATTGTAGATGAGTTGCTACTTGTTGAGTTGCAACCCACTTGCGCCCGGGCTTCGGCTTTCTGCTCCTTGGGCACTTGACTCCAATTCTTCGCTCTTTTGGCTCCTCAGATTCTCCGAGCTTTATTTATTACCTAAAAACACAAAATTAATTAATACAAATATTTATTCTTGAAAACAAGGAAAACACAGAATCTGGGATAATATCTGTTTTCTAAGCGCAAAAGATGAGTAAAATGCCAATAAAAAGGTGTATAAATATGCACTATTTGGCACTCATCAGTATGGCGGTTTACAGTGTGCGGCGTGCAATGCGCCCGTTACAAGAAAGTTTCATGAAGTAGGACAATTAGTGGTGGTGAAAAGTAACGGTGTAAACAATTCATTTCCTTCATCATGGAAGCGTAATGACTGACGGTTACACGAATTCACTTCCCTCATCATGGAAGCATAACGTCTGACGGTTACACGTTACTCTATTCTTCCACCACTTAATCGTTTCCACTTCCTATGAGACCAGGGTACGTTTCAATATGACTTGTATAAATAGGCTTCACCTATTTTCACCAAACGACAAGTTTCGGTCGGCAACAATACAGTATCTAGAAATCACCTGGTAGCTTTCCATTTTGCTAACCAGTTCTACTTCCGAACCAAGGCAAGCCTAATAGCATCCCATGTTATTTTCCTATGGCAAAGTCTCTTGACTTTGACTTGCCACACATAGCAACCTGCTACACGTTTTCTACGAAAACACTCGAGACATCAAACATGTCACAAACTGGGGGGATACTCATTAGGGTATTGGTCTGGCGGTTTACAGCGTACGGCGTGCGATGCGCCCATTACAAGAAAGTGTCATGAAGTAGGACAATTAGTGGTGGTGAAAACTAACTGTGTAAACAATTCATTTCCTTCATCATGGAAGCGTAATGACTGACGGTTACACGAATTCACTTCCCTCATCATGGAAGCATAACGTCAGCGATTTACACGTTACTCTATTCTTCCACCACTTAATCGTTTCCACTTCCTATGAGACCAGGGTACGTTTCAATATGACTTGTATAAATAGGCTTCACCTATTTTCACCAAACGACAAGTTTTGGTCGGCAACAATACAGTATCTAGAAATCACCTGGTATCTTTCAATTCTGCTAACTAGTTCTACTTCCGAACCAAGGCAAGCCTAATAAAATCACATGCTATTTTCCTATGACAAAGTCTCTTGACTTTGACTTGCCACACATAGCAACCTGCTACATGTTTTCCATGAAAACACTCGAGACATCAAATATGTCACAAACTGGGGGATACTCATCGGGGTATTGGTCTTGCGGTTTACAGCGTGCGGCGTGCAATGCGCCCGTTACAAGAAAGTGTCATGAAGTAGTACAATTAGTGGTGGTGAAAAGTAACGGTGTAAACAATTCATTTCCTTCATCATGGAAGCGTAATGACTGACGGTTATACGAATTCACTTCCCTCATCATGGAAGCATAATGTCTGACGGTTACACGTTACTTTATTCTTCCACCACTTAATCGTTTCCACTTCCTATGAGAACATGGTACATTTCAATATGACTTGTATAAATAGGCTTCACCTATTTTCATCAAACGACAAGTTTTGGTCGGCAACAATACAGTATCTAGAAATCACCTGGTAGCTTTCCATTCTGCTAACCAGTTCTACTTCCGATACAAGTCATAAAACAAACTACACCTTCAGAATCAACGATTCTGGTCTCAAAACTCTCTTCGATTCCCTCTCTAAGACCAACCCTTCTCCTTCACTTTGTGACCGAAGCAAGCCTGTAACGGCCATTTCTTGGTTTAGGCCAGGATTGCACAAATTGATCTCTCGAATCAAAAGTACTCCCGTGCAGTGTATTGTTTAGGGTTTAGATTCGTTTCTCACCCACACACCCGAAATTACCAAAATCAGCAGAAACGGTTTTCAACCACAAACAGTCACGTATTTGGAACAATTCCTTTGTTTCGTATTCCAAACAGTAAAGGAACAACAAATCTGTTTGGTAGCAACTCTTTTCAACTAAGTGATGTGAGTTCGACACAAGGCTCTTCCGTTTATCCCAATAAACTCCTTTTTCAGATCCTTAGATATATCTAATAACAACTACCAAAGTAATTTCCAAGATTTTGCAATCAATACTCTTAATCACAAAAAATTGTATTGATGCCGATCTACTCAACTAATCAATCCAATCTACCACTAGGATAAACCGATTATAGTTGGATCCTCTTTAACCGAAACAAGTATTGTGCACACCAAAGATTATGAACCCAAATCAGAAATCTTCTTCGTCTTCAAATCTTCTTAGATCTTCAATAAACACCCGCACACAATCAACTTGAATCTCTTGTGATCAATCACAAACAGAACGGAGTCTGTTTACAACGGATTATCACAAGACGTCTAAAGATCCCCGTCGAAACTTCGATCTAGTTTGAGTGAATCTTATATCAGAAGAGAAGATTCTCAAGCATAAACAAACTAGGTGCAATCAAAGTTCAACAACCGTTAGTCAATCAAATCAATCGAAAACCAATAATAAACCGTAATTATCTAGTTTCCCACCAACGATACTAATAGAGCTTCTCAATCCCAAAGAAGTCTTTAAACCGAGCGACCGTAAGAGATTTCACCTAATTAGGTTACTTTCCTCTCCGAATAGGCGGCTCCACCAGTAAAAACACAACTAGGTAGTTTTGCTGGCTCTGAGGATTAGTTTGCTCGAAATGCAAACTTTGATATTTATAGACCAAGGAAGTTTGGACACCAAGGAATTTCCAAAACCGAAAATATTCTCAAGATATGCAATATATTTCCAAATTCGGTTCCATAATTCCTGGAAATGCTTTGTCCAAATAATGACCGAAAATCTCTTAGAAAATCTCCAACTAGTAAATGCACATTACTAATTTTCATTTTCCAAAAATAAAATTAAAAACATTAATTAAAAGATTCTCAATTTATTTTTCGATCAGGGATTTTCCTTTAGCTATTAAGGAACATCTTTGAACAATAAAAGATAAGCGTTACTGCACATGTTCAAAGTATGTCGACATCTTAACTTAGTAAATCATCTTTCTAATTTACTATCTTGGAATCGATTTGCCACACTTCCAAACAAGTTTAGAATTGGTTCATCTGACTTCCAAGAACTATGTTATTGATCAAGAACACTCAATCACCAAACATGGGTTTCACGGTTCTACCAAAATAAGTTTCGGTTCTACCTCCATGTGGGTACTGGAATTAGTCACACTAGCTTTCCAAAATTCGGTTGACTAGGTACTATATATGGTATCTAACTTGTATTTGTTGCACATGTCCATAGGATCGGTTCCCAATATCTAAAAACGTGTTGCACATGTTCATAGGATCGGTTCCCAATATCTAGAAACTTGTTGCACCTCTTACAAGGATCTATTCCCCTCTTGTGATCGGTTGCACCTCTTACTAGGATCGGTTCCCCTTTGCCTAGAGTTGGTCATACCAATAACAATAAATCGATCATATACCATCTCAGGTGATTACTTAAGATCGGTTTCACTAATAAAAGTCATACCAATACAAAAGTCAGGCCTTGTGAATAGTTTTACCAAGAACATAAACAAGTCATGAGCGGTTATACTAATCACACATATTGGTAGTTCAAAAGATATGCAATGAATAACAATACCAATAAGCCTACCGATTTCCCTTTCGATTCACAAAACAAGTTCATGAATTTACTTCCTTTAAACGAATGTAAAAATATTGTTTCCTAGGATGAAATCTTCACCTCATACCCATACATAATCACAATAGCATTCAAACGATTATGTCGATGTCTTATATACGAAGTTCAAAAGATAAGTGTTATACTTCGTATTGTATTCCTTAATACTACGTCTAACTAGAGTATATTCATTCATGCTTCGCAGTTTTGTTTTCAATATGCACGACTTGAAAGATACGTTAGGGAATGAAACGGTTCAAGTCAAATATTACTAACCTCAAGTGGAAGGATGATGTTGTCGTTGTAGCTCCTTACTTCTTCACTTCTTTAAGTCTTCATGTAATACTTGTAATGTCTCATTTCCTAATACTTTCAAGCTAACCTATACGAAGTTGACTCTAGTACATAATCAAGCGACTCTTTAAATGAGTTTTGGTTCACTAAAATATGACAGCCAAACTTGACATACCAACGCTTGGTGGGTTCAACCGAGCTATACTCTAACACTTAGCTCGTTTGAGCTCCTCCTTCAACAACGCAATCACCCTGGTTCTGGCTAGAGATCAAGGGTGTTGCATGAACTAAAGGGATTCCGATCGGCTGGGGTGCTAGTTGGCCTGCCGGTGGACATCATGGAGATTGCCTAGTTTAGTTGGAAAGAGGCTAAGATTGTTGAATCGACTGGCCAAATCGTGTGGCCGTGATTGCTTTTTAAGACTGACATGGGCAGTCTAGGTTTTCCTTAAGGAATTTAAGCGCGTCGATCGTGCTAACTTTTAATTAAAAGCGCGTCGACACGGAAATCTCTTTATTAGAGAGTGGTGTAGCTCGCATGAGTGTTTTCATGCAGATCTCAATACTGACACTTCGGGAGATTCGTGCTACTCCGCTGCGAGTGGACATTAATCGTCATGTCATGCCAATATTGAGAGTTCAGCTGGGGAACATAGCATAGGAGAATACTAGGCGGGCAATACATTAGTGAATAATGTCGGTGAAAGATAAAATTCATAGAATATTTGGGATTGCTGTTGTATGCACCATTCTGAGTGAATTTTATATATATATATATATATATATACAAATATATTGAATTGCTCAATACATCTGTGAGCGAAGAGGTTTATGCACTCATTACTTTCAAATGGATTTTGTTCCTTTGAAGGATGACAACGCATTAAATACAGGGTTTCACGATTTTAGCCCCGAACTGAAAACCACCATCAACACCTTGAGACGTTTGTCGCATAACTAATTACTCTAGATTGCATAGACAATAAGTTCGAGTCGAGAATTAATTAATGACTAAGCTTAATGAACATTTGTTCGTACTTGATCAATTTCGGTAGAGAACAATTTAATGTTCAGAACCAAAATCATGATTCAAGTTTATCATTCGAAAATAGCCTGGAATATTGATATGTTTCATTGATGTTATTCGAGAATTTTCGAATTGATTTAGAGAAAAAAATAGAACTACTATATTTGGAATACCAGAGAGTGTTATCAGTCTTACAAACTGAGCTAACTGTTATATGTCTGAAGCCGTATTACATGTACTCGTACACGTAGTGGAGTAGCTATATATCGACTTACAGATTTGTGTGATACGCATGGGAAAATTTGTTTGTTTCGTGATCTGGATAAGTATGCATATTCGTATGCAAACCATTTTGGAACTGTGGTAAGGGAACCGGGTTTAAGTATCCAAACCGGTATGCATACCAATACAGTTCTATGTTCCTGAATCATTTTAGTACCCAAACCGATAAGCAAACTGGAAAGGTTATGTGAACTCCAGAACCGATAAAGTCTTAAGGTTTCCAAACCGGTTTGCAAACTGAAAAAGTTCTATCAACTCCGAAACTCAGTTTTGCACCTAAGTTTGCAAACCGGTACGTGAACTGAAAAAGTTCTGTCAACTCCGGAACTCGATTTTGCTCTTTAGTTTGCAAACCGGTCCGCGTACCATGACTCATCCGATTCACGAACGACTCATGTATTTGTACTTTGTGTATTTACCAACTATGTCGATTATGATTCAATTGCAATTAAATTATTTAAATGAGATGATTTGTATTTGATCAATTCTCTAAAAACCCTAGACTTATTTGATCACATGATTGTGACTCAAGATCAATGTGTTTGTGTTCATGGAAATGAGTATTAAGCTTTTAAGTTCAAACTGGATAGTTTCGGCTAACCATGTTGAACATAGTCTTTGTACACGGTTCGGTTACGGTTTACCTAACCAGAGTGTATATCTTGTTTATGTGAATGGGATTCAAAGTTTTCAAATAACGGTGAATATTGTTTGCTTGGTTCCAAAGTTATCTTAGCTTAAACCTAAAGCAACCTATGCTTTGAATGTCTATATAAGGGGAACTCTTTACAACTGCGATCTTTGAATCCTGACACTAATTTTTAGTGTGTCCTAGTTGTATCTAGAGTCGTCCTCTCTAGAAATCCTTTTAGGGTTTAGCGACTATCAAAGAATTCATTGGGATTCGTGAAGCCATGTCCAGTTATATTTAATCTTGATAACTTGAGTATCCTGATCTTGATTGTTGATTTATCACTTGAACAAGATAGATATAAATCAAAAATTTCTCTTCGTCCCAACTTTGTGATTCCGCAAGTTTTATTCTTATCAGGTGAATAATAATCTAGGCTGCACTTCGGGTTGCATAAGTCCGGATTTTGAGGATAGGAAGATTTCTGTCAAATTGCTATCGATTTCCATCACCTTGATCTTACGTTTGATTTGATCATCTATTTCAATCATAATCAGGAAATCAATTATATTAGCTTAATCTGTGGAAGGATTTGGTTTAAGTCTTCAATTGAGTTGAAGCAACTCTTAGTTGGTGTGATTTCATCTAAGGAAATCAATTGCGCGGAGTCCTGCTGGGGTTCAAGAGGCGTAAGGAGCGTGACTGGGCTTGAATCAGTGGGAGACTGAGTTCGGGTTCAACTACATTCCAAACTGAAGTTAATTGGTAGTAGGCTAGTGCCTATAACGACTTAATATAGTTTGGTGTTCAATTTTGACTAGGTCCCGGGGTTTTTCTGCATTTGCGGTTTCCTCGTTAAAAAACTTATTGTGTCTGTGTTATTTATTTTTCCGCATTATATTGTTTATCCTTATAATTGAAATATCACAAGTTGTGCTTTGTTCATAAATTATAGTAGAGATATCCGACCTATTTTGTTAGATACGACTTGATTGATACTTGGATATTGGTCTTTGGTACCGTCCAAGTTATCTCTTTGTGATTAGGTTCACGGATTCAGTTCTGTAAACGTTATAATCGCAAGAGTTAGAGATATAACTCTAAGATACTATTCCTTGATTGAGTTTAACTCTCGGATTTGTATTGAGTTTGTCCATACAGATTTCCTAAGAAAAAAATGGTGGTGTATTTTGGTACCCCGGCATTTTCAATTGGTATCAGAGAAGACAAACATGCCAAGACCTAATAAGTTTGTGTTTGAAGCAGTCTAACTATATGGACAAGAGTGCAATCTCTAATAACGTATCACCAATTCAGAATCAACTAGTTAATTTTGATCGAAGTTTTGATCCAACACCTGAGGAAATTGTCACATCCAGATCAATATTTAAATATCCTCTGGATGTAGAAACTGTTGATAAGTGGGAAATACGCCTACAAGAACAGTTGGATGAACTTTTAGATGAAGGTGACTCAGATATTGATAAAGACATTGATGAGGAAATCTTAGAGTATGTTAAGTTGTTGGAACGGGTTGAAAAGTTGACGACTCCTTTTCTGACCCATCTCTGGCGAGGAAACAAGAAATTGAGAAGAATTTACGCAGGTCTTTTTGTTTCGAATCGCTCTAACTAATCGATCCTCAAAGATTCTGAGGAAGACCTACGTAAGAAGTCACTTGAATATGATAATCTTTATCAAAAATACTTTTTGCTGGAAGAGAAACTTGCAGAATCTGAAGCAAGGATTAACTCTCAACAAATTAGTTTCGAAGAAAGAGAAAAACACCTTGAGACTGATTTAGCTGCTGCTCTTGATAAAATAAAGATGTTGGAAGAGGATTAGTTCAAACAAATTAACCACTATGCTAGGAGCAAGTAAAAATCATCGTGATACACGAGAATTGGGATATAAGGGAATAAAAAATGCTCCAAGTATTAGCAAAGAGGTAAAATTTGTCAAGGCTAGTGATTCTTATCAACCAAAGGTTTCCACTGATGGCAAAAGTGAAATACCTACTCCGGCAGTTAAAGTTTCCACTGATGGCAAAAGTAGCATCATCTCAATTTGGGGATCCTTGAGTCTTTTAATAGCCGTCATCATTTCTATAGTCTTATTCACTCTATTAACCACCACGTCGCAACAAAACTGAAGATCCAAGCTAACCGGCCCACCTAAAAGCTTAACACCTTTGGTAGGTCTACCAACATTAGGCGTAAAAACCCCTTGAGAAATACTTCTAGGATCTGCCGTTGGCCAAAAGACTTCAGACTTATTGATATTGAGATGCAATCCTCTACTTGGTCCGTCTTTTGACACTTCGATGGTATCCCCAATGATAGTCCCGTCATCGAAATACCATGCATTCAAGTCAAGTTTGCATTGAGCATCAATAGTTTTTACAAGAGGATGAAGTGTCAAGGAAAACAACAAGGTACCAAGGGGATCACCTTGTTGCACACCGATTGCAGAAGCCAGAACAAATCTATCATAGTAAAGCTTAGCTGGCCTTACATAGCAAAACTCCACCCATCTTGAAATACATGGGCATTGGAGTCTGACCTCCTTGATGAGGCAAGTTCTATTTACCATGTTGAAAGCATTAGCAAAATCAATAAGAAGCATTGACATTGTTAGAGCACTGCTCGGTCGAACTCGCAAGCGTTGCTATCTCAAGCTTGTTTGTCAAGTTTAGGTGATCAAAACTATAAGTCTTGATTTCTAGTCTACTTATAGCAATGTCTCGGATTAGGATTGAATGTATAGTTGAGCTTTAGACTTCATGGCGTTCATCGATTGAAGACGAATATCTACTGAGGAGAGCATGGAGAACTTCATCAACGAAAGGTATGTGGAGACTAAAACTTATCTATCACTCATAAGTCTATTATATTATATCTCCTAATGATATTAAGTCGTATAGCTATATAGACTTTTACAATATACATATTTGATATTTCGAGTTGAGCTTAACTCGCTTATATCGTTCTCGAAATATGTGTTGGAAGCTTTTTGCTTTAGCTACGTTCATCATTATTCTTGACGGGTTTAGTTGGAGACAATTTATTTGTTGGAAACCAAATAATAAGTCAAAAGATGATCATGTGAGAATTGCCTTGAAACATCTTACATGATTTGTGTGAGACAGTCATTTGATGTGGACTCGAAATATTTCGTATTGATCATTCGATCACTTGAAAATTACTTATAAGCTAATAGTTTGTGTGAGACAGCTACTGTCGTCTTCTAAGGATGTTTCAATGATTGAAATGGGAGTTTAGAACAATTAACCATTACCTGGATATAACACAGTATGCATACCAGTATGCAAACTGTTGTGGTATGATTCAGTTCTGGGAACCAAGTTTGCATACCAGTATGCGAACGGATTCACCTGAGTTAGGTCCGGGACGACAGTATGCATACCGGTTCGCGAACTGTCGGACATGACCAAAGTCCGGAACTTAAGTTTACGGACCCGTTTGCAAACTGAGTTGTTTAAAGTTATAAAATCGGTTAAGTATGATTGCATACTCATGAACAAATACATTTACAATTAAGGAATGCAATCTTTGGAAACCATGGCTTAATGTTCATGAATTGATTCTTGAATAAGTACTTTGTACAATCATGAATCAAATCCGATTTTGCTTCAATTGTGTCTTGTATACTTCTATGAGAATATAAAAAATTGAACAACTCTATGAGTAACACAATTAGATTCATTTGATTATCATTTGATCTAGAAGTGTTAGATGAATGTGGTTAATACAAAAGTGTTCATATGGCTAACTTCGGTTAACTATTGTTGAGCCAACTCTATATACACGTTTAGGTACGGTTACCCATATCTAAATGAAGGTATATTTCATTTGTATGTAACAAGCTAAGACCATCTAACGGTGGAGAGATATTGCTTTGGTTTTAAGCAAACTTAGCTTGAATCTTAAATCCGGTTTTAATCTAACGGTGAATATTGATTGCTTTGTTTATAAGCTATCAAACTCTGATTTGAAGACTGTATAATGGAGAACTCTAGCAACTGGAAAACCTCATACCCACACTTCTATGTGATACTAGTTGCTACTAGAGTCGATTCTCCTTTAACGGTTTTTCCTAAAACCATTATAGGTTAACGACTTAAAGACTTCATTGGGATTCTGAAGCCAGACCCAACTATTTTCTCTGTAGTTGCGTGTTCTGATCTTGCTTGTTCTATCGCATTGGTTACTATCTTCTCTTAGATTTGCTCGAGATTTATCTCCGATAGGTAAGATATAAAAAGTAATCACAAAGCTCTTCGTCTCATTCTTTGTGATTCCACAATAACTTCTTCTACTACCATATAGTTAAGTTATTGTGAGGTGATTGATATTTTTGGGCTATTCTTCGGGAATATAAGACCGGATTATCAATTGGTTCTTGTTCACCTTGCTTTATCAAAAGACAGAATTCATAGGTGCTTCTGTGGGAGACAAATTTATCTATCAGAATAGACTTTTCTTCATAATAGACTTTTCTATGCGAGACAGATTTGTTTATAAAGTATTCGACTTTGGGTCATAGAAACTCTTAGTTGTGGGTGAGATCAGCTAAGGGAATCAAGTGCGTAGAATCCTGTTGGGATTCAAAGGCGTAAGGAACGCGACTGTACCTTAATCAGTGTGAGACTTGGTTAGGGCTCAACTACATTCCAGTCCGAAGTTAACTTGTAGTAGGCTAGTGTCTGTAGCGGCTTAATACATTGTGGTATTCAAATCTTGACTAGGTCCCGGGGGTTTTCTGCATTTGCGGTTTCCTCGTTAACAAAATTTCTGGTGTCTATGTTATTTCTTTTCTGCATTATATTTGTTTATATAATTGAAATATCACAAGTTGTGCATAGTTCAATCAATTGGTAAATCCGACCTTTAGTTGTTGATTGAAATTGATTGACTCTTAAACATTGGTCTTTGGTACCGTTCAAGTTGTTTCTCATAATAATCAGGCTCACGGATTCCTATTTGTTTGATTTGATGATTACATTGAGAAACAGAGATACAACTCTTGGATATATTTCCTTGATTGAGTCTGACTGTCTAGTTGATTCTCTTGGAATTATATTGGAATTAGTCCATACACATTGTCGAATGAAATATTGGGTGTGGTTGTTAGACCCCCACTTTTTCAGACATATTTCCGATGTTACCTCTCATTTCACTTTATTGTTTATTTTTATAATTGAAATATCACAAGTTGTCCGTTGATCAATCATAATAGAGACATCCGACCTAGTTTGTTAGATACGACTTGATTGATACTTGGATATTGGTCTTTGGTACCGTCCAACTCATATCTTTGTGATTAAGTTCACGGATTCAATTATGTAAACGTTCTAATCACAAGAGTTAGACATATAACTCTAAGATACTATTCCTTGATTGAGTTTAACTCACCGAGTTGTATTGAGTTTGTCCATACATATTGCCTAAGAAAAAAGTGGTGGTGTATTTTGGTACCCTCGCGTTTTCAGTATCTAAAGTCTTCACTTATGCCGAAGCAACTCTTAGGCTGTAAAGGACGTCATCTAAGAGAATCAATTGCGTAGAGCCTTGGGGGTTCAAGAGACATAAAGAGCGCGACTGTAACTGAATCGCTTGAAGGGTGGATTCGGTATCAAATACATTATAGTCTGAAGTGTTATAGTAGGCTAGTGTATGTAGCAACTTAATATAGTTTGGTGTTCAAATATGGACGAGGTCCCGAGGATTTTCTATGATTGTAGTTTCCTCGTTAAGCGTCTTGTGTTTTTCCATTTTCATATTTTCACATTATATCGTTTATCTTTATAGTAGGATTTACAAAAGTAGTACGTATTCAATCTTACGAGACCTGTTTCTTGTAGAATTCGTATCTTGAAAGATAGATAACAAGTTTTATATTTGAGATCGTCCAAGTACTCTTCTTAACGATCAGGTTCACGGTTTCTATTGTCTAGACTTTTTGATTGAGAAGAGATAGAGATATAAACTCTATATACATATTGTCAAGGATCATTAAGTTGGTCTGCATGCAATTATATTAGATTTTGTTCATACAGTTTGTCGAACGAAAAAGTTGGTGGTGTACTTGGTACCCTCTCCTTTTCATAACTGTTGATGGTACTTTTTCCGTTATATGTATGTGTAATCTGTATTCGATGGTCCTTGCTTGCTTTAGTGTGTAGATAGGGCGGTGTCTCTTATACATGGACCTCTGCTTGCTTGCTTTCTTTTGGTTGGATATAAGTTTGAGTCCACGTATTACGTGGTTTATCTTTTGCGTTAACGTGGAAGTCCAAACTGGATCAGCAACAAGGTCTTCAAACTAAGTTCTTCTTGATAGAAGCATTAGCAAATAAGTGATTCAATGAATTATATGCAGAAACAAAAGTATATTGGTCATGTAGGATCAGAATATCGCAACAACAATACCTCGCGAGATTAGTAAACGACAGCATCGCGAAGGCGTCGCAGAAGAGTAATATAAATGACACAATGAATGACGACAGCCAAAACACGAGAAAGATGTGAAGATCTAGCGAAGTTTAGGAGTATCGCGAGATTGTATACTTGTACACTTGCGATATTTCGTAAATCATTCCCGAAAATAAAGGACAACTTAGCTGTCATCCATTGTGTACTACCCTATATAAAGAGTTAAATAAGCCTGTTGTGAGAGAGATATTTTTCGGAGTGTTAGACAAGTCATTAGGAGAGAGAAAGTTTGTGGTGATTATAATTTCTTTAGCTCTTTTCTATTTTATCTTGTAAACATTCAAGGAATTGATCAATAAAATCATTGTTATTCATCTTCAAATGTCTTAGTTGTGTGGATTATTGTGAGGGGTGTAGTGTAGGATTTCCTGCAACTACAGGTCACATTGAAATTCGTTGTTTTAGTATATATGTAGTTGAAATCATGACGTCATTGATTATTTATACTATTTTTGAACTTCTTGTAATATTTGATTTCGGTCATATGTTCTTCTGCGTGATTTGTTGGCTTTCCAGAAAGGTAGTTTTGATGTAGCAGGTTATGAACCTCTACTTGAAAATTTGCATATATCTTTGAACAAATGTGTCCTCATCTTCTTTATTTATGTATCAACTTTGTGCATTTATCTCATAAATTGCTTACTAGATGCTAAACAAGGTATTCTTTTCCTGTTTGTGGTGTTAGTAACTTAGTATCCAACAAGATGGAATTTATAAGAATAAAAGGTATCACCCTTGATAGAGATATAAAGAGTTTAGCTTTTGATATACTTTAGAGTTGCTCAACATAGGCTAAACTATTTAAGGACAAGTTTAAACTTTTGTATTATACTTTTCCTCTACGACGGTGTCATCACCATAACAATATCCATCTTCTGTCTTTGTTTGTATTGTTACTCTTCTCCACCACTATTTTGCAACCGATTTAACACAATCCCAGGTTCTATCAAATTTTATGTGAAGAACAGTTGGTACTTGGAAAAACATGTAGGTTTACCTAGAATACTTTATAAGGGTTCTTGATTCTTTTGAACTTAATCTAGGTACATATATTATTGTTTTGATGGATTCAAAGGAACCTATGCAGATAGAGTAATCAATCCTGAAGTTGGGAAATGCATGGCTGTTCTAGAGGCATTGCGTTGGATTGAAGGCTTAAACATCATAAAAATACATCTTATCTCAGATGCTGAAGTAGTAGTGCATTCCATCAATTCTGACATTACTAGTGTCAGATGGGAAAATAACAAGTTAATTAGAGAAATTAAAGTTCTTCTTACTTCTTTTAGTTTTTGGAAAGTTTCTTTTATAAGAAGGAATGGTAATAGTCTTGCAGATACCATTTCCAAAAGAGTCAGGAATGAGAAAATGGTCATTGAGGAACACATGGACTACACACCGTGGATTCAGAGTTTGTTAAATGGGTAAGTTGAGGCCGAACATATTTAGTTTTTAATAAAATTCTCTTTATCCAAAAAATAATATATATTATTGTTTTGGTTGCGTTGCGTTCATTGCGCTAGAATTACTTTGCACAATTACAAAAAAAAAGTGAAAGAACAAACACAAAAAAAAAGCTCTGAGGATTGGGAGACCATTTGAGTCAACTCACTAGGAAAATCGGTGATACCTTTCTACTTAATCTTTCAATCTAACAATGAATCTTTTGTAATCTGTTTTAGTTTTTTCACTGGATCTTGTGGAATTATCCTTCGGAAACTAGTTTTATTTTTATCTCTTATCTTATTTGATCTCAGTTTAAAATGTGTTTTTCTGTTTCTTATTTTCTTTACAAAATTTTCTTTTCTTCTTGCTTTAGCCCTTTTCATTTAGTTATGATCTAGATTGTTCTTTCTCTGGATTCTGTGGATTTATCCAGTGAAATTTTTATCCTTTCTTTTTGACCTTCCTTCATGGAATAGTCTTTGTTTTTTACCTTTGCAGGTCTTCAAATAATTACTTGTGGGAAACCAGTGGTGGAGTTTTCAGGATGATTGCTTCTGAAAATATAGTTCTTTGGATAGCAGTGGTGTTAATCACCAATCTAATGGTGATTGTTCATAGTAGTAGTAGAATGAATACTTTGGTCATCATTCAAATCAACATATCTCAATTGGATAATCTTGAAGATACTCATGGAATTCATCTCAGAATCTCTCAGTTTGAAAATTTTCAAACAGCTCAATTCCCTCCTAAAATCTTGGTGTGTAACCGTCGAAAAAATAAAAACTTTCCGTTCAAGCCGTCAATCAGTTACTAGAATCACTGCATGGCCCCGATATCAATGCCACCCATAAACATCTACCAAAATTTCCATAAACCAAATGCCATTCATAGAAAACTTTTCCCAGTCATTAATGCAGATTATTTTCATAACAAACTCAAACAAACAAGATATTATCTGCCCTATTCTCAACCATTTGTCAAAGATTTTGAGCTGTATACTCGGGATTGTCATTTACCTCAAAAAATCTCTTGTGCATCTATATATAATTATATCTCAAACAGAAGTGTCAAAAGCATAAACAAAACTTTGTGCAGCATCAAAATCACCTATCAAAAGATTATTTTTAACTCAAAAATGGCTGAAAGCTCAAATCATCGTGCAAACAAAATCAACGAGTTGTCAAGACAACTCAGAAGTGCAACCATACAAATCCCAACTGAGAGGAGAAGAGATGTTGGATCTCCACAAACCATCAATGCAGCAGCGGAGGAATGGTCTTTTGCAATTATAGGAAAACTTATGCACAAGGATAAGATAGATATGAGAACCATTAGAGATGAAATCAACTCTTTGTGTAGGGGTTATAGAAATAAGCAAATTTGAGTTATAGGCCATAATCTTATGCTGGTAAGATTAAACAATGATGAAGAGAGAGATGAAGTTATCAGAAATGGTCCCTGGCTGGTAGGAGAAGCTTTATTCGCCATTCAAAAGTTTGCTGCTGGCACCTCGGCTAAAGACTATGTTTTCACTCACCAAGAATTCAAGTACCTAAAACTTGAACACATGAATGTTACTGTCATAGATGAAGCTATTGGATTTATGGGTAGATCTCAACAAAGCCAGAAAACTGCAGGCCAAGGTATGGAAACATTGTAAAAGCCAGAGTTGAAATGGATCTCAAAAACCTTTATACAGAGTAGGCTGGTGGAAGACTTTGGGAGAGAAAGATGTTTGGATCCGTTATCATTGGGACTTACAGCCCAAGAAAATCTGTGACAAATGTTTTATCATCGATCATCAAGAACATAACTGCATGAAATACCAGTATCTGTTGCATCTTGACAGTTTAACTGAGGAAGAATATGAAGCATACATGCAGGAGGAAAGTGATGTGTATAAAGAAAATGAAGATGAGAGAAGTATCCATACCAATATGACTGAAGAAATGGCTATGAAAGAACTCCCTGAAGATTCAAGATAGACTAAGCGATGAGAAACTCGGTTCTCAATCAGGAACCATCCATGAATCCATATGATATCCATGTCACTCCACCAACAAACATTGAGAATGTCATCCATGCAAATATGAACAACAATTTGAACTCGGAAGTGGTTCCATTGGTTTCAGAAGCAAATCATCCTAATCCCACAAGTAATTCCATTGAAGAAGCTGCTCAGGTAAATACTTCTCACTCCTTTTCAAGTTGTTTTTACATCACTAGTTTTCTAAAATCTTATTACTGTTGCTTTTATCAAAGTCTTAGAACTTTTACTCTTTATACATGCATATAGGAATACATCATTTTAGAACCTTGGTTTCAAAAATAACAATGAAAATAATTGCTTGGAACTGCAATGGTTTTGCAGACAAAGAAACTAGAAACTATGCCAAAGATTTCAATAAAATGCTTGACCCTGACATTATCTTCCTTCAGGAAACAAAAATAAGCTCGGATAAAATCATTAGGTTCACTAAACCTTTAAATTTTCCGAATATTTTCTACGTCCCATCCATTGGTAGAGCTAAAGGTATTTGTTTATTGTGGAAAGATGGTTTTGAATTAGATATTATCTATCATGACAAAAATATGATTCATTGTCTAGTTACTAGCAACCCTTCTAAACCTACTTGGCTCTTATCTTGCGTTTATGGCTCTCCTTATCCTCAAGAAAGCAAAACTCAATGGGATTTCATTAAAACTGTGTGTGAAAACTATGATATTAATGCTCCATGGGCTCTCATTGGAGATCTAAATCTCACATTGCATGACAATGAAAGAAGCAATAGTAATGGCTCTTCCTCTAGAGCCTCAAATCTAGCTCAAACTGTCTTGGAAACAGGTCTTAATGATTTAGGTTTTCATGGAAACCCTTTCACTTGGACCAGCAATAAGTATGGAACATGAAAAATTAGAACTAGGTTGGACAGATCTCTTATAAACTCAGACTGGATCATTCATTTTCCTGACTCTTGTCTTAGGCATCTTCCTTTTTTAGGGTCAGATCACTGCCCTATATTATTATACTTGTCTCCTAACGACTTTCGCAGTTCCAAAAATTGGAAATTCTTTGAATGTTGGTTACGTGACAACTCATGCAATCTAGAAATTGCGAAAGCTTGGTCAGCAAGTTTCAGTGGGTCGGCTGGTTTTAGCTTAGACAAAAAGTTATCTAAAACAAGAAGAACTTTATCAATCTGGAACAAAGCTATCTTCGGCAATATCCAAAATAAGATCAAGGATTTGCAGCAGCAGCTTACAGATCTTCAGCAGCCTAATTCAGTTCAAGATAATACTCAGTTGGTTCGAGAAGTAAAGAAAGAAATTGAAGAATGGCATACAGTAAAACTTCTTTAAAATAATAGCTTTGGGACTGAGAAAAATTATTATTTTAGAGAGATTATTATTTTAGCGAGAAGAAATTTAACCTGTGCAAGCCTAGTTGGGACTACAGTTTTTTATTATTTTAGAGAGATTATTATTTTAACGAGTATTATTTTAAGAAAGTTTTACTGTACAAGAGAAGAGGAGTTTTACCGACAGAAAAGCAGAGAATTCTTTTTCAATGAGGCTGATCAGAATACGAAACACTTCCATATGCAGGCGAACAAAAGGAGAACAAGGAACATAATTGAAACTCTACAAAAACCAGATGGTAGTTGGTGTAATGGCAGAAATAATCTTGAAGAGCTACTCAACTCACACTTCAAAACATAATGTGCACCTCAAATCCTCCATCTAATTCAGCCTTACTTGATCTATTACCTATGTGTATTACTGATGCAGATAATGATGCCCTCACAAAAATACCAGATGGATATGAAATAACTTCAATGCTCAAATGCATGCAGCCATGTAAAGCACCAGGACCAGATGGCTTTCCTCCGGGATTCTTTCAAAGCCAATGGTCAGTTGTTAAAGATGATGTTATCAAGATGGTGCAATCTTTCTTTATCTCTGGAAGATTACTGAAGAAGATGAACAAGAAAAAACTCTGTCTCATTCCTAAAACAAAGTTACTACACACTCCAGGGGATTACATGCCAATTGCTCTTTGCAATTCAACATATAAGTTAATCACAAAACTTATGGCAACCAGACTGAAAGTTCATCTAGACAAGTTTATATCACCAATGCAGGCAGCATACGTCTCTGGAAGGAAGATAAGTGATAACATCACCTTAGCACATGAGTTGATTCATTGTATGAAGAAAAAGAAGACCAAAAAATAATACATGGCCATGAAGTTGGACATGAGCAAAGCTTTGATCGTGTTGAGTGGGGCTTTCTAAATGATGTTATGCTGAAGTTAGGTTTCTCAACAAATGGTGCCAGATGGTGCTAGAATGTCTCTCTACTATAGAAATTCAAATCCTTCTAAATGGTTCCCCCTGTGAATCTTTTAAACCAACTCGGGGAATACGTCAAGGAGATCCAATTTCTCCCTACTTGTTCTTGATCACTATGGAAGCCTTCACAAGAGCACTAGCCCAAGCTGAAGCTACAAAGGTAATACAAGGGATAAAAATTTCTAGAGATGCACCTCAAGTCACTCACCTTTTATTTGCAGATGACTGCCTACTTTTTGTCAAGGCAGATATGCACAATGTTAACTATCTACTGGATATCATCAATAACTTCAGTGAAATCTCAGGGAAACAAATCAACTTCAAAAAGTCTGCAGTTTTTTTCTCCAAACAATTTCCATCAAGACATTGTAGAATGCTCATAAGAAGACTAAAGATGAAGAAGATGTCCTTAGAAGAGAAATATCTGGGTATTCCTTTATTTCTGAAAAGGAAAAAAACAAGCTCTTTTTCTTCTCTAGTCAGTAATATGAAGTTCAGGCTCAAGAGATGGAATGGTAAGTTTATTAACCAAACAGGTAGGTCTGTTATGGTTAAGCATGTACTTAATGCATTACCATCTCACCATACGGGAGTTTTCAAAATCCCTGAGACAACAATAAAAGAAATGGACAAAGTTCAAAGAGATTACTGGTGGAACAAACCAAATGAAGGAGGTGTCTACATTGCAGCTTGGCCAAGGATCTGCAGAGATAAATCAACAGGGGGAATGGGTTTTAGAGACTTACAATGCTTCAATAAGGAACTTTTAGCAAAGGCGGCATGGAGATTATGTCAGCAACAACAACAACTATGGGCTACTGCTTTAAAAGGAAGATATTTCCCTCTCACATCAGCAATGCATGCAAAGAAGAAAAAGAACTCTTCATATGCATGACAAAGTATACAAGGTATGATGGAGTTTGTGACGACTTGGAGTTTTTGGGTTGTTGGAAATGGAGACAAAATTCAAACCTGATTGATACTTCGATACCCGGCAAAAATACACCACCAACACCTAATGTAACAACTGCAGAAGCTCAAAACTATACAAAAGTTAGTGAACTAATTGATATACATTCCAGATCTTGGAAAACTGATATTGTGAGGAGGTTGTTCTGTCATGAAGACGCATAAAAAATCCTTCAAATTCGTATCTCTGCAACTGGTGGGGATAGACTGGTGTGGACTCTGACACGCAATGGCCAATTTACAGTCAAGTCAGCCTACAACAAACTAGTGGATATCAAGACTAATCGTCAAGCAAACTATGATGAAGAAGCAGCAAGACTTTACAAGCGAATTTGGAGTATAGGCACACTGCCACGCGTGAAACATTTCATCTGGAAATGTGTCACGGATATTGTCCCAAGTAATGAAAGGCTAGCAAGGCAGATGGGGTATAGTGGTGAAAATTGTGCGGTCTACAAACAAAGTGTGGAAACAACCTCCCATATCATCAAAGAATGTCACTTCGCCAGAGCTGTGTTACTGACTATACCCGGAGCTACCATAAGTGCACAAAATCATAATGATTTTATTACTGGTTGGATTAAAAGCTGGTTTGATGATGATATGAACAAACTTGATAAGAACTGGGTTGTCAAGATGGCTAATGTAATATGGGAGATCTGGAAAGCACGCTGCGACTGTGTTTTTGAAAATCTGAAGCCAAATCCAGTAACAGTTATAAAGCGTATCGACCAGCTTAATGCTATCACAGGGAAAGAGATGAAAACGAGGACAGTTCAAGTTACTGCAAGAACAACACCAAGCAATACTGACTTTAACTGCTGGAAACCACCATTTTATCCTTATTACTCTATATGTTGTGATGCTACATATAAAAAAACTGTTACAAGTGATTCAGGATTTAGTCTAATTCTACGTAATTTTGCAGGTGGATTTGAGCAGGCACAATGCAGCTATGCAGACAGACTGAACAGCGCAGAGCAAGCTGAAAGTGTGGGATTGCTGAAAGCTATGGAGTGGGCTGAAGTTTTAAAGCTTCAACATGTCTGTTTTGAACTGGATGCTCAAACTGTGGTAGATGCAGTTCTTCATGATCACTGTAAAGCTGCCTGGAAAACCATTCGATTATCTTTGAAATTAGAGAGAAACTTTGCAATAATCCATTATGGATATGCAAATTTATTCATAGAAGATGTAATAAGCCCGCTGACTCTCTAGCTAGGCACGCAAGAATTTTTAGAATTAGTAAGTCATGGGTTAGTTCTCCTCCAAGTTTTATCGATTATGTAATCTTGCGGGAGACAAACAATGTAGTTCACTCTACTTTATTTTAAGAATTTTCTCTTTGCATCAAAAAAAAAAAAAAAGTGAAAGAACGAACATGTTAAGAAAAAAAATGCATATACAATAATCTAGGTCTCAAAGTTTGAGCACAAACTTGAGGGTTGTAATATGCCAACGCCTTGGGATCAAGTACTTTAACTTCTGTGGTCATTTGTTATTTGGAAAATTGCGTTCCATTCATTTTAGCTCTTAAGCTTGGATTTGCTTATAGTATTTTATGTTCAATTTTTGTAGTTGTATTTAGGTGCGAGATATGAAGATTTTGTATCACATTTCTGGAACAATTACAACCATGAACAAGATAAGTGGGTTATTGAACATATATATATATATATATATTGGGCATAACCGTCATAGGCTTCCTCTCTGTCTCTCTCACGTGCATCTGGATTGCAAAGTTGTTGTAACACGAATTTGAAATTCATTGATTAAAAAACCAAAAAAATGTCACACACAAAATCAAGGTTGTTTTAGTAAACCCTGACCACATTGAGTACTAATCATTGTATCATGTTATTATGTACAAAATTATTTTATTATTTATGGGTTACTCACTCAAATTAACTCAGTACGGTATACAAGCTCATCTTATATTTCATGAGGTCCCACAAAATTACTCAACGAAAATCAAGTTTAATTTAGTTTTTACCCAATAATGCATGTGATAAATTTAAAACTTAATTACACATCAGAACGATCCAAAAAATTATACGAGAAGAATCCATTATACAAGTTAGGCCCATTCCTATGACAATATTCAAATGAAAAAAGTTCGTTTCTCAGCTATGGGAAAAGAAGTGGGCAGCTGATCATCGGACACGCGTTTCAACTAAAAACACTGGCGTTTTAAGAGAAAACGGGTGGTCTACCTATACACGCTGGCGTGTGATGCACAACCGCCAACGGCTAGGTTTTCAAATTTGAGAAATGGTCTTTTTTTTTCTTCAAATTTACCTCTATAAATTACCACCCTCTTCAAACAATTCACTCACACCAAAATTCACTTCTCTTGAATTTTCTCTTCTAAATCTATTCCAATTTTCAGTTTTATTATTGATGAAATGGCTTAAAAGGCGATCACACTTTTTGGCGATGCAAAACTTGAAGCTGATGTTTCTAAGATATGTGGAAGTTTAAGCAGAAGATTGAAAATTGTAAGAGGGAAGTGCAAATTTTTGAAATTGCTCCAAGAAGATGTTCCGCTAAAAGGCAGAGAATAGCTCCAGTTCTGAAAGTTAACAACAAAAAATTCAAAAACAAAGGCGAAATTGTCAAAGAGCGCGTTGAATGGAAGATACGTCAAATGAAAACAGGAGGCCAAAGCTTGTACTTGATTTTTATTGAAGTTGTTTAGTACTTTTTATTATTATTTAAGTTTATATCTTATAAAGAATTGACAATAATATCAATGAATGAAAATATTTAGATTTTAAAATAGCTTTCCACTTCATATTAAACGATACTTATTACATTTTAAACTTGCATATAACATCATACTACATTTTAATAAACCACAACAATAATATCAAACTACATCAAATCCAACGACATTCTCTCTAATAGATTTCATAGCATTCAAAATACTTAAACTTTCTTCCGGTTTCCTCAGTAAACTTTGTCTGAGCGATGGTTTTCTGTAAAACAGATAAACAACAAGTTAAGATATTTATGATGTAGTTGATCAATGAGGACAAAGGTAACATACTCACCAGTTCTTCATTGGATAATCCAGAATTGCTACGGTGAACCATCCACAAAACTTCTGTATAATGTTTGACTTCCTTAGTGATGAATGAAAATCTTAGTTCTAGGCTCTTACTGTTTCTTATGGTTTCGTTCTGCGACGCTACAAAATGTTCCAATACTCTTTCCCAGAAATAGTCATTGTTCATTGGTCTCATCTTACGATGTAACCAACATCGAACAAGAGTAACATCTTCTTCCATTGTAAAGACCAGGAGAGGCATTCGGGTGCAGTAAAGATGTGCTTGAGATGGACTATGTTTAAGGATTTTGAAACACGCTTCGTAAAGATAAGGTTTACCGTGAGCTTCCTCCCAATTATCAAGAGTTGTTTGGATCACTTCACCTTCAGTTACACCGATGAACTTTTCTCGATCAATTTCCCTTACCAGAGCAAGAAATGGTGGACTGCAAGCCTAATAAATTGTAAATGAGCATACAATCGACGAGCATCTCGGTTTCCCGGGTTCCCCGTCAGTGAGACGAACATTGCAAAAATGTTCTCCCAAAAAGAAACGTCTTGATAGCCCATACCAACGATTACCCTATGAAAAAAATATGCTTTGCATATAGTTATATCCTCTTCTTCAGTAAACTTGGGACCACGAATTCTAGCAGACATTTCTGCATAGTGAGAGAGATTAAGAGTTTTAGAAAGAAAGAAGAAAATGTGAATTTGGAGATGGGAAGAATGGAATTTATAGGGCGAGAAATACAATCGAGTCGTTGGAAATTTAGCCGTTGGCATTTGTAGTATAACCGCGCGGCTTTATTACTACCGCCCGTTTGAATTACCAACGCCTATTTTTTTGTTATAAATACATCACTATTCACTAGGTTTGATTCTCAACCAAACCAACATATTTCTTTCTTTATCCAACAACATCCACCATGTTTTCTAAAGGCAGATGAAAGCAAATATTATGCATGTGTCGAAGCAAAAAAGGTTTGTCCATTATGTTTCATGGATAATCACAATCTTATGCAATGCCCTTTGATGTATTCAAAGTGTCCGGAAGGTTGTTCACTCATCATAATGGTGATTGAATCACAACCGAAAAATCTCAGGTATTTGCAATGTCAAGATCCCAACTGTCCAGAGGAACCACATATGCTAGATGATGCTATGAAGATTAAAGAAGAAAAAAAAAAGTTTGCGACACTCTGCAAAACTTCAAACTTAAATCCAAATTAAAGAAGAAGTTATTACACTAGCATAGTGGAGATGGAGATCACGAATACAAACATTGTCCACAGAGTATCGGTGGATGCTCAAATCTCGGTTGCAGGACTTGTATGCATTTGTGCACTTCAACTGAAGAAGACACGTATCTGGAAATAACCTAGGTGTTTTTTTGGTGGAGTGGGCTGATTAAAGTTTCAGGACAAATCGATTCACCATGGTATTATGTTATTTAGTTTGCTGTTTATTTTGTGTTATTATGATTATCTAAACTAAACATGTGGATGTCTTCACATTTGCACCATCAATATCATAACTAATTTAATTTTTTCTTGGATTAAACATTGCACCATCAATATCATAAATAAAAACATACTGCATTTAATTAAACAACCACATCATACATGAGAATAAAAGAAATACATTAGATTAAAACAACTACTACATAGGCGTCAATTCTCGTCGTGTGGTGGAATTTCTAGGACGATGTAGGGATCGTATATGTTGAGCACCCTCAGGATGTTGAAACAAGCTTGGAAGTCTAAAGGACGTCCGTCGTGAGATACTGCCCACATCGCTAGTATTCTGGGTTCCACTTCGTGTACAGCTTCACCGTCGAGTTTATTTTTGTGATTCTCCACTAGTGCATCGACGAATTCCGATACATGACGACTAATTAAACTAAAACGATGCGACAATCCGTGAGAATCACTCCCATAAATGTTCCCAGTTTCAGCGACGAACATTCTATAAACTTTCTCCCAGAAACACAACGTCGATTCGGCTACATTCCTATCGACAACAATTTGTGTGTGAAAAACAAAGGCTCTACAAATAACTAAATCCTCTTGTTGAGTGAATCTAACACCACGAACTCTGGGAGGCATTTTTGTAGATTTGAGAGTGAAGAGATTTAGAATGTGTGAGTTTGGAGTTGAAATGAGGAGTATTTATAGAATTCAAAATTATAGCCTTTGGATCACAAGGTTTTTCAGCCGTTGGCGATTTTGTGTCACACGCTGGAAAATTTAGCACAGACGCTGGCGTGTGAAGGAAAAACTGGCGATTTTGGAACACACGCCAGCGTGTGTGGTTCAATCGCCCGGTGTTCCATCTAGCGCGCGTTGTTCTTCCGTCTCACTCAACAAACCAACAATATTGTTGGTTTGCCCATCCATTTTTCATGTTTGTTGAGTCCACAGTGGGAGCAAAATGAACAAACTTGTAGTTTGTTGAGTCCATGGAAACTGCTCTTAGATTAATATAAGCCAAATTAGGCAAAAGAATAAGAAAAAACACCCGAAAGGTAACGAAAGACGGAAACCAAAAACAAACGAACAAAAAGAATTTCACGGTCTTGGGTTGGGTAGGACGGACTGACGTGCCTGTTGTTTTGGGGTCGTGTTCGCGTCGGACGCGCATACTAGCTTCGAAGTTAAACTTTTTGTATATGGGTCACTAGACCACTGGGTTGAGCCCCGTCCCACATGGCACATACTAGCTTCGAAGTTAAACTTAAAACTATGTGTCCGCTTCACAAGCTAGACCTTAGGAATCAAAAGCAGTTAGGTTTAGTTTACAGATAGAGATGGCAAGACAGGTAGGGGTCATGGAGACAGAGAACATCGAAGCTATAATTACCAGAATTGAACATAAATCTCGAAAGATTGAAAGCTTACTTAAACAGTATGAATTTAATTCTACAAACCCTAACTTTTTTGTTGGAAATTTCTCTTCCTTTACATCATCATTTTGTTTTAATTAGTTGAAAATCTGGAATGGGTTTTTGATTTTCCGTAGATTGAAACCAGTTGAGGCACTTAAAACAGCTCTTGAAGGATCACCTCCAAAGACTAGAGATGAAAGATGCAAGGTTTTCCCTCTATCTTTCTCTTCAATTTTGTACTTTTTGTTGAAATTATAGATGAAGACTAGAAGTTTGAATTTGGAAATGTGTGATTTTTTCTCCACGTAGTCTGCAAATTGGATTGTGGTTCATAGAGCATTGATGGCTATAAAAGATGTAGATGGAATGTTTTCTTCTTTGGATCCTGAGTATTATGATATTCTTATGAAGTAAGTCTCCTATTCTTTTTTTTTTTTTTGCTAGAAAGTCACCTATTTTTGATGATATAGTTTTCAGCCCTCTTAATCTTCCAATGATTTTGTTAAAACTGTATAGACACATTTGGTTATAGTTTGATGAGTTCTTTTTCTCTGTAATGATCTTAATGAATAGAGATTGCTTGTACGAGATTATCAAAGAAGGATATTGAATTTGACAGATAATGTAGACTTTGAACCTAGATTTTGATGGCTTTGAGAGTCGTCATACAGTATGTGATTGAAACTTGGGATTGAGTGTTATGATAAGTTAAGATTAGGTAGGTTAAGCTTGTCCGTGCATGTATCAAGCTTTACTAGTGAACTGGCTTGCGTTTGTATCACGATTAAGTCCCCAAGTTGAACTGATATGGACATTCGGTCCAAATTGTAAACTGTGCACCTGTCAAAGATAGTGACACCAAAGTCCTCACTTTTCCTTAATTTGGTATCCTTAAATTGGTAAGCGACTAGATTATTGCAGCAAAGCGGTCTTATACCAATTTTGAGAGATGTTAGATAGGTATGTTGATATTTAGTGTTTGTTTAGAACTCCTATTTTAGAATAAGTACTCAGTGATTGATTATTGATATTTAGAGAGATGTTAGATAGGTTTGTTGGTATTTAGTCTTTGTTAAGAACTTGACTGCTTTAGAATAAGATGAGCAGTGTACTTGATTATTGATATTTACAGCATGGATTATACTTTGGTACCAATGACCTTTGCTGGCTTTGTTGCATAACGCGCCAGTCTTCAGAAAAAATACTAGTAGATATGTGACATTATTCAAGACTGTCATAAAACTCTATCCATTAGTTCTTTTTTTTTTCCCCATACACGCATACAATTATCTGGCATATCTATATATGCGTGTGTGCATGCCCACACTGCAATTCCTTGGTTGGTTCGGCTTGCACGAAAATTCTTTCCTGTACTTACCATTCCAAACTGTAAAGAAACCTCAAAAGACTTCAAAACCCAAAATTTGGGGCCATTGTGTTGGGCCTCTCCAAGAGGCCAAAACTCGTTCACAAGAACAGGTAACGAAAACTAGTATTCCCAATACATGTGTGATTCCTCAAGTAAAATGAGTTAATGCTTTCTTCGAGCAGAATAAATGTTTGCAAATAAGTTGACCCAATAAAACTATATTATCTTCGAATTGCAGGTATCTTTATAGAGGATTATCTACAGGAGACCGTCCCACATGCGATCAATGCCTCAGGATCCATGAAAAGCTTACGGAAAGGGCAGGTTTAGGATGCATTCTCCGGTGCCTTGCCGACACTGTAAACACAGTATGATACCCACTTTCATTGACTCTTGCAGATGAATCTGTAGATAATTGAACCCAAATTTTGTAAGAGCATCCTCCTTGATGTATGTTGTACTAAAAACTTTGCTAAAACCAGCTTGTAACTATGTATGATCAGATGAATCTACCCTTGAAGCATGAAAACACGTGATTACTTGGTATCTTTTTATCGAATATGCAACCTTTTCCTCACAAAATTATCTGTTGGTTCTGATTTGTTTGTTACCTAATGCCACATCTGATGGTACCTCTCGCTTCCGATCAACTGTTGGGGGCCTAAACTTGAGAGGGGCCTGCTACGTAAACGTCAGTGCTGAAAATTTTCGGTTCAATGTATGGTGGTTGGTATCCTAATTTTCAGGTTGACCTTTATCAGTCCGGGGCTCTGAATCTCTGAAACCCCAACTGGAGCTCCTCGAGAGAAAGATTTCAACTAGGGTATGTCTATGGAGTCGAACAGCTAAGATTATTTCGCTCACAAGGATTCTGTGATGGCCCATAGTATCCCCATCCAGGGAACTGGAAAGGGGTTTTTGCCTGGGCTAGTCCATTGGCATCAAGTTCGGTCTGGTTGATTTCCACCTCACTGCAGCTCCATTGTCGGGACAAAAGGCACATGAATACAGGGGATGAAGGGTCAAGTCCCTGGCAGATTAGCAATGGGCTTAGGTACTGCTGAGTGGACCGACAACAACATCCTCCATCCAATAAACCCATATAAGTACTTCCAACTGTGGTTGCTATAAAAATCATCCGGTTGTTTTCAGCTGCCGGAGCCTCAAATTTGATCTTTTTCTTTTTAGATAAGAGTATATTTTATTAAGGAATTTGATAGGTTCAGGCTCAACATGCAAAGACTGAATTTTTAATCATGATACTCCTCAATGACTAGTTTTATCTCCTAACTCTTGTAGAAACGGTATCTGCAATACTCTTACCATCAGGGACGGATGTGGGGGTGGCTTACCCAGGCTGCAGCCCCCCTAAAATCTGTAATAGCTCACTTTCACCTTGGTAATTCCCTGGAAAAAAAGGAAAAGCCTGTGGTCTAAGTTTGGATAGCCCATACAAAAGAAAATCAAACTTTGATGTCTCTCGAAAAAAGATCTAACAAACGGGGATATATATGTAGTTGTATGACTAAAATCTAGCGATATGCAAGGAGAGTGAGGACACATTTATATGCATGCATCTAAAGAATTAAATATCTTGTTTGTATGTGATTCAAAATCTTAAAATGCTGTTTATCCTTACGGGGACAAATATGATAAATTATAAATGTAACACTTAAAATGTTACTTACGAGGGATGAAGAGAAAAATGCCATATCTTATCATGATTATAAGCACAAATTTAATTTTTTTTGATTTAGTAATTATTTTGCAAACCAAAAAGAGAATATAGAAGAAGCATAAATTTAAAATATTTGACACACTGATAAGTAATATCTTATTTGTGGAAACCAAAAAATAATTTACAGAACCCCAAAAAAATTGGCGGCCTACGGCCGCATTATCAAATTAAAGTTTTGTGTTAATTTATAATTTTGTTTGTGTATCTCATACATAGCATAGCCCAATTGTAAATATACTCTATGGTAAATAAATTTGATTCAAAAGTTTTGTGCTCTAAAAGATAACGTTGCCCAACTTATACTCTTTAGATATTTTACTGTATTTATTTTTATCGCAGTTGAAACGAATGAAAAATAGCCCACCTCAACACAAATTCCTGGATCCGTCGCTGCTTACCATCTCTATTAACAAAAGAAATATTCGGGAAATTAAAAGAAACAAGACGAAGTGTCATTTTTTTTCGTTGGAAAGATTATGAAGCCCAAATTGCTTGTTATGTCCCTCCCATACTTAAATTATCTTCTTTTGTTGCACCTCTTTACTTGGATTTAGATTTTTGGATATCTAGATTCAGAAAACGACTAACACGCAAAAGCGCATGGTTTATTGTTTTGAATTTGGAAAATAAGGAGCAGGACTCGAAGCCGTGGTCTCCACTGTGAATGCTTATCTTACCACCAATTGTTCACACCCGCAGCAAAAAAGCTTGTGATGCAAACCACCCAGATGTTATATGTGGTGTATGGTTTTATTTAAGAAGGACGACCACTATCTTGCATTTATTACTCAATTGGCCTGGATGCAATTAAAAGAACACAAAATTGGTTAAAAAGACCAAAATTAAAATTTCCTGGGTGAAAAGGACAGTCAGATTTAGATACTGTTTAAATGGATAAAAATTTAAAAATAGGCAGGATGTAACCAGTTTCATCCTGTCCATTTTCAAATATTTTTTCTTATTTTTATTTTACACAGGATGCTTAGGTTTCATCCTTCTTTATTTTTTAAGTTTTGGGATGAATCCAGTTTCATCCTTGCTATTTTTTTTTTTTGTCCATTTCACTCATAAAATTTTTTACTCGTCCTTTTGAACCGTGTTTTAAATTTTTTTGGACAAATGACCCATTTTCCGTTAAAAGAAGGGATCTGGTCTTGCTAATGTTCACTGATTAATATTCCAATCCAATCAACTAGTAAATGAAATGTTAAGATCTAAATATCACATGGCTGTCACTGGGTAAATCTACGCACGTACAGAGAGCATATGTTACTCTAAACCTAATAAAGCAAACGAAAAACAGGCTACAGCTAATAAGAAGGTCACTAAAAATTAAGTAACCATAAACATGATTGAGATCAATAATCAATTCTATCCCATTAAGGAAACACTAATTACGGAGTCTTAACAATCATTTATTGTATTATTATATTCCCTTTTACGTAAAATAAATTCCTAATGTAAGTCTTCCTTGTAAATAAAATTGTTTTCTAATTGCAGTCACTTGTCTCCAACTGTCCAACACTTAATTAGAAATTTGTTAAAACTGATACAACAATATGAAAAAATGGAACAAGAGAGTGGTATGATTTGATGCCATCTTAGACACTTCCTTACCAATAAATTAAAATTTTTGATGCTAACAAATTTCGAACTCATGTTGTTGACATCATCACCTCATGTCCCCCAACAACTTCAACTTTACCACTATAATGCGGTGATACTGTCTATCAATTTTGATACATACTACTATACTAATCTGTATCTTTATGCCCCAATTTTGATACATAAAAAAGAAAAACAACCAAGAGTCATGTGTTGAAGTTTACCAAAGTGGCCTCGTACCAAGCAAACGTCCAACCAAAACAAACCTAACTTATTCTTTTCTGTCCTCTGCATGGAGTTAACTGAAATAACAGCCTTAGTGTTACTCTTTCAGCTAATTAAAACAAATTATTCTCCATAATCACATGTGATTACCAGCTACATGAAACCGAATTATTAAAACATTTGTGGACTAGTAATCAACAAAAATAAATATCAATCACATGACCAGACCAGGTATATGGATCCTGGATCCCCAAGCAACTACCACAACTTGCTGCACGAATTCCACACTACCACTACTGCTGCATTACGCCTTACCACGTGCATGCAATTATCTTGAGAAACATTTAAAATTCACATTTCACAATAGTTTAATCCATATCCACGTGAGAAACCAAAATATGTCTATTGATCCAAGAGTGAATTCAAAGTTTGATTATTAATCACACGGTCTACAACGAGTCGTACAGATTTAGTGCTGGATTAAGAAAGATTTTTCGTTTAATTTTAGATTTTCCTTTTTGGTATTTTAAACCCACTTGAAATCTCATTCCACGCTCGAAGCAGGAGAACAAACAGAAAGATTTAAATAATTGGGGCAATGATTTGGTCTGGGCATTTGACCATTGACTAGATCAGAACTCAGACAAAGAAACTACTAGGTTAACGATTATGAGGTTTTCATGTGAAAATGAGTAGGAAAGAGTTATCGAGGTCACACGTGCACGTGCACGTGCTCATGAGTCATGGCTGTCTTTGCCTTCTAGGAACTAGCAAAAGGGTTTTTGTTATACACGTAAGAACCACATGAATTCGGGATTTCTCAAATCATTCATTTTTAAATTCAAAATATAAGAATCCCCAGGTTGGTCATTAGAGCATTTCCTATGGGAATGAACAAACTCAAACATTTGTTCATCCACGTGGATGAACAAACTGAATTCTCCACGATGAGAAACAAAGCAAAATGAACAAATTGGGCTCCACTAGTGATTTTATTAATATAAACTAATAAGAGTTGGGTCCCACTGTGATGTGATTTTATTTATAGGAGTATAAATTATTAAGAGTTGGGTCCCACGAAATATTTAACTAATAAAAATAAATATTAAAAAATAAACCCTAAATATCTTAAACGGGTTTTGGACAGAGAAAGGCACTGGGCGTTTCTTCTTCCAACGCGGGCGTCATTGCTGTGGACGCCAGCGTTATTAGGGATAGCGCGCGCCATTACCATAAACGCGCGTCTGTTGTTGCGACTCGATGTTCAAACCATCAAATCTGTTCATTTGAACATCCATTTTCTTGGTTTGATCATTCCATAGTGGGAGCAAAATGAACAAACTCTGAGTTTGTTCAACCCATTGGAATTGCTCTTAGGCCTATTCCTATGCACATGCCAAAAAAATGCAGTTCCGCATGCCATGTTCCATGGCAAATAAGTTTGCCCACTATGGTAGACATGGAAAATTTAATTAAAAGCATATATTTAATTGTGTTGAGTGGGACCCTAATGAATAAAATATATATTTATATTTGTATTTGTGTGGTGGGGTATTTATAAAAAGTTTAGTATTATAATATATTAAGTGGGACATAGATATAAAAATATATTAGAAAAGTGAAGAAAGTAGGAGAGAAGGAGAGATTATATATATATATATATATAATTACTTGGAGATATTCTGACTATCGCTGGAGATGGTCTAACCGTCGCTCGATGAAAAGACCATCGAGCGATGGCATCTCTATCGTTTTGGAGAGAGAAAAGCACTGGGCGTTTCTTCTTCCAAAACGGGCGTCATTGCTGTGGACGCCAGCGTTATTAGGGATAGCGCACGCCATTACCATAAACGCGCGTCTGTTGTTGCGACTCGATGTTCAAACCATCAAATCTGTTCATTTGAACATCCATTCTCTTGGTTTGTTCATTCCATAGTGGGAACAAAATGAACAAACTCTGAGTTTGTTCATCCCATAGGAATTGCTCTTAGGCCTATTCCTATGCACATGCCAAAAAAATGCAGTTTGGCATGCCATGTGGCATGGCAAATAAGTTTGCCCACTATGGTAGAAATGGCAAATTTGATTAAAAGCATATATTTAATTGTGTTGAGTGGGACCCGAATGAATAAAATATATATTTGTATTTGTGTGGTGGGGTATTTATAAAAAGTTTAGTATTATAATATATTAAGTGGGACCTATAGATATAAAAATATATTAGAAAAGTGAAAAAATAGGAGAGAATGAGAGATTATATATATATATATATATATAATTACTTGGAGATATTCTGACTATCGCTGGAGATGGTCTAACCATCGCTCGATGAAAAGACCATCGAGCGACGGAGTCTCTATCGTTTTGGAGAGAGAAAAGTACTGGGCGTTTCTTCTTCCAACGCGGGCGTCATTGCTGTGGACGCCAGCGTTATTAGGGATAGCGCGCGCCATTACCATAAACGCACGTCTGTTGTTGCGACTCGATGTTCAAACCATCAAATCTGTTCATTTGAACATCCATTTTCTTGGTTTGTTCATTCCATAGTGGGAGCAAAATGAACAAACTCTGAGTTTGTTCATCCCATACGTATTGCTCTCAGGCTTATTCCTATGCACATGCCAAAAAAATGCAGTTTGGCATGCCATGTGGCATGGCAAATAAGTTTGCCCACTATGGTAGACATGGCAAATTTGATTAAAAGCATATATTTAATTGTGTTGAGTGGGACCCTAATGAATAAAATATATATTTGTATTTGTGTGGTGGGGTATTTATAAAAAGTTTAGTATTATAATATATGAAGTGGGACCCTATAGATATAAAAATATATTAGAAAAGTGAAAAAGTAGGAGAGAAGGAGAGATTATATATATATTATATAATCTCTCATTCTCTCCTACTTTATATATATATATATAATTACTTGGAGATATTCTGACTATCGTTGGAGATGGTCTAACCATCGCTCGATTAAAAGACCATCGAGCGATGGAGTTTCTATCGTTTTGGAGAGAGAAAAGCACTGGGCGTTTCTTCTTCCAACGCGGAAGTCATTGCTGTGGACGCCAGCGTTATTAGGGATAGCGCGCGCCATTACCATAAACGCGCGTCTGTTGTTGCGACTCGATGTTCAAACCATCAAATATGTTCATTTGAACATCCATTTTCTTGGTTTGTTCATTTCATAGTGGGAGCAAAATGAACAAACTCTGAGTTTGTTCATCCCATACGAATTGCTCTCAGGCTTATTCCCATTCACATGCCAAAAAAATGCAGTTTGGCATGCCATGTTGCATGGAAAATAAGTTTGCCCACTATGGTAGACATGGCAAATTTGATTAAAAGCATATACTTAATTGTGTTGAGTGGGACCCTAATGAATAAAATATATATTTGTATTTGTGTGGTGGGGTATTTATAAAAAGTTTAGTATTATAATATATTAAGTGAGACCCTATAGATATAAAAATATATTAGAAAAGTGAAAAAGTAGGAGAGAAATAGAGATTATATATATATATATATATATAATTACTTGGAGATATTCTGACTATCGCTGGAGATGGTCTAACCATCGCTCGATGAAAAGACCATCGAGCGATGGAGTCTCTATCGTTTTGGAGAGAGAAAAGCACGGGGCGTTTCTTCTTCCAACGCGGGCGTCATTGCTGTGGACGCCAGCGTTATTAGGGATAGCGTGCGCCATTACCATAAACGCGCGTCTGTTGTTGCGACTCGATGTTCAAACCATCAAATCTGTTCATTTGAACATCCATTTTCTTGGTTTGTTCATTCCATAGTGGGAGCAAAATGAACAAACTCTGAGTTTGTTCATCCCATATGAATTGCTCTTAGGCCTATTCCTATGCACATGACAAAAAAATGCAGTTTGGCATGCCATGTTGCATGGCAAATAAGTTTGCCCACTATGGTAGACATGGCAAATTTGATTAAAAGCATATATTTAATTGTGTTGAGTGGGACCCTAATGAATAAAATATATATTTGTATTTGTGTGGTGGGGTATGTATAAAAAGTTTAGTATTATAATATATTAAGTGGGACCCTATAGATATAAAAATATATTAGAAAAGTGAAAAAGTAGGAGAGAAGGGAGAGATTATATATATATATATATATATATATATATATAATTACTTGGAGATATTCTGCCAATCGCTGGAGATGGTCTAACCATCGCTCGATGAAAAGACCATCGAGCGATGGAGTCTCTATCGTTTTGAAGAGAGAAAAGCACTGGGCGTTTCTTCTTCCAACGCGGGCGTCATTGCTGTGGACGCCAGCGTTATTAGGGATAGCGTGCGCTATTACCATAAACGCGCGTCTGTTGTTGCGACTCGATGTTCAAACCATCAAATCTGTTCATTTGAACATCCATTTTCTTGGTTTGTTCATTCCATAGTGGGAGCAAAATGAACAAACTCTGAGTTTGTTCATCCCATACGAATTGCTCTCAGGCTTACTCCAATGCACATGCCAAAAAAATGCAGTTTGGCATGCCATGTGGCATGGCAAATAAGTTTGCCCACTATGGTAAACATGACAAATTTGATTAAAAGCATATATTTAATTGTGTTGAGTGGACCCTAATGAATAAAATATATATTTGTATTTGTGTGGTGGGGTATTTATAAAAAGTTTAGTATTATAATATATTAAGTGGGACCCTATAGATATAAAAATATATTAGAAAAGTGAAAAAGTAGGAGAGAATGAGAGATTATATATATATATATAATTACTTGGAGATATTCTGACTATCGCTGGAGATGGTCTAACCATCGCTCGATGAAAAGACCATCGAGCGATGGCATCTCTATCGTTTTGGAGAGAGAAAAGCACTGGGCGTTTCTTCTTCCAACGCGGGCGTCATTGCTGTGGACGCCAGCGTTATTAGGGATAGCGCGCGCCATTACCATTAACGCGCGTCTGTTGTTGCGACTCGATGTTCAAACCATCAAATCTGTTCATTTGAACATCCATTTTCTTGGTTTGTTCATTCCATAGTGGGAGCAAAATGAACAAACTCTGAGTTTGTTCATCCCATAGGAATTCCTCTTAGGCCTATTCCTATGCACATGCCAAAAAAATGCAGTTTGGCATGCCATGTGGCATGGCAAATAAGTTTGCCCACTATGGTAGACATGGCAAATTTGATTAAAAGCATATATTTAATTGTGTTGAGTGGGACCCTAATGAATAAAATATATAATTGTATTTGTGTGGTGGGGAATTTATAAAAAGTTTAGTATTATAATATATTAAGTGGGACTCTATAGATATAAAAATATATTAGAAAAGTGAAAAAGCAGGAGAGAATGAGAGATTATATATATATATATATATAATTACTTGGAGATATTCTGACTATCGCTGGAGATGGTCTAACCATCGAGCGATGGCATCTCTATCGTTTTGGAGAGAGAAAAGCACTGGGCGTTTCTTCTTCCAACGCGGGCGTCATTGCTGTGGGCGCCAGCGTTATTAGGGATAACGCGCGCCATTACCATTAACGCGCGTCTGTTGTTGCGACTCGATGTTCAAACCATCAAATCTGTTCATTTGAACATCCATTCTCTTGGTTTGTTCATTCCATAGTGGGAGCAAAATGAACAAACTCTGAGTTTGTTCATCCCATAGGAATTGCTCTTAGGCCTATTCCTATGCACATGCCAAAAAATTGCACTATGGTAGACATGGCAAATTTGATTAAAAGCATATATTTAATTGTGTTGAGTGGGACCCTAATGAATAAAATATATATTTGTATTTGTGTGGTGGGGAATTTATAAAAAGTTTAGTATTATAATATATTAAGTGGGACCCTATAGATATAAAAATATATTAGAAAAGTGAAAAAGTAGGAGAGAATGAGAGATTATATATATATATAAAATTACTGGGAGATATTCTGACTATCGCTGGAGATGGTCTAACCATCGCTCGATGAAAAGACCATCGAGCGATGGGGTCTCTATCGTTTTGGAGAGAGAAAAGCACTGGGCGTTTCTTCTTCCAACGCGGGCGTCATTGCTGTGGACGACAGCGTTATTAGGGATAGCGCACGCCATTACCATAAACGCGCGTCTGTTGTTGCGACTCGATGTTCAAACCATCAAATCTGTTCATTTGAACATCCATTTTCTTGGTTTGCTCATTCCATAGTGGGAGCAAAATGAACAAACTCTGAGTTTGTTCATCCCATAGGAATTGGTCTTAGGCCTATTCCTATGCACATGCCAAAAAAATGCAGTTGGCATGCCATGTGGCATGGCAAATAAGTTTGCCCACTATAGTAGACATGGCAAATTTGATTAAAAGCATATATTTAATTGTGTTGAGTGGGATCCTAATGAATAAAATATATATTTGTATTTGTGTGGTGGGGTATTTATAAAATGTTTAGTATTATAATATATTAAGTGGGACCCTATAGATATAAAAATATATTAGAAAAGTGAAAAAGTAGTAGAGAATGAGAGATTATATATATATAAATATATATATATATATATATATAATTACTTGGAGATATTCTGACTATCGCTGGAGATGGTCTAACCATCGCTCGATGAAAAGTCCATCGAGCGATGGAGTCTCTATCGTTTTGGAGAGACAAAAGCACTAGGCGTTTCTTCTTCCAACTCGGGCGTCATTGCTGTGGACGCCAGCGTTATTAGGAATAGCGCGCGCCATTACCATAAACGCGCGTCTGTTGTTGCGACTCGATGTTCAAACCATCAAATCTGTTCATTTGAACATCCATTTTCTTGGTTTGTTCATTCCATAGTGAGAGCAAAATGAACAAACTCTGAGTTTGTTCATCCCATAGGAATTGCTCTTAGGCCTATTCCTATGCACATGCCAAAAAAATGCAGTTTGGCATGCCATGTGGCATGGCAAATAAGTTTGCCCACTATGGTAGACATGTCAAATTTGATTAAAAGCATATATTTAATTGTGTTGAGTGGGACCCTAATGAATAAAATATATATTTGTATTTGTGTGGTGGGGTATTTATAAAAAGTTTAGTATTATAATATATTAAGTGGGACCCTATAGATATAAAAATATATTAGAAAAGTGAAAAAGTATGAGAGATTGAGAGATTATATATATATATATATATATAATTACTTGGGGATATTCTGACTATCGCTGGAGATGGTCTAACCATCGCTCGATGAAAAGACCATCGAGCGATGGAGTCTCTATCGTTTTGGAGAGAGAAAAGCACTGGGCGTCTCTTCTTCCAACGCGGGCGTCATTGCTGTGGACGCCAGCGTTATTGGGGATAGCGCGCGCCATTACCATAAACGCGCGTCTGTTATTGCGACTCGATGTTCAAACCATCAAATCTGTTCATTTGAACATCCATTTTATTGGTTTGTTCATTCCATAGTGGGAGCAAAATGAACAAACTCTGAGTTTGTTCATCCCATAGGAATTGCTCTTAGGCTTATTCCTATGCACATGCCAAGAAAATGCAGTTTGGCATGCTATGTGGCATGGCAAATAAGTTTGCCCACTATGGTAGACATGGCAAATTTGATTAAAAGCATATATTTAATTGTGTTGAGTGGGACCCTAATGAATAAAATATATATTTGTATTTGTGTGGTGGGGTATTTATAAAAAGTTTAGTATTATAATATATTAAGTGGGACCCTATAGATATAAAAATATATTAGAAAAGTTAAAAAATAGGAGAGAAGGAGAGATTATATATATATATATATAATTACTTGGAGATATTCTGACTATCGCTGGAGATGGTCTAACCATCGCTCGATGAAAAGACCATCGAGCGTTGGAGTCTCTATCATTTTGGAGAGAGAAAAGCACTGGGCGTTTCTTCTTCCAACGCGGGCGTCATTGTTGTGGACGCCAGCGTTATTAGGGATAGCGTGCGCTATTACCATAAACGCGTGTCTGTTGTTGCGACTCGATGATCAAACCATCAAATCTGTTCATTTGAACATCCATTTTCTTGGTTTGTTCATTCCATAGTAGGAGCAAAATGAACAAACTCTGAGTTTGTTCATCCCATAGGAATTGCTCTTAGGCATATTCCTATGCACATGCCAAAAAAATGCAGTTTGGCATGCCATGTGGCATGGCAAATAAGTTTGCCCACTATGGTAGACATGGCAAATTTGATTAAAAGCATATTTTTAATTGTGTTGAGTGGGACCCTACTGAATAAAATATATATTTGTATTTGTGTGGTGGGGTATTTATAAAAAGTTTAGTATTATAATATATTAAGTGGGACCTATAGATATAAAAATATATTAGAAAAGTGAAAAAGTAGGAGAGAAGGAGAGATTATATCAATAATACAAAACAAAGCTAGGCTAAGTTTGCCTGTCTGAGTGGTGGTCAGGATTTGTCCGTGGCAAAGATAAATCAATGGTTGTGGTTCTCCTGACCACCCCCTACAACTCGCACATGTGGCATTAATTCCAATATTATGAATGAAAAATGAATACTCAAGTTAAGATATGGAATTTCAAAAATTATAATGGGGAGGTTCGAACTCGTGACCTATTGTGTCATAAGAGTGGCCTCTAACCAGTGTTCCACCTTGGTTGGAATTGATAGAAAAGATAAATCAACAGTGGTGGTTTGTTCAACTTAAATACCATAATTGCTTTATTAATTAGTGTTTCACTAATTGCACATAATAAATAATCTATTCATTATAAAGTGTTTTATTAATTAGTTTTTCACTAATTTCTTATAATAAATGACTAATTATTTTTTAATTATAAATGTTTTCTTAATTAATTATAATATTTATTTCTATTAATAAGTTATTTTGATAAATAGAATCAATAGACATTTTCTGCGACAATGAGTAGTAGAAGAGATGGAGGCCGAAAGATTAGTGGTGGTTAAGGGCGGAGCCAAGCACAATTATATTTATTTTTGTTCTTTTATTGTAAAATAGGATACAAAGTCCATTTTTCACCTGTATCCAACCTCATGATTGCAATAAAATTGATTGAAATACAAAAAAAGAATATATACACGGAAAAAAAATAATGAAACTAATCAATTGACGAAATTTTGTTCAATCTAAACCTCATACATGACATTTGTGATTGAAAATTAAAATTACGTCCAACAACCTAATGGGATGGGCGGCAGTGATGGTGGCAGTGGTGGAGTCAAAAATTGACATTAAAAGGGCTTTTAAAAAAAAAAAAAAAGAAACATGTAAACTTTGGTGGACTAAACCATAAATATATAAAGACAAAGTACTATTTATAAAATAAACTAAAAAAATTATGAAGTTATTAAAAATTTAAGGGGTTAGAGCTAGGTTAGTCAACCCTTGGCTCCGCCACTAGGTGGTGGTGGATAAAAAAAGTGGATTCATATGGTTTTATGGTGGTGGCGGGTATTGGTGAATAAAAACATATTATGCTAATTTCGTAACGCCACAAAATGTGTAACGTTATATTATAAAGTATAAAACGTGGTTGATCATTCTAATGTTAAAATAAACTCGATAAAACACATGTCCATTTTAAAAAATTGGTGCAATCAATTGCCATGTTATGTAATAACTAAACGAACGACACGAATCAAGATCAGAACATATGAAATTATTTATTATCGATTTGCTTATGTAAATAGTTGTCAGGATTTTTCCTTGGCAAAGATAAATGATTAATTAAATTTCTATTATAAATGTCCGTTTAATAATCTAACATAAATACATAAATTTACTAAAAACTATATTAATTCTAATGGTGGTAGTGGAAGTAGGGTTAGTATAAGCGGTGGCGGGTGTTTGTGAATGGTGGAGGCGGTAACATTACTATTAGTGGAACAAATAGTGGCGGTGGATGGTTTTTATGGTGGTGCGGGTGTTGGTAATAGTAGTGTATAACAATAGTTTTTGCTTTTTAGTGAGTTTTATTGTATTGTGAAAGATGTAATTGGTTGTTTTTAGCACGATTGATAAGGACAAAAACCAAATATTTCGAGGATGATACTAGGAACGTATAATACTGGTATGAACATGACTGTTCGATCATCCGTATTATATAAAGGCAATTGGTGTACCCGTGTAAGAGAACATTATCACTCTCTCAAGTACTATTACATTCTTTTTCCTAAAAGACCATCAATGTCGAGTTGTTTCACGACAACTACCTACAAAGACAACAACTTTCACTCAATTCCAGGATATAAAACATTATTTACCGGGGAAGATGTATTTGCATTCTAAAATATTTGTTTGAAAATTATGTTTGTTCTTCAAAATCATCATAAAAAACTCTAAATTTCGCCTCCGATGTTTATAGAATATTTTTTATATTTTACATTCTCAAATCATGCGACCTCTTGATGACAAATCAACAATATCAAATTACGGATCAATACGTATAGGTTTTCATTCATTTGGGTTAGAAGGTAGAGTAGACACGGATGGGTAGATCACACATGAGAACATGAATGAGAATACTTCAATAATTTGGTCAAGAGATAAGGTCAAAAATTTAAGATTAACTTTCTATAGGACTAATTAGATCGGCCGATAGGAGCTGACTAAAATATGGATTAATAATAATTTTCACGTAAGACAATTGCAAAACATAGTTTGGCTAACTCTACCTATGTAAAGAGTGGTCAAGATTTGTCCTTCCTCAATTGCTATGTTATGTGAAAAGAAGGTGATATCTAAGATTGAGCTATAATTCAAATATATCAGATTGATACCATTTACAATTGGATGCCTTGAAAAAATTGACGTGTTGTTATTATTATTACAGGAAAGGGATACATTGACCACACTTGCGCAAATAGCTCACTTCGTAAATGATTGATGTTGCCTATACTGTCTAGAATGCAACGAGGAATTTGAGTAAACAAGGCACCAGAAGCAATGTCTGGAGTATTTTGGATATAGTAACTTAGACCCGATGTAATACTTATGTTTTTTTTTTTTTTTTAGTTTTTCCACAATCTATTTATTTAAGAAAAATGAATATTGTAAATACATAACATCAACATAAATTAGACAGATTTGCGTTTGACAATAATGGCTCTGCGATGGTTCGAAACTACAAAAGAAAGGAATTGTTGTAGAAGAATTGTTGGGATATACAACGGATTACTTGATACGAATGAAAGAGGTATAACTATTTCGATTCCAAATCACATAAAGTTCACGGTAGAAGATGACATCAAGTTTAAAGTTAGTAACAAACATAATATGGATAACTAAAATGTTAAAAAAAAACAAGATATATAAACTTTGAAAGCCGTGGGACTTGAAGAGACCAATTTTGAAAACTACAGTCTTAGAAAGCAACGATCCACAATACCATAATTTTTTTTTATAAATATTCAACGTAGAATATGTCAACTTTTGGTAAAGGATCTATTGACAATCTATTAATTTGAAATAGGATCATGGAGTACAATATGTGTTCAAGGTTCTTTATGAGGTAATGTCGCGATTGTATTCCAAGTGAAGGTAGGAACATACGGAAGTGACAAAATGTCCAAGACTTTTGAAGTTACTAAAGCCTTCGTTAAGACGAATTGTTGGGCACAATACTGTTGAAGATTTAATGGCGAGAGGTTCTCATATATACAATCCCTTCGAAAAGGTAATGGGTACACATTTTAAACATTATCATCTAATGGGTGTTGAAAAATTATAGGAAAATCGTGTCACATTGGATAGTTTGTATCATTCGTTCGATGCAAAAATACTATTCTCTCGCCTATTTGGAGGATCGACAACATGACCATGATACATGAGTCGGCGGGAGCGAAATAGGAGCATGTGGAGACTTTTATGGACGATATTGATTACTTGATTTTCGAGATGAGCGCTGCTGACGACGACATATTTTCAAAAAATATTTAAACTTCCATGTTCATGTAGAGCATTATCTCATTATAAGCAATGAACCTAAATAAAAAAGTGTCCGGAAGTTAAGATTATATTTCTTTCGTTTGAGCAAATCTCCACGGTAAAATATTAAAGGAAAAAACAAAGTAAAAAGAGAGGAAAATCCTAACTATTTTTATGGCAAACAAATATTAAATCATAAGGATTTGATAAGTATTCGGGACACAAATTATACGATATATTAAAAATGAACCAGCATCATGGCCCGTGCCGTTACGGCACGGGTTAAGGGCTAGTATATATATAAAATTACTTGGAGATATTCTGACTATCGCTGGAGATGGTCTAACCATCGCTCGATGAAAAGACCATCGAGCGATGGAGTCTCTATCGTTTTGGAGAGAGAAAAGCACTGGGCGTTTCTTCTTCCAATGCGGGCGTCATTGCTGTGGACGCCAGCGTTATTAGGGATAGCGCGCGCCATTACCATAAACGCGCGTCTGTTGTTGCGACTCGATGTTCAAACCATCAAATTTGTTCATTTGAACATCTATTTTCTTGGTTTGTTCCTTCCATAATGGGAGCAAAATGAACAAACTCTGAGTTTGTTCATCCCATAGGAATTGCTCTTAGGCCTATTCCTATGCACATGCCAAAAAAATGCAGTTTGGCATGCCATGTGGCATGGCAAATAAGTTTGCCCACTATGGTAGACATGGCAAATTTGATTAAAATCATATATTTAATTGTGTTGAGTGGGACCCTAAAGAATAAAATATATATTTGTATTTGTGTGGTGGGGTATTTATAAAAAGTTTAGTATTATAATATATTAAGTGGGACCCTATAGATATAAAAATATATTAGAATAGTGAAAAAGTGGGAGAGAAGGAGAGATTATATATATATATATATATAATTACTTGGAGATATTCTGACTATTGCTGGAGATGGTCTAACCATCGCTCGATGAAAAGACCATCGAGCGATGGAGTCTCTATCGCCCGATACAAACTGTGTCGTGTATGCCTATATGCCAGGACTGGCATATAGACATATGAGTTTGGAAGTTTGGCATACCCATCGAGGGTGCATATATGCCAAATATCAGGTTTTGGCATGTGCATAGGAATAGGCCTTAAGTACCTTAACTCCTTATGAGTCTCGTGCCCATGTTATGTATTTTTTAGTTAGTTTTCATGTGTTTTGATGATATTACGCACCTAATTTGTGAGTCATCAATGGATTTGGCTTTAAATTTTATCTGGGTTGTCTCCCAAAAATAATGTTTTTTTATGGGAAAAGATCATATATTAACTAGCAAAAGTAGTACAAAAGATTTACAATTTCATTTTTGGATTTGACTTTGGGTCACATAAAAGTGACCAGAGTTTTGTTTGGGTCATTGAAAATTTTTAATAAGAGTTTGGGTCACATAACCATGGTTGACCGTCTTGACAGTTATCTAATTATTTATTTTTTCAAATTAATTTGAATATTTTTAGCTCTGTTAACTGCCGTCAGCACTGGTCAATTAAAACACACCAAACGTGAGAGAAATTAATCTCCACCGTTTACATTTTCACAAAACCATCTCAGTCACCTCCACTTCCACTTCACCTTCGTCTCTCTTCCTTCCGTTAGGGCTGTCAACGGCACTCAACGTAACGGATATTGCCTCAGCCGCTGCCGTTACCATTTAAATTAACGGATATCCGATATCCGTTAAGTTCCGACGGAAATCTGAAATTCAATTCCACTATCGTTACGTTGGACTTAACGGATATCGGATATCTTTCCGATACCATCCGGTATGTCACAGAACAGTAGAACACACAGAACAAATTATAAATCCTGTCAGGATGCCACACAAAACAAGTTCTAAATCCATGCCACACAAAATAAAAAGATACAAATATTCCAAATGGACCAAATTACATGTTCAGATGTTCTAGCAAAATAAAAAACCATGTTCTTGCAAAAGAAAAGACAAAGAAACTCCATCTCCATGTGTTGCAGCATGTAGTGCAACTGCCAACTGCAAATGCATTCCTCCTTAGTCCTCCCTGAATCCTTACTTCTTGCTCATTAGTCCTGAACTTCTGCATTTTCAAAGGAAAATCAAAAGTGTTAGTTAAGCTGGAAATGTCAGTGCAATAAATATAAAAGCAAATGAAAGTTAACAGTAATACAACTATCACTGAGACCGAGATCTGGCAGCCAATCACCCAAACTAAGCAATGCTTGAACAAGTTCTGGAGCTAATGAACTCCTATGAGATGTGAGAACCCTACCACCAACACTAAACATTGATTCTGATGCTACACTTGTCACTGGAACAGCCAATACATCTCTTGCAATCCTTGAGAGAGTTGGGTACTTAGGAGCATGATTCTTCCACCAACTTAAGATATCAAACCTCATTTCTTCAAAGTGGATGTGCCTTTAGGAAGAACGGGTTCTCGCTAAGTATGTCTCCAACTCGACTTCTGAACCTCAAACACATTGTTTTCCATTATAAAATCATCATAACCAAATTCATTTGATGTAGCTGCAGAGATCTCCATTCCAGCTGAATTCATTCCACTATCAAAATAATCTGGAGCTGTAGTGTTGGTTTCATAAGCACAATAAAGAGCAATGAGTGAACTCTGAAATTTGTTATAGTGACTTTGATAGTTTTGCAAACCATGTACTCTCTTCAAAACAAACTCCACCCATCTAGCCTTATACCTAGGATCTAAACCAACTCCAATGCCCATCAAAGTGTTACTTTCTTTCCAGTAGCTATCAAATTTTGACCTCATATTCTTCCCCATGTCTCTGATATACTCATGCTCACTTAATTCCCAGGCCTTAATGCATTTATTAACTTCTTGCACCCCATTGTAATACAAATTTGCTGTGGGATACTTAATCCCAACAAATTTGGTTGAAATCACATCAAATATTTCCAAACATTCACATATATGTACTCCTTGTTGCCACCTTTGAGAAGTTGGTAGTATCTTGAAGTCATTATCCAAATCAGCTAGCCTAACAAAAGCTTGTCTCAAAAAAATTGCATCTTTAAGCATCTTAAAGGTGGAGTTCCACCTGGTATCCACATCTTTAAGCAGGAGGCTTAACTTGGGCAATAGCACATTCAAATCTCTCTTTTCTAGCCTGACTTGACTTGACATATTTCACACACTCTCTAATTGCCTCTATAAATGGAAGTGCTACTTTCATTCCACACAACACAATCAAGTGCAATACATGATTACTACACCTCATTTGGAACAAATCCCCATTAAGAACTAGACAATCTTTGCTATCATGCCATGACTTCAGATTTGTCGTCATAACATTGTTGGAGCTAGCATTGTCAGCAGCTACAGAAAAAAGTTTGTTATCTATGTTCCAATCTAGAGCTACTGATTTCAGTACAGATGCTATAACTTCTCCTGTATGTGGTGATGGCACTAAAATGTATGCTAGTGTTTTCTTAATCAGTTTCCACTCATCATCTATGTAATGCATTATCACACAACAATAACAATCTTTTGTATGCTTACATGTCCACATATCTGTTGTTAAACTACATTTAGATGTAATTGTGTCAAATTGTTCTTGTAATTGCAGTTTGAACTCAGCTGTTATTTTCATGATATCATCCCTAACTGTATTCCTAATGTAAAGCTTAGCGACGAGATTCGGAGACTTAACAAACTCTCTAAAATATGGATGATCAACTATAGTGATTGGATAACCATGCTTAGCAATAATCTTGGCAACAAGTATCCTAGTAGCATCAACATCATATTTCTAATTAGCTAACTTAGTTTGTGCATTACCTATTTTGATTGTAGTATCTTTGTCCTTTCTTATTTTCAGGCTTTTCTTTGCAGGTATTAGCATGGTGATGCAAGCGGTTGGTTCCTTGGTTACTGGGTGCAGGCATTCTATTCTTGCAATGTTTGCATTCAGCCATAAGTATCCCAACCTCCTTCCCTTTTACCATCTTCTTTCCAATTGACCTTTCAAAATCAATCCATACATCAGACCTTACTGAACGCAGTTTTTTCTTTTCTTCATCTATAATTGGATCTTCATCTACTTCTATTTCTGCTTCTTCTCTGGGAAGAATCGCAGGTGTTGAATTAATTACTGAACCTTGAACTTGGTTTGATACAGCGGGTAATTGTGATGCAACTGAAAGTGAGAGATTGCTTGAGGAACCAACATGATTTGATTCTCTTTCGCTTTGGGACATGATTAATTTCACAAATCTGTAAGATCAGTAATTGAGATGCCCTAATTTGTAAACCCTAAATTGAAAATTGAGTTTTTAAGATTGAAATTAAACTCAAAAGAAATAGAAGAAGAAAACCCTAGTTTTCTAATTAGTAATCACACATGATTTGTATAGAGAAGAAGATGATTTTGCACGAATTGAACGACTCAGACGAGGAGGTGAGGTGAGTTTTTCTTCTCTTTTTTTCTCTCTTTTGTGTCGACTGAACTGAAGAATGGGTGATTCATTTGAAGGATATGTATCTAGGTATAGGAATTTACACGTGCTAAACACACGTTATCGGATATCGGAAATAAGGCTAACGGAAATAGCCTTAACCGCTACCGTTACGTTAAGATAAAAATATATGTTACGTTATCGGATACGAATATCCGATTACCGATATGTCGTATGTTAACCTAACGGATTCCGGATATTCGGATTCGGCTAGTGGATTTCGGACATCCATTGATAGGCCTACCTTCCGTAAAGATGAACTTCCCCGTAAAGATAAAACAGCGAGGAAATAAAATAAGCTTAATCTCAACTTTTTGTTTCATCAACAAATGAATGATAATTGTTGAAGTCTTAATTCATAACATAACAGCTGTTGTTTTTCCACGGATTGCAAAACAAAACAATTGCCAATATCCTCAAACACTTCCATACAAAATCATTTCTCTTCTTATGTTGCTGTTGATTTAATTCTCCATGGAGACAAAGAGTTTGTCTTTATTAATGCTTTGAAAAGTGACATTGTTGTTGTTGTGTATACTTTTGAGCCATCTACTTTATCTGACATTTTTCGAAAAGCTATCAAACAAGAAGAAGTAATGCTTGCAGCTTCTTCTTATAATCCAAGTAGATTTGCACAGTTTAGAAAATCTACAAACTCAACTCCACCTCTCGCCTTAAGACAACTACTCTTCCTCCGGGGTGCTACTAGATTAAGTTTGGAAGAACTTAAAGATAGAAAATCAAAAGGACGTTGTTTTAACTGTGATAAGATGTTTACACCTGGTCACTTGTGTGAAAAGTCTAGATTATTCTGTCTTGAAATTGATTCATGTGGTACAACTGTGGAAATTACCACCAGTCGAGAACAATGAACACTATTCTGAGGACATTGCACCTATCTCAGATGATGTTTAACTAGAAACTACACCAGCTATTTCTTATCATGCACTTGTTGGTTCTCCTATCCCAAAAATAATGTGAATTACTGGACATGTTAAGGGTCAATCCGTCACTTTTCTTATAGATTTTGGCTCAACTCACAATTTTCTTCATCCAACAATAGCTAGAAGATGTGGTTATTCTTCTCAGATTCAACCTATTTCTATGAAGGTTATGGTGGGTAATGGTGGTTTTCTAACAACTCAAGGCTCTTGCACTGCTGTACCAATTAAATTACAAGATTATAGGGTACTACTGATTTCTTTCTTTTAGATGTGAGTGGGTGTGATGCAGTTCTTGGAGTTCAATGGTTACAATCCTTGGGTGATATTCTTTGGGATTTTAAGAAACTACATATGAAATTTCATACTTATGACAAGGATTATTTATTACTTGGAGATAATTCGGCTTCGGTAATGCTTTTGGATAGTTTTTCTATAGAGAAGTTGCTTATTAAAGAACAACATGGAGTCATGCTTCAACTATCTCAAGTTTTTTGATTCTTCAACTACTCATGAGGTACCATCTGCAATTTCAACTCTATTATTACAATTTCTTTGATATATTTGGTACTCCTTCATCCCTACCACCAACACGTTCTCATGATCATCGTATTACTTTATTGCCAAATACTCCTCCGGTCAATGTGAGACCTTATAGATATCCACATTTTCAAAAAGAGGAGATTGAGAAGATTGTTTCGAGCTTAAAGATGCGGGTTTTATTCGTCCTAGCAATAGTTCTTTTTCATCTCCGATTTTGTTAGTACGTAAAAGGATGGCGGTTGGCGTATGTGTGTTGACTACGAGCACTAAACAAAGTTGCTATAAAGGATAGATTTCCTATTCCAAAGAGGGATGAATTACTTGATGAGTTATGTGATGGGATTTTCTTCTCAAAATTGAACATGCGCTCAAACTTATAATCAACTTTGATTACATGGTCCCGATATACATAAATCGGCCTTTTAGAACACATGATGGCCATTATTAATTTTTGGTCATGCCATTTGGTTTGTCAAATGCTCTGCAATATTTCAAAGCTTTATGAATGATATATTCCGTCCTTTTCTTGAAAATTTGTTTTGGTAGTCTTCGACGACATATTGGTTTATAGAAAATCTTTATCTGAACAAGCTAAACATTTGGAGTTGGTCTTTAAAGTGTTACGATCACATCATTTTGTTTCTTAAAGAATCAAAATGTGAATTTGTAAAGACATCTATTGGTTATCTTGGTCATGTGGTTTCAGCTAAGGGAGTTGCAGTCGACAATGACAAAATATCTATTATTAAGAATTGGACAATTCCAACTACGATTAAAGATTTACGTAGGTTCTTGGGTTTGGCAGGCTATTACCGTAAGTTTGTCAAAAACTATGGGAAGATAAGTGCTCCATTAACACAGTTGTTAAAACATAATTCTTCATATGGACTGCTACAGCTACAAATGCATTTGACATGTTAAAATTGGCTCTAACAACTACTCATGTGTTAGCTTTGCCAGATTTTACCAAACCATTTTACTTAGAGTGTGATGCTTCTGGTAATGGTCTAGGAGTTGTCTTAATGCAAGAACAAAGGCCCATTACCTTTTTCAGTAAACCACTATCTGGTAAAAACCTTAACTTATCAATTTATGATAAAGAAATGCTTGATATAGTCTCTGCAGTTTAGAAGTGGCGTCCTTATCTACTTGGTCGACATTTTAAAGTCTATACAGATCATAGAGTCTTAAGTACTTTCTTGAACATATATTATCTTCAATAGAACAACAAAAGTGGTTGTCCAAGTTACTTGGTTATGATTATGAGATACTTTACAGAAGTGGTACAACAAACCAAGCTACTGATGCTTTATCGCGTATAGATGATTCTCAATTATTGGCTATTTCTACTCCTATATTTCTCGGAATTGATGAAATTGTCAAAGAGTGTCATGATGATGCTGACTTAAGCACTCTTATTTACAATTTAAAGATTAATGCATCTTATGAAGCTCATTACTCTTACAGTGCTGGAATTCTTCATTACAAGAATCGCATTGTAGTGGTACCTACTTCTAGTTGGTGTTCCAAATTACTATGTGAATATCATTCTTCTCCAATTGGTGGTCATTCAGGATTTCTAAGAACATACAAAAGACTACAGCTAAATTTTTACTGGAAAGGTATGAAATCTTCAGTAAAAGAATATATTAGACAATGTGATACTTTTCAGCGCAACAAATCTGAAGCTATTGCACCTCCAGGGATGTTACAACCATTATCAATTCCTACTGATGTTTGGATGGATATTTCCATGGATTTTTTGACGGATTTCCAGTTTCGAATAGAAAAAGTTATATCCTGGTGGTGGTTGATCGATTAACTAAATATGCACACTTTATAGCTTTGTCTCACCCCTACACTGCTGCTAAGATTGTGGACATTTTTTTGCGTGAGATTGTACGCTTACATGGAATTCCAAAGACAATAGTCAGTGATAGAGATCCTATTTTTATGAGTAACTTTTGGGAAGCTTTCTTCTCTCTACAAGATACTCAGCTTTGCCGCAGTTCAGCATATCATCCTGAAACATATGGACAGATTGAAGTAACAAATAAAACTCTGGAATGTTATTTGCGCTGTTTTGCAGGAGTTAAGCCCAAAGATTGGACAAATTGGTTACCATGGGAAGAGTGGTGGTATAATACAACTTACCATTCTTCAATCAAAATGACTCCTTATCAAGCACTTTATAGTAGGATTCCACCAACAATTTCAACTTATATTCCTGGAACTACAATGGTGCATACAGTGGATGAATGTTTACAAGCTCGAGATCACATATTACATATTCTCAAAGCCAATTTAATGGATGCTCAGACGAGAATGAAGACATATGCTGATACTCACAGAACTGAACGTACTTTTCAAGTTGGTGATTTTGTTTTTCTGAGATTGCAGCCATATCGTCAAACCACAGTACTCAATCAATCTTATTCAAAACTATCTCCAAGATTTTATGGTCCATTTCGTGTTCTTGAGAAGATTGGGTCAGTTGCTTATCGTTTGGAATTGCCAGCTACTAGCAAGATTCATCTAGTATTTCATGTTTCACAATTGAAACTGAAATTGGGATCCTCAGTTGAAGTGAGTACTTCTCTACCAACAACTGTGGATTATACAGAATGGGAACCTGAGGAAGTTTTAAAACGCAAGATGTATAAGAAAAACAATGCTGCTAGCACTAAATGGCTTGTTAAGTGGAAAGATCATTCCATTGAGGAAGCAACTTGGGAAGATGCTGATGATCTTCTTCTTCGATTTCCAGACTTTGAGGCTTGAGGACAAGCCATTTTTTAGGCGTGGTGGGATGTTAGGACACCAACCTTACAACTCACTTATTTCCCTTTTCAGGGCTTACTCTGTTTACTATTCAGTTTCCTTAATTAGCTTAGTTCTAGAAGTTCTATTTTTAGTTAAGTTATCAGTTGCTTTAATTAGTTATAGCTTGTTTAAGAAGTCATAGTAGTTATAAATATCCAAACTATATATTCTTTAAGGCATTGAATTCAACTAAATCAGTTTTAATTACTTCCTGTTAATAGTTTGTTCATATAATTCTTCTGTTTTGCACGTACAAATCACGTTAATTCTATCATTTTTTGGTTTAGAACCCTAATATTATCCTGTTGAGTAAATAGACTAGTATCAAATCAAGACTAAGAACGAAATAATCCAACATCAATTTCCTATGTAACACCAAGGAGAATTATTCTCTAGAAATGAATTGGATTTTCTGAAATCTACGAACCCTAAATCATTTTAGGATTTTTTCCAAATAAATCACATCCCTCGATTAGTGGCCCTTTCCCACCGTACACGTGTCAAACAGAAGGTACGTTAATGGCTATGTTAGTAAATAAATCGAAGAGTAATTTTTATTTGGTCATTTCAGCATTTAACTAACTTTGGTAACCGTCAATGCGGTCAACAATGGTCTTGTGACCCAAACTCTAATTAAAATTTTCTGGTGACCCAAACGCAACTCTGGTCAATTTTATGTGACCCAAAGTCAAAATATCCCTATCATTTTTATCAAAAACATTAGAGTCTATGCTAGCTTTATGAACTTTCTGGTGCAGATTGTTTGACATGTGCTGGAGCTTTTTAATCCTTGCTTCTTTGGCAATGTAGTCCGCAACTGAGTTATTCTTCCTCTTGATATATTTCACTTTCGCTTGAGGTAGATCTTCCAAGATTGTCCTTATTTCCTGTAAAGTGTTTTCTGTTGTCCACGAAGAATCTGTGCTAACCTTGTTTATATTGTCTGCCAACTCTTTGCAAAATTGCTACTATGAAGACGCTTGATAGAATATTTTCTTTTAACCACATAACTTCCTTTAATAAAGATTTTGCTTTCGTGGAAAGCCGACGTAGCCCACTCCGAACCCGCAGATACGTGCATGAAAGTTTCTTCATCTCGATGAATATAGAATAAAAGCATATCCCATCGACAAATCCTCCTTCTTAAAAGAAGCATCGATGAAAATTATCCAATCCGAGTTTAGGTTGGACCAGAATAATTGGTTGATATGTTCTTTTGAGTTTTCATCTCTTTTGAGCGGGTATCGTACGTGGAAGATTGTAAAAATCTATTTATTTGTCCTATTAAATTGATTGGGTCTGGTTTTATTTTCTCAAAAATGACCGAGCATCTATATTTCCAGATGAACCAGAGCATGGTGGATATTTTTTTCCTGAAGATGGCTCAAATTAGCTTCCGTAATCCACCATTTAATCCAAGAAATAATTGTGCTTGAATTGCTATATGAGATTAAATTATTGAGGGAGAGACCAAACCAAACTGCTTTCGCGAACGGACACTCTTGAAATAGATGATATTTCGTTTCTTGCGCTTGATTATTACACAACTGGCAAACCGTATCAATATCTGGATTATGAGCACCTAGTCTAACCGAGGTTGAAAGGACTTTTTGTGAAAGTGTCCAGATGAAAAGTCGTATTCTTGGAATTGCTTGAATTTTCCAAATCTTATTCCAGGGTAAATCTATGCTTTCATTATTGTCTTGATCTTGATTGGCTAGATAGTTATAAATATTCTTGGCCGTGAATTTTCCTGAGTGATGATGCCTCCATCTAATGATATATTTCTCTTGTTTCCTTAGATGTATAGCTTGAATATTTTCCTTATCCTCTGGATAAAAGAATTTATTTGGCTTATCTTGATCCCATTTATTCTGATATGTTATTAGTTCTTGAACTCTTGTTGGTGCCTGGTCTTGTGAGTTGGGAACTTTATGGACCATATCCGCGAGGGATCCATATGTCCTCCCATATTTTTACCGAGGCTCCGTTTTTGACTTGCCAAACAAAATTTCCTTTTATTATCTCTAAACCTATTTGAATGCTGGTCCAAATCCAAGACAAATAGGAGGTTCTGGATGCTTCTAGTGGGTGCGAGTTTGGGAAATATTTTGCTTTGAGGAGTTTGACCCATAATTGATCTTGTTGGGTTATCAATCTACTGGCAAGTTTTGAGAGGAGAGCTATATTGAAATGATGGGGTTTTCTAATCCCTAATCCACCTTGGGAAATGGGTTTACATATACTTTTCCAAGCTTTTATAAATCCTCCTTTTCTTTTTTGCCAATCTTTTTTCCACCAGAAATTTCTCTGAATACGGTCAAGTTGATCGAGAGTTTCTTTAATCAAGACTATTCTACCCGCTTGAGATAAAAGCTTAGATTTCCAACCTTGTAAAGTGGAGTAATATCTTTGTAGGAGAAGCTCAAAATTGGCTTTTCGATTCTTATCAAAGAAGAGCGGAGTACCCAGATATCTATCATTTTTAGTCATTAGGGGGACTTTTAAAAATTTTGCTATAATCTTCCCATGTTTCGGATGAATTCGAGGGCTAAAGTAGACGCTGGATTTTTGAAGATTTACCATCTGGCCCGTGATGTTGCCAAATAATTGTAAAATTTCCAAGAGACTTTTTGCTTCCCCCAAGTCTGCTTTCGTAAAAAAAAACAGTCATCCGCAAAAAATAAGTGGGATATGTTGAGAGAATTTTTTTTGATTTGAAAACCAGTGATTTTCTTGTCTTCAATAACTTTTTCAAGAAGTCTAGAGAGGATTTCCATGCATATTAGGAAAAGAGACGGTGATAATGGGTCACCTTGTCTTAAGCCTCTCGAAGTGTTGAACCCGGGGCCCAGGAGAACCGTTGAGGAGAATTGAAAAGGAGGTTGTCGATATGCATTGCATAATAAGCTTTATCCGATTCTCATTAAACCAAAAGGCATTTAAGGCTTTTTCTAGAAAGCTCCACTCTACCCTATCAAAGGCTTTCGAGAGATCCAGCTTTAGAGCTAGGAATCCTTTTCTTTTTTCTTTGGATATCTTCATAGAGTATATGAGCTCATGAGAAATTATGATGTTATCCGTGATTTGTCCACCAAGAAGAAAGGCCGATTGATTGGGAGATATTAGCTTGTTGAGAATGGGTTTTAGCCTATTTGCTAGAATTTTTGAAATTAGTTTATAAATGGTATTGCTTAAGCTTATAGGTCTAAAATCTCCCGAGGTTTGGGGAGTGGAAACTTTTGGGATGAGCGTTAAGAAAGAGTGATTAAAATCTTTATCCATATCACCTATTTTTTTTAAAATGGACTGAGAGGATGATCTTTGGCCCAAGAATTTCCCAGTTTGCCTTTAAAAAACCTGGTTGGAAACCGTCTGGACCCGGCGCTCCCCATTGGTTCATATTTGAAAGGGTGAGCCAAATTTCCTCCTTGGTGGGGATCTCTATCAGTGAGAAATTTTCCTCATTGGTAATGCATGGTTTTATGATACTGGCTAGATCGAAATCAGAGATGTTGTTTTGAGAAGAGCCTATTTGTTGGAAGTGATTAATCAGTAGAGCATTGATCTGGTTTCTATCTGAAATCCAAAGACCTGAAGGTTCTTTGAGAGAATTATTGCATTGATTCTTTTCCTATTTGAAGCCGAGGCATGGAAATATTCTGTATTCTGATTGTATTCCTTGAAGAATTTATCTCACGAGAGTTGGTGATAATAATCATTTTTTATTTTGTACCACTATCCTAATTCCGCTTGAAGATTTTTTAGGACTTCTATTTTATTGGAAATGTTACCAGTTCTATGGATACTGTCTATTTTGTTGTTTAGGTTCTTGATATTTTTATGGATATTCCCAAGATAGTTTGAATTCCAATGTGCTACATCCGAAGAAAGTAAATTTAGCAGCCCGGATAGGTTTTTTTTTTCTGATGAGCTTTCAGAGTGCAATTTCCACGATGCCTCCACCACCGTAGATAAGGTGGGGTGGGTTAACCAAGATCTAACGCACCTAAAAGGTTTCTGAAGTTTTTGTTTTTTTGGGTTTGAATCAAATAAAATAGGTGTATGATCCGAGCGAACCCTCGGTAGATGAATTACCTTGGTATTCGGGAAGAGTTGAGACCACAAAAAAGAAACCAGCGCTCTGTCAATCCTCTCGCAAATATTTTCCTCGCCTTTTCTATTATTCGACCATGTGAAATGAGAGCCTTTGTAGCCCGCGTCTTGCAGACCCAGAGAGTCTATTGTTTGTACAATAAATGATTTACTGCTTGAGCACGCCTTTTTCCACCTTGTTTTTCATCAGGGTCCAAAATGACGTTTAAATCCCCTATGAGGATCCAAGGTTTTTTAACTTGTTGAGCTAATTCTGATATATGCGTCCATTGATTTATTTTTTCATCTGCATCGACTGCTCCATATACACATGTGATCAAGGTCTCCATATCTCCAATTTTAGATTCAAAATGACAAACATTGAATTTAGACGATATTAGTTTCATAGCTAATATTATTGTGCCAGGCTATTAATAAACCCTTTGTTTGAGGGGACTATAAACCGGTCATGAAAAAGGAAATTTTTAAAAAAAGTGTCCATGCGAGACAAGGGGGATTTTGTCTCTGCCAAAAAAATTATGTCTGGCTTGTAGTATTGGCATAAATAGTTGAAATGGTCTTTAGTTAAAGGGTTTCCAATTCCCCGAACATTCCATTAAAGTAATTTCATAATGTCGGGGAATTAAGAGACAAGCTAGATAACAGAAAGATACAGAAAAGCAAAGAGAGGGAAAGTACACAAAAATGACAGGGAGATAACACAAAGCTGGCAGGGGGGAGAAATATGAATAAAACCAGGAAAACGGAACAAAAAGAGGAATGACAAAGGATTTAAGTACCATCAATAGCCAAGGGAAAACTTAATAAGAACAAGGAAATAAACAGCAGTGAATCTTAAAACAGTAAAGAGAAATTGAAAAAAACATAAACATGAGTAAACATGAGCAAATGGTTAAGAAATGGACCAAAAAATTCAACAAAAAAGTACACACAAAAGGACTAGAATGGCAGCATTGGTAAGGAGGGCTAAGATTTAGAAGATAAAATTACTTCTATAGGCTATCCAGGAGAAGTAATAGGCCACAGAGAAAAATACACATTGAACTCTAAATCAAAGGATATAAACTAAGAATTGCAAGAAGCTATATACAAGGTAGTAATATAAAAGGGCACAGGATAATTACAAGAGATACACACACTAAATACAGGTACAGCAGAACAACAGAAATTAAAGATAAACTACAACACAGAAGGGAAAGACAGATAAACTACAATCACTATAAGCAGACAGAGAGCAAACAACACAAAAAAGCAGTCAAAGTAAAAGCCATAGGCTCTGATGGGAGTCTGCACATTGAAACACCATAGTTTTTCTTCCTTTTAGGAGTCATGAATGCATCAGTCAAATTTCATGATTTCCTTGCCTTTGTGTTGATGGTGGATTTTAGTTCAGGGTCAAAACTGTAAAATCTTGTACTTAATGCGCTATCACCCTGCAAGGGATAAATCCATTTGAAAAATGACGAGTGCAAAAACCCTCCTCGTTCATTGAGAAATTCAATATATATGAAATTCACTCAGAGTGATGCGCGTAGCAGCAATCCCAAAATATTCCGTGAATTCTTTCTTCTACTAGCATTGCCCATTAATGCATGACTCGCCTAGTATTTTACCGTGCTATGTTCCCAGCCGAACTCTCATTATTGACATGACATGACGATCAAATGTTCACTCTCGGCAGAGTAGCATGAATCTCCTGAAATGTCAACATTGAGATCCGCATGGAAGTACCTACATAGGCCGCATCACCCTCTGACAAAGAGGATTTCGTATCGACACACTTTTGAGTTAGCATGACCGAACACACTTAAATTTCTTAAGGAAAATCTAGACTGTTAATATCAGTCTCAGAAAATATCACGGCCACACAATTTGGCCGCATGATTCAACAAGCATAGTCTACTCCTAGCAGAACTAGGAAATCACTGCAGTGACCACCGGCGGGCCCATCAATGCCCTAGTCGATCGAGTCCTATTTAATTAACTTCCAAACACTCCGAACGTCAACCCTAAAATGGGTGTTCGCGCTATTCAAAAGAAAGCTCCATCGAGCTAAAGACCGTTAAAAAGGGTCTTAAATACATCATGACCGTTCAAATTTTCCGGCCTTTGTTGGACGACCGAGATCTTTCTGGAATGATCAAAGAGGCGCCAAAGATGCACATTAGCGGCCCAACTCTCCCCTTGCCCGATCGATTTGCCCGCGGAAAGCCGATAGGGCGCTAAATCGTTTGCCCAAACTCGAGTAAACACGCTATGTTCAAGACCCTAATTTGGGTTGCGGCAGTACACAGCTGTCGCAGATCGATCATGTCCGTCCAACTTAGCCGGCCTAGTTGGACGGCTTGGATCGCATTTCGAGCGATCAAAGAGATACCAATGTGTTCACCGTCGGCCCGAGCTCTCCCTTGGTCGATCGACATGTCCCCAACAAGACCAGAGATCATTAAACCGCTCGCCCAAAGTAGTGTGAACACACTGTTTTAAAAACCCTAAAATTGCTTTGCGGCAACACATTACTGCCGCAAAACGATCACGACCATCCATCTTCGCCAACCAAATTGAGTGGCTTAGATCTAATTTTAGGTGGCCCAGGAGATGTCAGCATGCTCGCTGACAACCCACCTTTGTACATGAGCGATCGACCTGGTCGAACGAACACTCGACGCTTCGAATCGTTCACCCAAATGGGGTTGGTCGCGCAACCCCTAAACCTTAAGTTGCGTCAACAACATTATGAAACTGTCGCAAATCATCTCGTCCATTCAACTTTGCTAGCCTAGTTGGATGGTGTAGATTTATTTTCAGAAAACCAACAAGGTAGCAACGTGGCCATCGACCGCCCCTCCTCTACATGGAGTGATCAACCAGGTGATAACTCACCCGTAGGGTCCTCAAACGATCACCCAAAGAGTGCCGGTCGCGCTGCTTTTAAGACGCTCAATCCGTGACTGATTCGATCGAGCTCAAAAACAGCGATGCTTCTAACACATCGATTACTTTCAGCTGCTTATTCGAACGTGATGCTTTACATACATCGATTATAAGCAACGCCTTATAAATATCGGTTTTGCAAATAATTCATTATTTGGCCTAAAAGCACTACGTGCTGATTTTAGCGGCAAGTCACATGACTTGACCTATTCACTCTTGATACATCAAACATGTCACAAACTGGGGGATACATACTGGGGTATTGGTCTGGTGGTTTACAGCGTGCGGCGTGCAACGCGCCCATTACAAGAAAGTGTCAGGAAAGGGCGGATAGTTAACGGTAATGAGAGTAGTGGGAGAACGTGTGGTCGGTCTTCCCTCATAACGGAAACACGATGATCACTACCTTCGGCATAAACCCACTTCTCCACTACTTTACTTTCTCCACTTCCTAAGAGATCAGGGTGCTCTCAATGACTTATATAAATAGGTTTTCAATCTATTTCGAATAACAAAACACAAGTAGCCAGAAACTATTTTTTGATACGCAAGTCATAAACAGCCATGCCTTCATAATTCCGATCTCAAACACCTTCTTCGCTTCCCTCCCTAAGATCAACCCTTCTCCTTCACCTTGTGACCGAATTGAGTCTGGAACGGCCATTTCTTGGTTTAGGCCAGAGTCTTACAGATTGATCTCTCGAATCTAAAATTACTCCCGTGCAGTGTATTTGTTTAGGGTTTGAATTTGTTTCTCATCAACACACCCAAATTTACCAAAAACAGTAGAATCAGTTTTTTCCCTCAAACACTTTGGATTGAGGAATTCTGTCAGCAGAGTTTGCATTAGAGCCTTCACCTCTGAACCACTGATGAGGGTAGGAGTTCATATTTATTGGTTCTTCAATGACATGAATATCCCTTGAATCTGCTATCATCTGAGTTTCCGGAGGACTATTCAGGTCAATCTCAGCGATTCTAGGTTTCTTTGTAGTTGGCAATAGCGAGTCTCAGTGGAAAAAGGTTTGCATTAAATGTGTAGTAGCAGGAAATCCCACACTACACCCCTCACTATATTTTGTAGATCTAAATCTTATTAATTATCTAAATTCCAAATATAAGTGCTAGAAATTTAAATAGACACATAAGATTTTTTACGTGGTTCGATCAATGTGATCTACATCCACGATTCTTCACTATGATTGTTGGGGTTACATAAGAATTACATTTACAATCTCCATTAATGGATAATTTGTAGAGCTCTAGATCTAATTTTAGGGGAAGAAGATGATAAAGAAAATAAAGTTTCTCCCTCAAAAATATCTCTCTCTTCCTAAAAGTGTCCCCCCAAAATTATTCCTCCTTTCTCTCTCCCCGCTCTCCTCTTTATATAGGTGTTTACATAGTGGATGACAACTCACATACAGGCTCATATTCTCGCGAGCTCTTTGATAATTTCTACCTTCTCTCGAGACACTCTCTCGCTCTTGCTACCTTCTCTCGAGACACTCTCTCGAGTCTTGCTACCTTCTCTCGAGACACTCTCTCGAGTTAAGAAAATAATTGAATCTCGCACGCTAAGAAAATATGTTGTGCGATATTTGAATCCTACATCTTGCCTCTTTTTCCTTGAATATTGCTTGAAGAGCGATCTTTAAGGAAAAATCTGTTGTTGTAGTAATCTTTGGTCTTTGTTGATGAAGGAACGAGCGGAAGAATACTGGACTTGAAAAGTACGTACTTGTCTCTATTCTTTTGCGAAGTTCCGAAGCTTTGAGAAGTGAATAAGAAGTATTATCTCTTGAAGTATGCGAAGTATGAAGTATCCTTGAAGAAGCATAAGAAGTACTCAATCCTCGAAATATATAAGAAGTATGAAGTATCCTTTGAGAAGTATAAGAAGTACTTAATCCTCTAAATATAAGAAGTATTGCGAATCCATCATGCGAAACTCTCGCTCCATGTTCTTTCCCCATGCTATGCCCTATTCTTTCGCGAAGTTCTGAAACTTTAAGAAATATTAATCCTTGAAGTATAAGAAGTATTGCCTCTGTTCATGCGAAGTCATTATTCCATTTTTGGTGAGGATTCTTGTTGTTCATTGGTAAACATCTTCCTTGGAAATGATTCTTGCCGAGAAAATAAAGAACATGCCGAGAAAATAAAGAACATAAAATGTTTTTTCGGTAATCCATTGTTGCCTCTGTTCTTTATCTACGAAGGTAGAATCATTGAAAAAGTGTTGAATGAGTGAGTTATTTCTTCATTCTTATCTTTCCTCTATCTCTGCGTTGTGCTCATGCGATAGTATAATCTCTTCATTGCTTTATGTTGAATTTTATCATTGCGACAAGATCGCAGGACGTCTTTACATTTTCATGCAATGACCCATTGACCTTGCCTTATCATTTTTGTGTGGACTTCCAAGTTAGACCTCCCTAATTAGAGGTCCTCCCCTGCCACCTTTCATCGCGACAAAATCGCAGGGACGTCTTTACACTTGCATGTAAAGACCCATTGATCTTGCCTTATCATTTTTCAAGTATTTTTGCCTCTGCAGGATGTTTTGTTTTGCGACAATATGACAGGCCTAAATATCCTTGCGAACATGGAGCCCCATGACATTGCCGTCTTGCGACGAAATCGCAGACGTCCGTACACTTTCGTGTAAAGACCCATTGATCTCGTCTTACCCTCGCGTTAGTATTATTGCCTCTTCGGGATCATTGCACAAATATGACAAGCCTAAGTCTCCTTGCGAAAACAAAGCCTCATGACATTTGCGTCTGTTTTGACACTCCCCCTAATGGAGAGCGTCGCCCTTATCATCTCCCCGGGTTGCCCCTTCAAGGAGGCGAAACATCGGCCATACAAGACTAGCTCCTCCCATCCGGTCTTAACAACAACCAGCTTGTTTTCGCAGCCTCTTATCCCTTATACCTATAGGGTTTATGGTTACGAGACCGCACCCTAAGTGGAGTTTTCTTCGGGCGAGTGCAACATATGCCAAGACTTGCCAAGAATGGCCAGGGTAGGTTCATCCATCCGGGCACTCGCTCAACCGTGTACCTCGGCGCCTTGAGCATACACCGACTCCTAGGAAGAGACCCTCGGTCGCCCAACCAGGGTATAACCTACATATATAGTTGGGAATCCAAGGTACCTCCTCAGGATAGGCTTTCATGGGCCCCAAATTTTCATGACTCGAGCTTCGGGAGCGGTGTAACCTTCCCCCGAGCCATGTCGAGAGATACCCCTTATATGACGCACTTTAGGTCTTACATTTGCCTCTTACGAAATGTTATTCGCGAACTAGGGTGTACGCCATAAAGGTTCGTCCCATTCATTCAATCATGTTTATTCATTCATTCATTTTTTGATTATCTCTTCTCGTTATCTTTGCGAAATTATTGCATGTCTTCATTCTTTCATTCATTTCTTCATTTCTGTCATTTCTTTCACTCATTCTCATAATATCATATCATTTGCGGTTTGCTGCTGTTGTTGTCTCTTGCGAAGTATATGATTTGCTTGCGAAGCTATCATCCTTGAAATGTATGAACGTCGCATAAAATTAAATATCTCGCAGCAAAAAGAATTGTGAGAAATGAGATTTGAACCCTTGACCTGCCTCTTGCATATTCTTGCACCATACCAACTGTTCTAACTCTCTCTCGCGAAATTCATTTACGAGATAATCATCAACTTTCTTCTTTGCGAGATAAGCAAAGTCTGTGCGAAATTTCGCATAACAAAAATAAGTGTGCGAGAGCAAGAATTGATCCTGCGACCTTCTACTCACATACATGCCTCCTGACCAACTGTGCTAGTCATGCCTCTGCGAAGTGTTTCTGCGAGATAATCACCTACTTTCTTCTTGCGAGATACTGTTGCGAAAAATTCATACAAAATATGGACGTTCAATGGGACTTGAACTCGCGACCATGAACTCATTAATTTCGCAGTGACCAACTCGTGCCGCCTCTTGTTTGCGAAAGAATGAAACAACCTTGCGAAATTATCCATTTTTTCCTTCTTTGCGAAGCAAAAAATTCTTTGCGAGGAAGGAGATTCGAACCCGCGACCTTAAGCTCCTCATGTTCGCTCGTGACCAATTGTGCTACTCCTCCTGTGCGAAAGGATCGCAGAATGCTAATACATGACTTATATTCACCCTTTGATACTCAAGGAAAAAGATGACAAAAATTCTTCGCGAAGGGTAAGACTCGAACTCGCGACCTTATGTTTATACTCTTCGCCAGTGACCATCTGGGCTACTTGCTGCTTGCGAAAGAAATACACAATGCTATAGCTTTATCCCATTTTTCCCCTCTTGAAAGTTCAAAAATATTTGAAAAAATATGACTGTGGCGAGATTTGATCTTGCGACATCAAGCTTCTTCGATCCAACTCAAACCATCTGTGCGAGTTCTTGTTTGCGAAATGAAATGTCTCTGCCTAAAATAAGTTCAAGATATCTCTATGTAAAAATCTATGTAAAAAATTTGTGCGACGAGGGAGTCGAACCCACGACACTAAACTCCCTCCCTTCGTGTCTGACCGTCTGTGCTGGCTGCAGTTTTGTGAAAGTAAGGTAAGCTTCCCATAAATTATTCTCTTGTTATCGCCCCTTCTATTTTAACATCAGAAGTTTGTCTTCATCTTCCTATCTTTTTACTGGATCTTTAATTCTGTCACTTGCGTGCTAATGCCGCTCTAGTGGGGTGAACCTTCTCAGTTGTACGTTCTCGTCAGTTCTAAGGGAGGTCCATGACGTGAAATAGCTTTGGAGAAGTACAAGCCAAATAACTCATTAACCTTTCTTCCTCTTCGCATGAGTTATTAACTTCGCAGGCATTGAATCTTTTCGAAATGATATTAACTTGAGCTAATTGCGTCGGACTTAATTGTTGCGAACACCTTTCCATTGTAATGGTAATTCCTTCACGATTACGATATATTGTTCCTTGAAGCTTTCATTTTCATTGTCTACAGCACTGGCTAGGAAGTGATTTTGATCATACACGCTGCAAACAATCAATCAACATTGCGAATTAGATATATAGGTTTTTAAACCGGTTTCTTCAAGTGGGGAATTATCATTCTGATTTAGAGAATCCCCACATCAACCGTAAATCTCAATAACGGGTTTGTAAAACAAAGTTCATTTTTTCAAAATCTGTAATCAACATTCATTTTTGATGAAAAGAATTCCAGTAAAATCAATTTTTTTTTTTTTTTTTTTTTTTTTTTTTTTTTTTTAGTTGAAAACGCTAGATCTGGGAATTTAAGGAATAAGATTAAAGAGTAAAAGATATGTATATCCTCATAAGATTCATTATCGGTGAAGATTCCGTTTGATTTCATTTCTCGTGATTCTTTTTCCCAATCAACATCTGCTCGTGGACGTCACCGTCTCTCCTTATTTCCGCTTTCAACTACTCATGTTATTTGTCTCCTGTAAATGTAAATACTCCCTTAAACTTCATTTTTATCCTTGTAGCTTAAATATCCAGTGAGATCCAATTTTGACAGCCACTAATTTCTTTGAATCTCCTTCATACCAACAAGTAGCAGATCTTGATAATAGCCCCTCCCTATTTCTAGCGCATATGTAGTAGCAGGAAATCCCACACTACACCCCTCACTATATTTTGTAGATCTAAATCTTATTAATTATCTAAATTCCAAATATAAGTGCTAGAAATTTAAATAGACATATAAGATTTTTTACGTGGTTCGATCAATGTGATCTACATCCACGATTCTTCACTATGATTGTTGGGGTTACATAAGAATTACATTTACAATCTCCATTAATGGATAATTTGTAGAGCTCTAGATCTAATTTTAGGGGAAGAAGATGATAAAGAAAATAAAGTTTCTCCCTCAAAAATATCTCTCTCTTCCTAAAAGTGTCCCCCCAAAATTATTCCTCCTTTCTCTCTCCTGCTCTCCTCTTTATATAGGTGTTTACATAGTGGATGACAGCTCACATACAGCTCATATTCTCGCGAGCTCTTTGATAATTTCGCAGGCTCTTGCTACCTTCTCGCGAGACACTCTCGCGAGTCTTGCTACCTTCTCTCGAGACACTCTCTCGAGTCTTGCTACCTTCTCTCGAGACACTCTCTCGAGTCTTGCTACCTTCTCTCGAGACACTCTCTCGAGTTAAGAAAATAATTGAATCTCGCACGCTAAGAAAATATGTTGTGCGATATTTGAATCCTACAAAATGCCAGTTCCTTAAATAGGCTGAGTTGTTGTCTTGTGCCTGATGTGACGATCCAGCAACACTCTAAAACCAGCCTCAAGGTTAATCAACTGATTTGTTCTATCTCTCTTATGCAGAACCTTCCACATATATGTTTCAGACTTATAACTCGAGCTTGTGCTTGTAAGAAAAGGAGTAGCATCAGCATTTAAAGTACTAGCACTGTTTGGCTTTGTTCTGTCAGTGTTGATATGATGCCCCACTACACTATCCTGACTAGTATTATCAGCTTCAAGCTATTTTAGAAAGTTCGTGCAGGTTACCTCAGATAATGCTTGTTCAGAAGCTGGGCTGTCCAGTGTCTCAGAGAACCGCATGTTATGTTGCATATTCTGCTGCTTCATCTATTGTAGCATCTCCGGTTCTTGTTGTTGCTCATCTATTTGCTGCTTGGCAGCCATAATAGCATCATCTTCTGCTTGCTTCTCCTCTACTTTTTGTTGGTGCAATGCAAAATGTTCACAGTTCTCTAGCTTGTGTCCAATGACATTGCATAACCCACGGTAGTTGTTTGGAAAGTGATGGAATTGAAAGGTTATCTCATTTGTGAATCCCATCTCATTTTCAGCCAACACAATGAACCTAAATCTTTCTCTAAAACGGATACTGGCCCTTACAGTGATAGAGTAGCTTCCATTTGCTTTTCTTACAGGAAAGGAGAATGATGTGATATCTCCCATACAAGCAATATATCTTCTCATATTATCACTATTTACCTGAGTTTGAGTTAGGATATGCACTGTGATATAAAATTTCTCTTCAGTTGGATTCCAAGCATCAAATTTCTCAGTCTTATCCCATTTCTTAATACAAAAAAGATAACCATAGACTACTCTGGTAGCCACAGCTAACACTCTATGCATTTCTTCTTCTATCTCAAATCTAACCAGAAAAACCCACTCACTAACCATCTTGACAGAGAGACCACCTTGAATCTTCCATTGAAAGAGCAGAGCATTTCTAACATTCCAGCTGTTTCTAGCAACTGGTTCTGCAAACTTTCCTAACATGCAGCTAGTCCAAAGGTTTTCATTGTTTAGGAACCTAGGAGGGATTACTTCATTTAGATGAAACTGCCTACCACTACTCAGATTCAAAGAAACTTGTAATTGACTAGTTAATTGAGATACATCATCATGCCAAACAGCATACATGGTGATACACTGACTGACTTTAGAGCTACTAAAGGATGATTTTTATAGAAAGTTTTCAAATGGGTGAAAAGGGAGGAAAATTCAGAGAGAAGAAGGCATAACATGGGTGAGAACTTCATCTTCTTATGGTGTTTAAATTGTGAGAAATTAGGGTTTGGACAGAGTTGGGTTTCTTCGCAAATTAAAAATTAGGATTCAAAAAAGAAAAATTAAAATTACAGAGCACGAACCTATGGATCGATTGGTTGAAGAGGGAGGTTAGATAGAAACTTTAACAGGTGGAAGGAATTTCAATCAGAAAGAACTATATGTCAATTGAAGAAAATAAAATTGGGGGTTTTAGAAATCGAAACAATCTATCAGAACTAGCGTGAAATTGGGTATCAAACTCGAGCAGCTTAACAGTAATCATTACCTGATATTAAGATGAGATTTGTACTCAACCGTGTGCAGGAAAGCTTCTGACATATCTCGACTGCCACCACCACTAACTCGCTTCAATTAAAAATTAACCACAACCCACTTGATTCAAGACCCCATTAAGCAGAAAAAACTATGGATTTGTGTGTTTCCTATTCATCAGAACCTATGAACGGCCGATTAGCCGCTCATGGCATGAGAGGAAAACCAGGAGAATAGACGAAGGAAAGAAAAACTCTTAAATTAACCGGTTCGACCGTGGGAAAGCACTATCCCAAAAATAATGTTGAAAATCGGGTTATAAAATGAAATTGCTCAAGACAAAAATAATAGAAGGGTGATTTTATTTTTCCCTTCCAAAAGATAATTCAGAATTGTCCCTACTAAAAAAAACAGAATTGCCCTTCCAAAAGATAATCCTGGCGAGATTGGGGTATACCCAAATTAATTGGGGTATACCTAATAAGACAAAACTCGAGTCATTATGAAGTAAAACACAACACCCCTTAACCATTTATTTTCAAAATGGTTAATATACACTTGATTAATTAACACTAATAATGTGTTTAGGTTAGTTAATTTAGTTAGTTAATTAGTTGAATTAAAATTCTCAAATTAGGTATTATTTGGATTGAACTCATGGATTATTTGTTATGGTTTTTGAGGTTTTTTTTTTTTTTCTGAGATTTTTTTTTGTAACGGAAATGAAACCACACTAACCAAACAAGAAATTATAGAAGGAATCAACATTTTCAATTCTGAAAGTATGAAAAGTCGACAAGGTCGACAAAAAACTACCCCGCTGACTATAGGATTAGTCGGCAAGGTATTAATTTCATAACCTGCCGACTAAAATATAGTCGGCAAGGTATGGGGATGGATACCGTGACGACCCTGAAACTGCTAATTTCAGAGGTGAAAAGTAGTCAAGGTATTCAACCTTATACCCTGCCGACTATATTTTAGTCTGCAAGGTCGACAAAAAAATACCCTGCCGACTTTCGATTCGTTTTGATTCTTCGTTTTTTTTTTTTTTTGATTTCATCATGTATAGTTAGAGTTTTGAAGAAAGATTTTGAAATTTTTTTTGAATATGTTTTAGTCGGCATGGTTGTTTTATTGTATTAATTGTATGGGCAATTTGGTCTTTTAACACCTTTTAGATACCCATTAGCACACTAGTTTGGATGGGAACAAAATGGGTATACCCCAATTAATCTGGGTATACCCCAATCTCGCCAGGATATAATTCAGAATTGCCCTTCCAAAAAAAAAAAAAAAACTTTCTCTCTCCTCTCCTCTCTCTCACTCCATCTTCTTCTACAACAAAACCATCAAAAACAACCCTTATCTGCTAGATCTGAGCAGATTTCTTCATTATTCCTTGCTTTCTATGCTACTTAGTAGTTTTAGTTTAGTTTTTATTATGTTTTCTACTTATCTACACCGTGGTTTTGTCTACGCTTTTGAGGTTTATCTCGCTTTAATGGCGATTCTTGGTTATTGGGTTGGGTTTTAAGATCAATAGTGATGCTCTCCAACAACGAAATCTCCATTTTTGTTGTCTCCGGCGACGAACTCTTCATCGGAATCTTCATCATCAACTTATCCGACGACGAAATCTTTATCGGTGGTCTTTTTGATGACGGAAGCTTCATCACTAGTTACAAGAGATTTGAGCAAATCACTCCTACTTTGGGAGCACTACTTTCTATAGAATAAAAACAAACTAAATGGTTGGAATTTAATTCCATGAAAAATCATCCTTCTTTCGATTTAATCGGATCTTATTCATACTTGTATTTGTCTTACTCCGATAATCCTTCTCTTTTTCTTGTCGGATTTCTCGGTATTGTACTCTTACGTTATGTTCTTGTTACTTTGTATTCTCTTATTTTCGATCTTAAACTCATTGTAACCTTGAAATCCCATTAATGAAAAGGTTGCTTGTTTATTAAAAAAATACAAAAAGTCCCTACTATATCAATTAATATTAGTTTTGCCCCTAATTTGGATTTTTTTGTTAATTTTCATTATTAATTTGATAAACTTACAAAAGTTAATGTACATGACTAATGTTCACCGAACAAATAATTTACAAGAAGTTAAGCGGAAGTCTAGCCACTAGCTGGGCACCGACTCCTTTTTTTTTTGAACGAAATATACAGTAAAAAAATCCTAAAAAATATATTACGAAATTTCTTTTATACTATATCGACTTTATTCATGCATACCCATGTTTTTTATTTTTTTTTTTGATGGAAAAAGGGGTTTCAAGAAACCACTTTAAGCTACCTCTTAAAGTTGAGGTTTGAAGAAATACAACAAGGAGGTGAGATATCATTAAAGTTGAGGTATGAAGAAATACAACAAGGAGGTGAGATATCATTCCATTTTATTCGTATCCCTTTCTCTTCTCTCTTTTTCTTCCCTTTCTCAAAAAAAGAAGAAAATAACCATACAAATCGTCTTGCTTTCAGATTTAACGGTTTGAGATATGCTCAATTCAGCCAATGAGTCGTTTAGATACAATGGGAAACATCCTCATTTAAGGCAATAAGTTAGCATATCTCAAACCTCCAAATATCATGTTAGCTTTGCCAATTTAATGGTTTTCAACTTCTTGACTAATTTTGTTCTTATTTTACACATACAATGCACAATGGTAGAGTCAAAAATCTTGATTAAGGAGGATTTTTTTTAGGTGGCCAATTAGGTACAATTGGGTTTCAGACCCAAATTTTTTAATTAATGACTCATCAAAGTAGACAACTGCCAACCCTTGGCATTGGCTAGCTCCGCCACCGACGAATTGTATTAGAATGATATTTTTATATTACTTATAAATGGAGTATATCCCTTGATGGCTTGTTTTAATAACTCTCCACAAGAATAATCTAACAAACGCCAAATTAGTATTTGCACACACAATTTTTAGAAGAAAAAAACTATACAAAAAAAGTCTCCACCCTCCTCTACTAGCCTCGTATTATTAAAGGTTTTTGGTGTTCTCGAACCCTCTTTTTCTTTCAATGTATCCTTTTGAAGAGTATAATGACCTAGAATCGAATGCCAACAATCTACCTTAGTTATAATTTACTATGAAAGAAAGGATATATAAACCACCATTGACGCAAGCAAGACCTCCATATTTATATATACCTTGCATAATCTCGGTGTACTCATGTACAATATCGCACGAATTCAATAAGATCTTTGTATGCACATACCAATTGAACTGGATTTGATTAACTATGTAACACCGAATATTCGTGTATTGATTGTACGAATGGAATATACAGTATTATATACCTTAAACTTATGTCAAGTCCTTTTCAACACAATCTGTATTAAGTCGCTACAAGCTACTGGCCTACTATCTGACTTCAAACTGGAGCCTAATTGAGAAAAAATAAACCCATAATTACTATATTGCACTTGTGTCCCTACATCTCTTAGTTTCCCTAGAATCTTACGTATTTGATTCCCCTAGATAATGTCCTTTACAGATTTAAGAGTTTTTCTACAGTCCTTTGTGAAGCCTAGCGTTGCCTTTCCTAAAGCATGACGTCTATTGACTTCTTTTTTGATGATAAATCAAGGTGACGAAAATCTTCTTCTAGAGTTAGATGAATCTAAATCCAAAAGATTAGAGTTTCTGGTCTTCGAAACTCATCGAGATACCTAATCAATTCATCTTACAAGAATATCAAACTAGATATTTATCTAAGATGATTTTTGTAAAAAATTTCAAAATTGGATTTCAATAGATAAGCGTCATATGCAATCGAGTTTGATTTTTTTTTATCAAATCCAGATTTGATCAATAATTCTTAAATAACCTTATAGAATAAGAGAATAACCTTTAGAATAGATAAAAATTATAATCAGATCAAGAAGATAGTTCTAACTATGATTCATGAATCCCCAAGTAAAGTCTTAGCTTATTTATTGAAAAACCTTCGGTTACATCTAGGCTGATCTACTACTATGTGGTTTAGACAAATAAAATCTAGTAGACGAGAACTTCTGTATCCAGTGATAAAAGAAATTTTGGGGATAACACTGATCTAGTTGTTATTTTAAGGTTGGCGATAATTTGTGATTAACAAATAATAGTTGAATATACTTATTTCCGATTTGTTATTCACTTTGCTTTATAACCTATAAACAAAACCCCTTTGTGACTTTTGACAACTAAAAACTCCAAGCTCTTCGTGGAAACGATCCTTAATACTTTGTTATATTACTAGCTATTTAGTGGGAAATATCTCGATTAATTTGTTGCACCCACGACACGCAAAGATAGAGTCGTCCTCTATAACCTAAGTTCTTTAAAAGTTGTAATCTACTTTACAACTCAAGACTTCACTTATAGATTCGTGAAGCCCGGTCAGACTAACCTTTACCTGATAATTCGTGTATCCAGATCTTGTTCTTATTGATCTTTGAGGCTTTTGTAATCTCAGATCAGGAACGAGATATATAGAAATCACAAAGTTCTCTTCGTCTCAGACTTTGTGATTCCTCAAGATAGATATCTAAACTCTTCTTTGATTTGTTTTGATTATTCTTGAGAGGTGGTTAGGAATCCAGGCTTCTCAACTGACAGAGTGTAAGTTACCGGATTTATGAGGTTTGCTGGAGTTTGTCTACTGCAAACAGATTTCCAAACCTAGATTTAAAAATCAAAAGGGAAATTGAATATGCCTGTCTATTATAGGCGGATTGGTATCAAAAGTCTTAATTGAGGTTTAAAAAACTCTTAGGCTGTAAAGGAAGTCAGTTAAGGAACATGATTGCAGCTTGGAGGGTTAATCTTGATAGGTTCAACATGCGTAAGGAAAACGACTGCAGCTTAATTGCTTGGAGGGTTAAGTCGGTCTCAACTACAGTCCAGTCTGAAGCCTGATAGTATGCTAGTATTTGTAACGGTTTAATATAGTGTGGTGTTCAAAGGTGGACGAGGTCCCGGGGTTTTCTGCAGGTGAATTTTCACCGTTAACAAAACTTATGGTGTCTTGTGTTTTTTTTTCCGCATTATATTATTTTATTTTTATAATAGGAATAACAAAAGTAGTATGTAATCAATCTAGATAGTTTAAGTCCTTATTATTTGAAATAAAAACAAGACTTGTTATATGTTCAATTCATATCTTTGAAGATAGATTGCAAGTTTCATACTTGTTAGAATTCGGATAAATTGATCTTGGTGTTGATGGTGGTTTTTAGCTTAGGGTTAAAATCGTAAAACGTACATCTGACATGACGTCACTATGACCACTAGTGCATTTATTGAATCAATCAGTATGCCTACGTAAGAATTACCATGGTACCTTTTTTTATATACATGTGTCATGTTCCACGGCAGAACCCTTAGTATTGACCGACATCATCTTCGTATATACCAAACCCTAATTCTCTCACCACCGTGCCAATGGCAAACCATGCCAGCCACGTCTCCGCGCCAAGGCATGCAAACCATGCCAGCCGCACCACCGTGCCAATGATAAACCATGCCAGCCACGTCTCCACGCCAAGGCATGCCGACCATGCCAGCCGCACCACCGTGCCAATGGCAAACCATGCCAGCCACGTCTCCGTGCCAAGGCATGCCGACCATGCCAGCCGCACCACCGTGCCAATGGCAAACCATGCCAGCCACGTCTCCGCGCCAAGGCATGCCAACCACACCACCGTGCCAATGGCAAACCATGCCAGCCACGTCTCCGCGCCAAGGCATGCCGACCATGCCACCCGCACCACCGTGCCAATGGCAAACCATGCCAGCCACTTCTCCGCGCCAAGGAATGCCGACCATGCCACCCGCACCACCGTGCCAATGGCAAACCATGCCAGCCACGTCTCCGCGCCAAGGCATGCCCACCATGCCAGTCGCACCACCGTGCCAATGGCAAACCATGCCCCCACGTCTCTCCGCGCCAAGGCATGCCCACCATGCCGCCCGCACCACCGTGCCAATGGCAAACCATGCCTCCACGCCAAGGCATGCCAACCATGCCAGCCGCACCAACGTGCCAATGGCAAACCATGCCAGCCACGTCTCCGCACCAAGGCATGCCAACCATGCCAGCCGCACCACCGTGCCAATGTCAAACCATGCCAGCCACGTCTCCGCGCCAAGGCATGCCGACCATGCCAGCCGCACCACCGTGCCAATGGCAAACCATGGCAGCCACATCTCCGCGCCAAGGCATGCCGACCATGCCAGACGCACTACCGTGCCAATGGCAAACCATGCCAGCCACGTCTCCGCGCCAAGGCATGTCCACCATGCCAGCCGCACCACCGTGCCAATGGCAAACCATGCCATCCACGCCTCCGTGCCAAGGCATGCCGACCATGCCAGCCGCACCACCTAGCCAATGGCAAACCATGCCAGCCACGTCTCCGCGCCAAGGCATGCCGACCATGCCAGCCGCACCAACGTGCCAATGGCAAACCATGCCAGCCATATCTCCATGCCAAAGCTATGCGGCCCTACCACATGCCGATGGCTGCCAAACGGAGGGTTGCAACGATCAACGGCTACCCTTCCATCTGAGATGCAGATCTCAGCCGTCCAAGTTCGCCACCTAACGTATGGCAACTTCTATCCCCAGGACAAACATCACGGTTTGTACCAAACCCTAATTTTGGCCGCGCCTAAACTATGCCAAAGCTTGTTGGTACCCTACTTTCATTGACCAATCAGGTTGCTCCAAACCTGCCACGGTCTCAAAAGAGGCTAGCTTCCCAAAACACGCTAGCTTCCCAAAACCGCGCCAACATTCCGCATGTGCATACCAAAAAGCCATGCCATCCATGCCGCCATGACACAGGCGCGGCTATGCCACCTCGGGCCCGCAACATCCCTCTTGAATTCTTCTTGAGTTTTACTGTCGGGATGTTTTTACCTCCCGAACGAGCTCAAAACCTAAACATCCTCGAGTTGGGATATAGGAAATTCTTTTCCGGTCGAATGGAGGGGCGGACCGTCAAAATCCGAGTCCGTACGAGAATTCCACAGTGATTCTAGTAAAGGGCGTTAATTAGGGTTTCAGCATGCCAAACCCTAATTTAGACAAAGTTGTCAGGCTACAAACGGAAGGTAGCCACGATCAACGGCTGCCCTTTCTCCTGAGATGCAAATCTCAGCCGTCCAAGTTCGCCACCCAACGCGTGGCAACTTCTGTCCCAATGCCAAAACTACACGGTTTGTACCAAACCCTAAATTTTGGCCGCGCCTAAAACATGCACGAGCATGCCAATACCAGACCGGTCATGTCGCTGGCTGCCAAACGAAGGGTTTCAATAATCAACGGCTGCCCTTCCATCTGAGATGCAAATCTCAGCCACACAAGTTCGCCGCCTAACGCATGGCAACTTGCGGCCCAAAGCCAAACATCACGGTTTGTACTAAACCCTAATTTTGGCCGCGCCTAACACATGCCAAAGCCATCCACGACGCTGGCTGCCAAAATGAAGGGTTGCAACAATCAACGGCTACCCTTCCTCTCAAGATGCAAAATCTGGACCGTCGAGGGTCACCACCGAGCCGGCAAGTCTCCCAAGCTCAACTTGCCAAGCAACAACAACATGCTACACGTTTTCGACGAAAACACTCGAGACATCAACACATGTCACAAACTGGGGGATGCTCATTAGGCTATTGGTTTGGCGGTTTACAGCGTGCGGCGTACACTACACCCGTTACAATAAAGTGTCATAAGAATGAGTCGGTTAGTAAATACAAGGAGTAATGTTGAAACGTTTCTTTCATTATGGAACATCAATTCCAAAGCGTTACTGTTACCACCTCCTTCCACTTTACTCAGCCGTTCCCATTTCTTACGAGACCAGAGTACGTTTTGTTACGACTTGTATCAAGGATATTAATTTTTGAGATCGTCCAAGAACTCTTCTATATAATCAGACTCACGAACTTTTAGTCTAAACATATTCATTGTGGAAGAGAAAGATAAAAACTTTATATACAATCTTCGTCAAGGGTCTTTGCTTTGACCTACTTGTGATTGTATTAGGTTTTGTCCATACAGGTTGCCGAACGAAAAAGTTGGTGGTGTATTTGGTAGCCTCTTCTTTTCACTATCCTTTTCAAACTCAAAATATGAGTATGCTAACTCAAATTTTCATTCTTCATCATTGGGTTTGAATTTATATATACATAGCTTGGATTACGAAATTTCAGAGGACTAAGAAAATTGCTAGTCTATACGTAAAATCTTTTTTGTAATTCATTCATTACTAAAGTCTTTGAATTTGCTATGAAAGATAAACAATAGAAGAAAAAAGAGTCTGAAAGAAAATTAGTCCTCGTTAGCACGGTCGGAACCGAGACACTGGGACAACTTTATCTCGGGGAGATTCTCGAAATAACTACCGAAACTTCCTTTTCAATTTGTATACCCATAGTATGTATGTCGAGCATTTTTCACACACTGCACATGTTAAGTTGTGTATAGATATAATAAAATACCACCAATTTTTAGAAAAAAAGAAACAAGTCTTCGTTCAAAATGGTAGAAAATCCAAGATCCATATAAATTTGAAATTGGAAACACAAGAAAAAATAAATTTTAACTGCGATTTCCGGTTAAATTTCGGCCGAATAACTCGAGATTTTTGGCCGAATTCCGCCTGGGGCGAAATCAAACATTTCACTACCTTGATTACCGAAACCGAATTTCGGGAAAGATCTCGCCATCTCGGTAGAGATTGAATATATTGATCGTTACTAACCTTTGATGTATTTCTTCAAATGATGACTTAGTGTGATCTTATCTTCAATCTTCAAGAGTAAATTGGATGATCCTAGCTCATAAAACTCTACTATCTAATTTGATCTGGTATGAAGCTTGACTTTTAGTAGGCTATATTCTTTTTGAGTATCATTCTTTGATATCAATCTTACGAAGATATGGACATATTATCTTCAAAAAACCTCCACCCATCTGCTAATCAAGTCAAAATCTAGTTTTCTTACTATTATGCACCTCTACTTGAGAGTGTTCGTGAAAAATAGGCATATGTTTCATTGTTTATTGCCACACTCCTTTTTTATGCGTCAATTTAGTTTGTGGAGAAAAATTGATTTTTGGCTCTTTTTATACCATTTCCTTTAATCGACCTTCTCCAGTACGCTTGTTATTCTTATTTGTACAACTACATATCCAATTACACCTTATTCGTGGCTTCCCAACCTTCATATTTGTTTAATTTTACAAAGTTTTGGATCTTTTGACCATGATGTCCACAACATCACGATCTTATTATATTGTCTTTCATTCCCCACAAAATTCGTCTTATTATCATGTTCATGTATACTTCAACTCTTGCCAAGGATGATTCAAATAGGTAATTTGCTATTTGAAACTCTTGCTAAGGATGATTCCAATGAAACTAGCAAATACTCCCTCCGTCCCTATTATATAGGCGGAATATTGGATTTTCCTAGTCCCACTAGATAGGCGGAATTCTAATTCCAAGATGCTTTTTGACAAAGATACCCTTATTTATGTTATATGGGAAATTGTATTGAGAATAAGACAAGGGGTATAGGAAAGAAAAAATATGAAAATTTGTAAAAACCATGCATTTTCTTATTCTAAGAGATTTCATCTTCTCCGCCTATATATTAGGGACGGAGGGAGTAGGTAATTTGCTAAAATATATTCCATTGTGGAATTATTAAAGTGGCAAACATGATTAGCAAGCTCTCAAATCTGATCAGTAGTATGGACCCCAAGTTTCAAAAACATTTTCTCTCTCTCTACTATCTTTACTCATTTTTCTCCAGAAAAACCCTAGCCGCCTCCTTCTTCCTATTCGGATTTGGTCTTTTTTTTGGACTAAATCCGAGCAGTGACTTTCGATTTTCATCTAGTTTTATCTATATTAGGTGTATTTTGTGTTTACTTGTTATCTCCCTAGTTTTTAGGGTTCTTTTATTATGCTTTGTCTATAATGACACTTCTATCTGCATCACTTTTGTAGTGTCATTTTGTGGTCTTTATGGCCTTCTTTTGTACACCATCTCCCGATCCTGACGAATCACTCTCTTTTCTACAAGAAATTGGTACATTTGCGGTATACTGATTTTCCCCCTCTTGGTATATTATCTATTGTCCTTTTTTTTTTTTGGTACCTGATTTTCTTTTTATTGATGTACTTAATATCATTGTAATTGCTATTTTGTTATGAACAAATATTGAATGATCCTTATCAAAAGAAAAATCTGATCAGTATGACGCATCATAATATTTTGTTGGAGTGGGGAAACTAAGAGCATTTCCAATAGTGGGTGTTACAAATCCTACGTGAAGGTATAACACAGACCTTTATTTATGAAAGTTTATACATTTTGCAAGAATATTACTTCTTGGCTTCTAAACCATCTCCAAAAGTGGTTACAGCTAATTTAAAAACTAAACTAATTTTTCTTTTTTTCCTATTGGTTTATTTTAATTTTAAACAATAACAAAAATAAGAATCTAAAATGCATTTTCAAGATTCCAAAAGATGGTGGTAATAAATGATATAGAGTCATACAAAGCTTTTGGTTGGTAACCTACCAACAAGCTGGGCTCCAACTCCCCTATGAATAGCAACGCCTAATCTATAAAAAATGAAACTACCTAAGACGCTACTAGCGTCATTGCTAAGTAAACAATTCTTTAGACGCTTGAAAAAAACCAAAGTATCCTCGCCAAGTTCCCCTAAGGTAGAGAAAGCTAGAACACCCAAACCACATCCATGTGCAGCACACTTGTCCAAGTATTTAGTACGTTTACGTGAAACCGCACTAGAAATTGCCTTACCGGGGACAAAAGAGCGGACACCATCACCAATGAATGGAGAGACACCTGTAACATCCATACAAACATCTTGCCCATTTTCCCAGTTAAGAACAAGGATATCGGCAGACTTTAAGTCTCTGTCATCATCCGTCCGAAGGCCAAGAGAAACCTCCTTGCGCGCAGGCACATTAGCTTTGTAACAAATGTCAATGATAACATCACGAAAAAGATCATGTCGGAACTTATATCCAATGTCCTTAGCACAGTGAAGCGCATGATCTCCAAAAATGTCCATAGATTTGTTGCAACTTGGGCATAAACTATTTTCAACAAACAGAGGAATACCAAGGCGATAACAAAGCACGGCTCTGAATTGTCTAGGTCCGAGGCATTGATTAAGCCCACTAATGGGTACCGCTAATAGATAGTCCTGTGCATACTTGATACGGTTACACTGCCATAAGATGGAATCTCTTGCAGACATAGAAAATCGATCTGGGATTTGTTTCTTAACCGCATCGAAATAAGACACTGCCAGGGAATGCATGGAAGGGAGGGCAGTATCATCGACACAGTAAGTAGAAGGTAATCCACATACCTGGATGAAGGTCTGAAGAGCCAACCGATAAGCTGAACCTTTGTCCGTTGAGAATAAATTACCAAGGATCACCTTTTGCACCAAAGTAGTCTGGCTCTGAGAAGCAAGATAACAGTAAGCACGGGTGTCAGCCATGGTATAAATGCCAAGTCCACCATCTTTAATGGGCAAGGTAGCTAATCTCTGCTGCAGAGGACAAAAACCCGCACCATCCCCAGTAATTAGAAGTCTCAAATACTGATATAACTAGTCATCAAAAAGATCAGTGGCTGGTTGTAGGGCAGCAGGATTGGTAGTTCGCATTGCAAAGTAAAGTCTAGACACACTAGTGCAATTGCGAAGTAAAAGCATCTTACTTTGATGATCCTTGAGTTTTTTGATCGCATCCATTAGTTGAACAGTTTTGTGCACCCAGCGCACCAACATATCACTAATAAAGTCCATATCCAAACTCATCGGACCACCCAAAAGTTTAACACCCTTAGAAGGTCTACCAATATCCGAAGGGAATACACCATCAGTCGTACTTCTGGGATCAAGGGAAGGCCAAAAGACTTCCGTTTTCTTTATATTTGAGGTGTAACCCCCTGCTTGGTCCTTCTGTTTCAATAATACGGAAAGCCTTAGCTACCTCTAATGTATCACCAATAATTGTACCATCATCAAGGTACCAGGCATGCAAATCGAGGTTGCAACGAGAAGCAATAGTCTTCACTAAGGGGTGAAGTGTCAATGCAAACAACAAGGGACCGAGGGGATCACCTTGTTGCACACCGAGTGCAGAAAAAAAATGGGCATAATAAAGCTTAGCCGGTCGTAAGTAGCAAAATTCTACCCAGCGAGAAATACCTGGACAATAAAGACGGACTTCCTTGATGAGCTAAGATCTGCTCACCATGTTGAAAGCATTAGAAAAGTCAATTAGCAACATTGACATTTTGTCTGAATGGCCTTTCATCTCCAATAGGCGATTTACAGCATGTAAAATACCTTCCCCTTCGACAGGTACACCAACACCGAATTGGTAATCCCCTAAATAAGAGGTCATGTCCTTACCGACAGCGAAAGCATCCACTTTGGAAACCAATCTACGCCAAACCGTACCAACTGCAATGGGCCTAAGCCCTCCCCCCGGCTTAAGCAAAGGTGTCAAAGGTGCGCTAGCAATGTATTTTCCTAATTCACTAGGGAATTTTCCAGCCAACCAAAGGTTGAAAACCCCGTAAATCGACGAAAGTAAGTCATCTCGCCACCGCTGCTGCGCCGCTCCACTAAGAACATCGACTAAGTGTTGCGCACGTAAGCCGTCTCGACCACACGAAGTCCCTTTAGGGAAGCTTTTAATGGCTCCCAAAATAGCCTTGGAATCCACAAAAATGGGATCATCAGTGATGTCATCCATGGGAAAATCAGGGGGGGTGCAAAAGGATGTTTGTACAACAATTCAGCGTAGGTCTTCTCATCAGATGGATCGACACCAGATGAGGATAACGCCCGAATTGCAGCAACAAAATGCCTTGAGTTTATCTTCCTTTGACAGGCGATGATATTAGCAGCTCCTTGCTTCTTCTCATCTGTCTTCTTCTCATCTTCCTTCTTAGAACTCCACCGAACCGGCTGTTGGAGCAATTTTTTCACTAAAGTGAAGCAACCATTGGGCTCCTTCCAAACATTAAGTGCATGAAGAATTGCTGCAACCTGTAATCGCTTTCGATTACCAGATTTCCTTTCAGCTGAGCATTTCTTTTGGTACAGCGACAGGGTGCAAATGGGAAGGAGTAATAGATGCAACCAACCTGAAAGACTGGATGGACTCGCTAAAACCCTGTCGAGACAGACCTTGAGAGCTCTCGAGAATGCAAGTCTGCACTTATGAGGAATGCAAGTGACTGTTTGCCACTGCCTTTGGAACACGGCATTCAGCAATTCAGTAGAAAGGGTCTCTACAGCGTCACTACCATCCTCCATAGAAGCAGCGTCTTCCAAACATTCAGCATGTACCTCACCTGGTTTGGCCAAACCATGGATTAAGAAATCAGCTCCTGCACCATTGAATGGCCCTGGAATATAATCATGCATAGCACCTTCACGCCCCTTACAAGATTTCGTCCACGCATGCAGATACAAACACCTACTGCAAAGCCACATACGTAGATTGCAGAGAACCTTCTCCAAGCCACAATACACGCTCAAGTCACTGGCAATCAAGTCCCTACAAGTGTTCTTGCTAGATTTCGATGATAGATGCTTGTCATGAAGGTGTTTAAGGAAAGACCCCTTGACATATCCTCTTCCATAAACCCCATCTGGACAGCCATTGATGTTCTTGAAAGGATAGTGACAAATAGCATCCGAAACGGCTTCTACTGTAGAAGGAGAAGAGGTCGAGGGTACCTGGGTGGAGGGGGTAGGAAGAAAAGCACGGGAAAAAGTCCTTGTAACCCTAGGCATGGATACAGAGTGAGAACCCTAATAATAAAAACTAGAACCCTAAAGAAAGACAAAACGCGGCAAGGGAAAGATTTAAAAACAAAACAAAAAAGAAAAATCTGTGGTAATGAAACCAAAAGGAAAACAGAATCAATGAAAAAACTAGACGAATACATGATGAATCCGATATTGGAATGAGTTTCCAATCACCGGGGTAAATCGCCGGAGAAAAACCATGAGAGAGAAAAAACTCGGATAAAAAATAATGAAAGTACAAAGATTGGAATCTGATTAAAAATATATATAATTTTCCTTTTTTTCCTTGAAGTTTGCTGCCTTGACTTGTAGCTAGGTTACCAACTAACTCATTGCACGAATCTGATTAAAATAATATTTAATTCATAACTAAAATAAGAAAATTAGTTAAATTGATGATATGGAGATCATTTCAAAGGTCTAGAAAAGACTTTCTTGAAGACCTTTGTATTTATTTTGTCATTTTTTCTACTTTGTAGGACCTTTTATTAGAGATGGACTTATTGGAAATGGTTATTTGGTTTTTAGTACTTACATTTTGACCAACATTAGTGTTTGGTCTAACTTTTGTCCAAGTTAGTGCTTGGTACTTGGAATTAGGGCTGTCAATGGGTCCGGGTCCTCCCGGGTATCACTAGACCCGGACCCGGACCCTACTTATAAAGGTCGGGTCCGGTCCCTAACGGTTCCGGGTTCGGTTCCTAAATTTGTGGACCCAGAACCGGACTCGTTTAAAGCCCCGGGTACCCGTCGGTTCCAGGTACCCATTGGGTATTAAAAAAACTATAAAGAAATTCTTAAAAACTTAATTTCTTTCTCTTTTTAACTTGAATCTAAATTATTTTTATAAAAATTTATTATTATTTCTTTATTAATGTACTAAATAAAGACTAAATGTAAGAAAAATATGAAATATGGAAAAAAAAAATCAAAGCCCAAACAAGCAAAATACCCATAATTTTCCTAAAAATATGAATGAAAGAATAAATAACCGGGTACCCATTACCCGCGGGTACCCGACGGGTATTACCCGTTTGGACCCGTTAACATTCGGGTCCTATCGTTTAATCACCCATCGGGTCCTAAGTTGCTAATGGGTCCAACTTTAGGACCCGAAACTAGCGGGTCCGGTTTCGGGTAATGGGTACCCATTGACAGCCCTACTTGGAATACACGTTGACCCGCGTTGATTGACTAATTTGATGACGTGTTTCTTTTTCCGTGAACTAATTAAATGGTTTTTTGCCAAAACTTATTTGACTTTACTAACAATGACAAACCATGTCCTTAACAGAGTTTCCCATCTAACACGTGTACGTCTAAGATTGAGTCTACCTGATCGATATAAACGAAAAAGATGTTTGCCCTAATTCATTAGTTAGGTTTTTTACCCGCCACCATCATAGCAGAGCGAAGAAAAAGTTAGTAAATATTCAGATCGTGATTGAATCTAGGTTAAACAAGTGTTATTGATAGGATTTTATTCTCTCTTTTAGTTATTGAAGACCTATTTGGAAGATTTTGGTGAAAGGAATTTGTTGTGTAACTGTGCAGTCGATTACAGTGGTAAGTATTGTAATTTGTGTATGATTTGTTAGTTTAATGTATTAAATTCATTGTTTATGATATAAGTCGATTCTATCGGAGTAATTTTTGTGTCAGGTTTTGTTTGATTTATTTTCTTTTTCGATTTCATAAAGTTAGGGTTTTTTGTTTAATATGGGGATTTTTGGAATTGGGTGTTTTTTAAGACTTTAAAGGGGAAATAGATCGTGGGTTTTGTTTGTTTAATGGTTACTTTGTCGGATTTTGTGGATTCAACAAATTTTATAAGGTTTTATCTTTATGCACTGAAGTGGTCCTTTGATTAAAGTATGCAGTTGTTGATGGTGGTTTTTAGCTTAGGGTTAAAATCGTAAAACTATGCACCTGGCATGACGTCACCATGACCTCTAGCGCATTTATTGACCATTAACACATTTATCGAATCAACAAGCATGCTTACGTAAGAATTACCAGGGTACCTTTTTCTTTCTATGTATCATGTTCCACGGCAGAACCCCTAACATTGATTGACATCAATTGTACAAAACCCTAAAATCTCATGCTATCGCGCCAAGGCATGCTGCCCATGCCAGCCCGCACCTCCGTGCCCAAGAAGACCACCGCGCCAAGGCACCATGCCGGCCCGCACCTCCGTGCCAAGCAGACCACACCGCCAAGGCATGCCAGCCCATGAAGACCACCGCGCCCAAGGCATGCTACCATGTCACCCGCACCTCCGTGACCAAGAAGCACCACCACGCCAAGGCATGCCTGCCCACGGCATGCCAACCTAGCCGCGCCACCATGCTGGCCTTCCCTATGCGACTACTAAAACGAAGGTGTGCGACAATCAACGGTCCCCCTTCAATCCCAGGATCAAATCCTAGCCATCCAAGGTTACCAGACAACGCATGGTAACCTTTGGCCCGAAACCCTAGTTTGTCCACGCCAAACCGCGCCAAGGCATGCCATGCCAACCTTGCCGCGCCACCACGCTGGCCTTCCCTATGCGGCCACTAAAACGAAGGCGTGCAACAATCAACGGCCACCCTTCCACCTTAGATGCAAATATTAGCCGTCCAAGGTCACCAGCCAACGCATGGTAACGTTTGGCCCAATGCCAAAACCCTAATTTTGGGCGCGTCTAAACTATGCCTCCTCGGGCCCGCAACATCCCTCCTGAATTCTTCCTGAGTTTTACTGTCGGGCTGTTTTCACCTCCCTAACGAGTTCAAAACCTAAATATCCTCTCGTAAGGAGATATGAAATTCTTTTCCGGTCAATTTGAGGGGCGGACCGTCAAAATCCGAGTCCGTACGAGAATTCTACAACGATTCTAGTAAAGGGCGCTAATTAGGGTTTCTAAAACGAAGGCGTGCGGCCATCAACGGTTGCCCTTCAATCTCAGGAGCAAATCCTAGCCGTCCAAGGTTACCAGACAACACATGGTAACCTTTGACCCAAAGTCTAGTTTGGCCACGTGATCGCTGTCGTATGCGTCAAAAATAATTTCACTTTCCTAAAGTATGTGATAAGAAAGAGTTCGTATCCACAGAGAGGCGATTGTAGTTATTTCGTAATCAATTTCTTAAAGTAACCAATTGGGGGGATTTCTTATTTCTATTTAAACAATAAAAACAAATTAAAAGCAAAGTAAATTGTAGAAAGTAATCAATGGAGAGAGATATTGGTCAAGGAATTCATCTTCAATCTTAGACATGTGCTTGCATATATGAATAGAATTACGATTTAATCTCTTGTGTTATCAAAAGCCTAGAGAATCAAGAAAGCAAGATAATCTATTAATTTCTCAAGTTCATCAACACACACATTAGGGCTGCGTGTGTGAATCCTACCTAAAGAATAACCTAACGCCTTGCGCTAATCAAGTTCAATTCCTAGGAGCATTAAGTTTCAGAAATAGGCTAATCAATGCAATTGTCATGCGTTGCGCAAAACAATTCGGACAATGGTCAAACTCTAAATATGATTACGAGAGTGTATCACTACAAACCGTAAACATATCATGCTACTTGTATTCAAGGTTATCGCTTGATGAAAAACCCTAAGATAGCTATGGACTAAGATGCAAGTTCAATTAATTGGCCACTTAACTAATCAAACACCATAATCCTATCACAATACTTCAATCATGTGATCATAAAAACCGCAGAGAATTGAACGATAAACAAGAGAGAAAACTAATGCATAAAGCAAACACAAGTTTTAGAAATCGGACTACATCCTTAACCAATAATAGAGAATTTAGCTACTCATAGCTATGGAGTTCATCACCAAAAATATAAGTTGAATTAAAGAAGAGGATGAACAAAAGCAAACCCTAGTTGCGTAACCAAAAACGGCTCTCCAAAGTGCCAAGAATAGAATATGAGATAAAATTTCCAAAAGTTGTAGAATTCCTCTTTTTATAGCCTTTCTCTCCTTCCAAAATTAGGTTAAGTCTTCAAAGTCCATTAGATGAAAATCCACCAAGCCCACAAGGAAGAGAGACCCATGTAGAAAATATGACCCAAAAATCGTCGCCGGAAAACTGGGATTGTGGTCGGAAATTGGCCGGAGAAGTGCCCGGAAATCGGCTCCGGTGACCGGCAAAGTCCGCCCGGTCACCGGTCAACGGGTCGGATCGGTCAACTATTCGGCTCAGCGGGTCAACTCGGTCAAGCATCGAGTCAGGGAGATTCAGGATGAGTTAACGGGTGAGTCAGGATCCTGTGTCAGACCTGAGTCAGCTGTGTTGATGAGCTAACGGATCGACTCGTCAAAGCCACCTTGCACAGCGGGGAATCGTAGATTGCACCAGCATGGTGCATCACTGTTTCCTTCCAGCCATCTTGGCTATACAATCCAGTACCAGTAATGCACCCTGCTTAACTTCATTTCTGCAGCCAGTCACTGCAATCTCTATCTCCCATTGGCTTGAGAACTACCACTTCATTTCAATTCAACGGCTTCCCCTGAACACGGCATTCCCTGGTCTTCCACCCCGTCTACAACAAACGCATTCCATGTCATAGCCACTGACCTTCACTGCAAAACCAGCTCACTGCACCACATTTCAGTTCATCCAGCAGCATCAGCAACAGCTTCTCCCAGCTGTAATTCCATCTCATTACCATCATGCCATACTTCCATTTCAATTCAAGCCTGTCATTTGCAACAGCATAACACCTCCCAGAAGAACTCAATCAAATCCACCACCAGAACCTCCATCTCAGTCTATCTCCATTTCATAACCATCAGCAACTAACTAACCCCATTTTGCTTCAGCCCTTCTCAAGCCAAGTCACAGGTCAGTCACAGCCTTTCACCTGAACCTTCAGCTCCATTTGATTCCTTAGTTCCAACTCAGTCAATCCATCATTGCAAATTACCACTTCCTTCATCATATTTGTGACTTCATTACAGCTCCAATACCCCCACTGTAATCCATCACTTCCACCTGAGAATACCATGACCATCTTAATTACTGCCATTCATATCCATAACCAACTTCACCAGTACCCATCAGAACAACTTCTGCAAAGCAACACCAAGTCCCAGCTGCAACACATTCAACTTCTTGCCAAATCCACTAGCTCCTTCTGCTTCAACAGTCTCCACTCATTTAATCTATTGTTTCACTAGGACCAGCACTTCCACCTGAGTATCAACAGCCCAGAGCTGCACCACTGCAACACCACCATTGCCAGCTGCAACCTAGTTCATCATCTCAAACCCTTGTAACGTCCATGGCATGTCTCCAACTAGGGTCAAATGCAGATTCAACCAAAACCCAACTCTAATCTTCCATTAGTAGCACTGCCATCTTAATCTGCTCAGAAACCCCATCAACACAGCAAGATTAACATCTTCTTCCAATGATTCTTCTCAATCCTCCAACCAAACACTAATTCAGTGCCAACCCATTCTTTACAACCCTGCCAGAACTTGAATCCCGCTCAACCACTTCATTCAACACCAAATCAGATCTACTCCTTCATTGTTCTCTTCCTCCTTCTGAACTTCTGATTCTTTCACCTAACCAAGTTCGTACTTCGCTATAACCAGCAGCATCATTGTTCACTACCACTAATTCCATCCAATTTCTCAATAATAACGGCAATGGCCGCCGCTCTTCTTCTCGAATTAGGGAAAAAATGATTGAGAAATCATTATTCTCTGATGTAGGTTTGTAGGAAGTGAAAGTGGATATTGCCACCCCAGGTAAGCTAGATAAGGGTCAACTAGAATGATTCCAAGCACCCCATAAGTTGATATAGGCCACTAAAATGGCAGCCCCTAATTCCCTGGTCGACTCACAAAAGAATCGCCCTTGAAATGATGTTTTTGCACATAGAGATGCCCCTTAACCGTGGCTCAGCTCCATATATCACTCGCCTGTGAGATGACAATTTCGCCCTTTTTGCTCAAATTGGATAATTTCTTCCTCTTTTTCTCCGTGCGACTCCAGAGTACCTAATAACTCAAAAACACACGTAAAGTACATAATTCACAAGAAAAAATAGCAAAGAAAGCGTAACTACTAGATAGTAAATACGGTGTATTCTACACCTATCAGATTCCCCCACACTTAGACTTTGCTAGTCCTCGAGCAAATCAAACAAAACAATAAAATACAACAACTCCGTGTCGTCGAGGCTACGGTCACTTTTAGCATAAATAACAAGCCTTTAAACCCCTAGGTGTCCCTAGTGGACGAGTTATAGTCTCGTGAGGGTTTACTAGAGATATACCCACAAAACCTATATTACCAACTTACTAGTTCTCCGTAATGATAGTATCCAATGCGCTAAGAAGACATAGAGATTCTCGCACACTAGTCATAAGAAGTTAGACACATAAATGAACACAATCTCATTCTTAAAAGTTGAGAGAGAAGTAACCATCCCTTCTCGACTAAAATTCGGAGTTCGGAGTGATCAAAAGTCTCGACTCTGCCTCACAAGAAAGGGTTTTATGATATTGCTCTCAATAATAAACAGCTCTTTATGGGTCACACATGTGTCCAGGTTGGAATGAAGAGAGAATCCTGAGACACGTTGAATGGTGGGAAGGTAAAACCCTCCGAATGTTTTGAAAACCCACATCTTTTATATATTTTTGAAAACCCATTTTTCTGACGATCTCTTCGAAAGGAAATCAAACCATTTAACGAAGGTGGGAATATGCTTACTTACAGTGAATCCGTTCGGCGTGCAGCTAGCACCACTCTCACAAAGATCCATAGAAACGTCTTCGGTCTTCTATCGGTGTCTTCATCTTCGTCTTCGGTCTTCAACTCTTGATGATAACTCTCGAACTTCGTAGAATCTTGACAATATGATTCTTTCCTCAAATTCCTTGTCGCTTGAAACTTCATTATAGATATTCCTTCTTTCCATAGGCTTTATTGAAAGAATACAAAAGTAAAAACAAACTATACAACCCAAATTTTCTTCTTTTTTTCTCTTTTTTTTCATTTTTTTCTTTTCTTTTTTTTTTCTTCTTTCTTTTTTTTTTTTTAATTTTTTTTTTTAAATAAAAAATAAAAAAAAATAAAAAAATTTTTTTTTTTTCACTTTTTTTTTTAAAATTTTTTTTTTTTTTTTTTTTTTTTCAATTTTTTTTTTTTTATTGAGACAAGAGAAAGTAAAAATACAAATAAATTAAAATAAAAATGTAAGTACAATGCCATGGTGAAAGTACTTTACCGCTTGAATCTTCACAACTTATATGTCTTGATATCATAAACTTCTCGAACTTTCATCCTTGATAATTTCCGCTCTTGTATTATAGTCTTCAACTTATAAAAATTTCCTTTGTTTTTGTTGCTTTACTCAAATATGAAACCTGCCCATTATTGTAGTGTTGCTTGTAAACCTCGAACGTATTCAACTTTCCTTCGAATTTGTGATGCTCCTCTTGTTGATGATGATGGTGTTTCTATGGACCTGTTTGTGTAGAGAGAGATAAGGTGGATGGTGCTAACTGCGAACAAGATCACAAGTGGAATGTAAGTTAGCAATTCGATGTCACCAACATGGTTGATAAAAATAGCACTCAAGAGATCAAAATAGTGCTTCTATGGTGGTAAATTGGACAGCTCACCATTCTGCCTAATTTGCACGGTGACACACACTCTAAAAGCACAATTTAGACAGTACAAAGAATTGAAGGTTGGTGCCTCACATTATGTAACATGGGTAGTCTCCACTATAGGGGATCACTGTTCTAATACCGAATTCAGCCTGCACCTTATTTGCCACTGGCATGGTTAAATCCAACTTTAACTCCCATACAATTAAGAAACCCGATCATGTTCTCTGTCATCTCTAAGTTCAGTCACTATTATGAGAATTTCGATGTAATCTTAGCGACATGTATACTATGTGACTCTAAATAACTACAAGTTGGAGTTTTCTTATTCACTAGTTCACAAAAAAAGTTGAAAAATTGCAAAAACTTACAACATAAACCACTCCCCCACACTTAAACTTTGCATTGTCCTCAATGTAAATTGAATAAATCCAAAGTAAGTCAAGGTGGGAAATCCTAATAAGAAATCAGCAAAAACAAAGAAAACAAAACAAGAAAAACTAAAAACAAGAAAAGAAATAAATACAAGACAAGAAATACTCATCCTTTGGGTTGCCTCCCAATTAGCGCTTGGTTTAAAGTCGTCAGCCCGACTATCTCCTTGCTTTCTATGACTCCTCCAGCGGGAGTACTTCCACAAGATTAACTCCTTCCACGACATCCGAAGAGAAGTTCTCATAATATGGTTTCAACCGGTGCCCATTCACTTTAAGTTCATTACCTGTAGCTAAACTACGAATTTCCACTGCACCATGAGAAAACACATTAGTCACAATAAAAGGTCCAATCCAACGTGACCTTAATTGTAACACCCCGTGTTTTTAGCATGGCGCATGCTAAAAGATGCGCCATTTGCTTGTGATGAAGCTTCATCCAAAGCTTCCTTTGCATGGTGAGATGCATTTGGCCCTAGGCCATATCTCAGTGCCAAGTAAGGCACATCGCATATGCATATTGGCTAAGGCCAATATGGCATTGGTTGGAAGCTACATTGGCCAAGAGCCAATCTTGCATCAAATGATGCATTAGGTCAGTTTGGTAGATGACCTTGAAAAGGGACGGCCTACATGGCCGGACATCGGGTTGGCAGTGGACGGCCAACATGGCCGGACATCGGGTTGGCATAAGACGGCCAACATGGCCGGACAACGGGTTGGAAGTGTACGGCCAACATGGCCGGACATCGGAGTTGGCATTGGTAGTGAACAACCATCTTGGCCGGTTATGCGAGAAAATACATGGCAACGGCCATGAATAGTAAATGGGGAGTTGATGAAATATTTTTGGTCCCCTTTTAATACTTGTAGAAATTCCATTAAAACATATATAGGGAGGGGTAGTTGGTTGATGGTGCATATACGGACTATGCACCAAGTAAGCTTCATAGCTTAGTTTAAGAGTATAAATGATGCCTAAGGCTCATTTATAGTTGCGTAGCCTCGCGAAGAGGGCATTTGATGCTTAGGCATCGTTATGCCATATTATGGACCAAACATGCATCACTTGGATGCATTTCGATTTTAACGGCCTATATACGGACTAGGCCATTTCCATTATTGCTTGGCCACGACCATGCAAACGAGTTGGCTTAAGTTGCTTGTCCCTTCGTGGATGAACTACGGTCCGTGCTTGATCCCTTTAGAGTAGGGAAGGGTACGAGGGCAGCCGCAATGAGTTGCAAGATTGCCGGTCCGAAGACGTTGGCCCCTCATATCATCTAAGCTCGGTAGCTCGACGCAAGAGATGATTGTGGCCAGACTTGATGAGGCTTAGTTGCATGCCGTAAGTGGATGCTCATACTTCCTATCAAGCTATAAAGAGTTGGTAAGAAAGCTAACTTAGGAAATGGCAAGGGCTTGATGGTGCGGCCTACGCCAAAGTCCAAGGCTTATACCGGACAATGACGGATGCTCGTTTAGCTAGGGAATTGTGATGAATTCCCTATGTAAAGGCAAAGCTAGAGATGCATGAAAAATGCATTGGCATTGGCCTTATGGCCGTAAACCCTTTGCAGAACAAGGGTAAGTTGTAACGGTGAGGAATCTGGATTAGCTGTGTCATGCTCCATGAGCATGCTTGCAAGGGCAAATGGACGTGCATTTGCCTAGCTTTAAAGGCCCGGATCGTAGCTTCATCATGGCGCATCGGGGAGATTACGGCTCATGGGGCAACGCGCCAAAGGCGTAATTTTCCATCCGTCACGTATGGTATCAGAGCAAGTTCCGAGAAAACTCTAGGGACTTGTGCGGAGTGGACTCATTGGCGAGTATTTTCCTTGATGGAAACTTAAAGTTGGAGAGTAGGCCAACTTCTCGCTACTGGAAAGAGTTTGTAATCGATGAGCCATTTACTTTGCAAATCGAGTTGAGCTTGTATAAGTACTGTGAGTTTGCCAGGCCTCTGTGGCACCCCGCTTACGAGCATCCGGAAGACCGTCTGGGACGGTGGGTAGACAATGGGACTGATCATCCCCACACGCTGGCACCGCCAAGGGTGTGCGTTGTCGCCCGGCTAGCATCCCACTTACGAGTGGCAACTGGATGACCGTCGTGACGGTGGCAATCGGATACTTGATCCACACAAGATCTGTGCTAAAATTTTGTCATTTTGATGACATCTTTCAACTTGTGAACCTTAGGGACTTCGAGTGCGTAGTATGGGATGCGCATTCGTGATACCCGGGTCGAGATATCCTCTTGGCATCGCCAATTGCGATTCTTGGTATTGTTGTGGGCACTTTTGGATTCCCGGCAGGTGGTATGGGACATGTGCTCGAAGGTCTAAACTGTTGTCCATGACAACTTGAAGAAACCCGTGATTTCGAGCATCCGTTATGGGACTTTTGCTCAGAAATCCAACTCAAGAGATTGTCCACAATAGTTTTGGTTTTGAATTTCGGGGACGAAATTCTTTGAAGGGTGTGATAATGTAACACCCCAGAGTTTTTAGCATGGCGCATGCTAAAAGATGCGCCATTTGCTTGTGATGAAGCTTCATCCAAAGCTTCCTTTGCATGGTGAGATGCATTTGGCCCTAGGCCATATCTCGGTGCCAAGTAAGGCACATCGCATATGCATATTGGCTAAGGCCAATATGGCATTGGTTGGAAGCTACATTGGCCAAGAGCCAATCTTGCATCAAATGATGCATTAGGTCAGTTTGGTAGATGACCTTGAAAAGGACGGCCTACATGGCCGGACATCGGTTGGATGAAGACGGCCAACATGGCCGTTGATCTGAGTTGGCATTGGTAGTGAACAACCATCTTGGCATCTTGGTTATGCGAGAAAATACATGGCAACGGCCATGAATAGTAAATGGGGAGTTGATGAAATATTTTTGGTCCCCTTTTCATACTTGTAGAAATTCCATTAAGACATATATAGGGGAGGGGTAGTTGGTTGATGGTGCATATACGGACTATGCACCAAGTAAGCTTCATAGCTTAGTAGGAAGAGTATAAATGATGCCTAAGGCTCATTTACAGTTGCGTAGCCTCGCGAAGAGGGCATTTGATGCTTAGGCATCGTTATGCCATATTTCGGACCAAACATGCATCACTTGGATGCATTTCGACGGAACGGCCTATACGGACTAGGCCATTTCCATTATTGCTTGGCCACGACCATGCAAACGAGTTGGCTTAAGTTGCTTGTCCCTTCGTGGATGAACTACGGTCTGTGCTTGATCCCTTTAGAGTAGGGAAGGGTACGTAGGCAGCCGCAATGAGTTGCAAAGCATTAGGTCCAAAGACGTTGGCCCCTCATATCATCTAAGCCTCTGTGAGCTCGACGCAAGAGATGATTGTGGCCAGACTTGATGAGGCTTAGTTGCATGCCGCAAGTGGATGCTCATACTTCCTATCAAGCTATAAAGAGTTGGTAAGAAAGCTAACTTAGGAAATGGCAAGGGCTTGATGGTGGGCTCACGCCCAAAGTCCAAGGCTTATACCTGACAATGACGGATGCTCAGTTTAGCTAGGGAATTCAGTGATGAATTCCCTATGTAAAGGCAAAGCTAGAGATGCATGAAAAATGCATTGGCATTGGCCTTATGGCCGTAAACCCTTTTGCGGACAAGGGTAAGTTGGAACGGTGTGGAAGCTAAGTTAGCGCGTCATGCTCCATGAGCATGCTTGCAAGGGCAAATGGACGTGCATTTGCCTAGCTTTAAAGGCCTTGGATCGTAGCTTCATCATGGCGCATCGGGAGATTACGGCGTAGCGGGGCAACGCGCCAAAGGCGTAATTTTCCTGGTCCGAGCTTTACTACTTGGACTCATGTACTCTCAACAACCAGTCGTGGTAAGGCGCTGTTAAATGTAAAGATAAATCTTTCCGAGAGGCCTCATTGACGCCTCTCCGGACTCCCAACGCGCCGCCACCATGCCGACGCCCTGCTCACTGTCCGGTTCCTTTCTAAGTTCACAGCGACGCTTCGATTTTGGCTTCCGCCTCTCAGGGATCGATCAACCTACGCGCAGCGTTGTCGGGAACCTTTTCCCCTCTTCGCCTCTTCAAAGTTCTCATCAACATTTGTTGGCTTACCACCGTAAGATCTGCACCACGAGGTTCTCGCTTCACTAACACGCTCGAGGTTCTGCGACTCAAACGCGCCTCCTGTATCATCGGGGTCAACGATTGCCCTTCCACGCCTTGTGATGGGTCATAAGGCTTCGGCCACATATCCATTTCTGCCGTTGATCGCGGCAGTGAGTTGTTACACACTCAGAAGGATTTCATCATGATCACCGCCCCATTGTCAGACCGAGTCAACACCCTTCGTGGGGCTCCAGTTAGCGCGCATGGGCACCTCAGAACTGCCTGCAGCCATCCTCTGCAGACGCTGGGCCTGCCACAAAATGGCCCACTTGGAGCTCCCGATTCCATGGCGCTGCCTGGCTGAGCAGCTCACGCTGTCTGCCCATTAAAGTTTGAGTAGGTCGAGGAAGGCGCCTTATGCCTCTTAATCATCGCTTACCCAGAGATAGAATCACGCTTCGCGTGCTCCAATATCCTGAGAAATTAGGAACAACCATGCTAGACGGCGCCCATGATTAGTCTTCTGCCTCTATACTCTAAGTCGCACGAACGATTGTATCACTGTTAGATTTGGTCATAGTCACTGTAGTTTCTCCAAGCTTTCTGCATTTCGTCAGGCAAGGTCTTTCCACTATCCCTGCCCTGATGGTGGAGGTTTCACTGCCCAACCCCTTTGCCAAGATCTTAGGTCACTCAGGCAACCCACAAGGGGATCCAGCATGTCGCCTTCCTTTGTTTTTATTCAGCCATCGGCCGTGACTCTACACATGCTGTACTCTTTGTCCGGTGAGCCACATTCGGCTGAAAGGGGAACCCACAGTTGACACGCCGACACATTTTTCTAAGTTGCTGAGGCACGCCAGAGGCGCAGGCGCCACCACGATCATAACACGCCTTTGCTGGCAGCTGACGACACCTGGGCCAGACTGCTTAATCCGTGAGTATCCAGACTCTGAAAGGACTGCACGACCAGCTTATCACTGCTCAGATCCGGATCGTGTGGCACATCGCCGCCTTCATCCATTCCTCCTGGTTGTTCTCAAGCACTCTTGACTCTTTTCAAAGTCCTTTTCATCTTTCCCTCGCTGCACTTGTCAAGCATCTGCCGCCGCATTTAGCCTCGATCAACGCCAGGTCGGCCTGGCGGGTGGTTGCATTCCCAAACAACCCGACTTCATTGATAAGGCTTCTTTGTAAGGATAGAACCAAGCATTGCTGTGGGCTCACCTTCAGCGCCTTCTGTGTGGACTTGGGCTCCGGCCTGTCGAGGACGCTTTCTGCGTATTAACTACAATTCGGACAATGGGCCGGGCCCGATTCTCGTCACCGCCTTGCTCGCTTCGCCGCTACTAGGGGAATCCTTGTGTTTCTTCTCCTCCGCTTTTGATATGCTTAAATTCACGGTAGTCCCGCTTTGACCTGGGTCGCAGAGTGGGAGCCGTAATTGGGCCCGCCGATGGGTTCCTTATGGTCTCACGGTAGGCACAGCACACGGATTCAGAATGAAGAGAGACAACGAGTGCTCGACACTCACCACGAATCGTGTGTGTGACGCCGGCCTCCTGTGGCCTCGTGTTTGCACTGACCGCACTTTCAAGGCACGGGGGGGTCAATATCCTCCCCATTCACCGCACACGCTGGGCCGCCGCCTAAGGCGCATGACATGAGTGGAGGGGGAGACCTCGTGCGTGACGCCTGTGCAAGCGTGCCGCCCGAAGGCTTGGGGCGCAACTTCATGCTCAAAACTCGATGGTTCACGGATTCTAATTCACACCAAGCATCGCATTTCGCCACGCTCTTCATCGATGCGCAGAGCCGATATCCGCTGTTTAGAGTCGCTCAAGATTGGATTTCGCGACACCTACCGCCGCATTTCTCCCACCGAGGCAGGATAAAGAGTAAGAGGCACGCCAGCATCCATTTGTTTTTTCCCTGGCACCTACCGCGCCTTGTCTGCTTTTCTACACGAAGAGAGGGCGCAGCCAACTCCGACCGAGCCGAGTGGAGCAAGGGACTTCTCCCCACTTGCATCACCACCGAAATTGATTCACGTGGTTCAAGGGTCGCTCTGCTGGGCAGGTTTCGACAATGATCCTTCCGCAGGTTCACCTACGGAAACCTTGTTACGACTTCTCCTTCCTCTAAATGATAAGGTTCAAAGGGACTTCTCGATGTCACGGGCGGCGAATCGTTGCCGCCGCTGATCCGGAACACTTCACCGGACCATTCAATCGGTGGAGCGATGGGCGGTGGTACAAAGGGCAGGACGTAGTCAACGCGAGCCGATGACTCGCGCTACTACCAGAATTCCTCGCTTAAGACCAACCACCGTAATGATCTATCCCCATCACGATTGAACTTTCAGACATCTTGACCTGCCTGCCCAAGGCTATATACTCGTTGAATACATCAGTGTAGGGGATGCGTGCGGCCCAGAACATCTAAGGGCATCACAGACCAAGTATTGCCTCAAACTTCCGTGGCCTAAACGCCATAGTCCTCTAAGAATGTGGCCGCGTGAGGGAATCCTCCGCATAAGCCAGTTGCCAGCCGAGGTCTCGTTTCGTTAACGGAATTAACTAGACAAATTGCTTTCCACCAACTAAGAACGGCCATGCACCACCACCCATAGAATCAAGAAAGAGCTCTCACCACAATCCTTACTATGTCCTGACTCGGTAAGTTTCCCGTGTTGAGTCAAATTAAGCCGCAGGCTCCCACGGTGGGGCGCGCCCTTCCGTCAATTCCTTTAAGTTTCAGCTCTTGACCATATTTCTCCTGGTCTCAAAAACTTTGATTTCTCATAAGGTGCCATGAGTCCTAAAAGCACATCCGCCGATCCTCGGCTCTGATCGCTTATGGTTGAGACTAGGACGGTATCCGATCGCTCGAGCCTCCCCAACTTTCGCTCTTGATTAATGAAAACATCCTGGGCAAATGCTTTCGCTGTTGTTCGTCTTTCATAAATCCAAGAATTTCACCTCCGACTATGAAATACGAATGCCCCCGACTCCGCCCCTCGTTAATCATTACTCCGATCCCGATAGGCCAACCCATAGGATCGAAATCCTATGATGTTATCCCATGCTAATGTATCCAGAGCTTGGGCTTGCTTTGAGCACTCTAATTTCTTCAGCACAGCACCGGAGGCACCATCTGCCAATTAAGGCTAGGAACGCATCGCCGGAGGACAGACGCGTGCGTGCACACCCAAAGGGCGGACCGGACGACTCCAACCCAAAGTCCAACTACGAGCTTTTTAACCGCAACAACTTAAATATACGCTATTGAGCTGGAATTACCGCGGCTGTCCGCACCGTATTTGCCCTCCAATGGATCCTCGTTAAGGGATTTAGATCAGACATTCCATTACCGTGCACTCAAGAGCCCGGGTATTGTTATTTATTGTCACTACCTCCCGTGTTAGATTGGGTAATTTGCGCGCCTGCTGCCTTCGGGATGTGGTAGCTGTTTCCGTGTGGGCTCCTCCGGAATCGAACCCTACCTCCGTCACCCGTCACCACCATAAGAGCTACCATCCTACCATCGGATAAAGGGTAAATTTGACGATGCGTCGCCAGCACAAAGGCCGCATGATCCGTCAAGTTATCATGAATCATTGAGCACCGCAAAGCCTCGCGCCGACCTTTTATCTAATAAATGCATCCCTTCCGCTCCGGGTTTGTTGCACGTATTAGCTCTAGAATTACTACTTATCCGAGTAGCAATTACCATCAAAAAAAACTATAATGATTTAATGAGCCATTCGCAGTTTCACAGTCTGAATTAGTTCATACTTACACATGCATGGCTTAATCTTTGAGACAAGTATATGACTAATGGCGTGATCAACCGTAGCATTCCTCAATGACGCCATCTTCTCGCACGGACTGTCGTCGGAATTTCACCGTCTCCAATAGAACTAGCAAGCCAATCCACTCAAGGAAAGCCCAAAACTTGCAAGAGCACCGGGACAAATCATTCCGAGCTTAACACCTAAAGAAGATAGCAATGATTTTGGAAATCCTTTTCTGGGGCTTGAAAATACCCGAGCCCCAATGGCATCATCTATGCATCCAAGGGAACAAAAAGATCTCATGCTCCATGAGAACGGATAATAATATCACCGAACAATGGGGAACACGAGACCCTTGTCGAGTACCATCTCGCGCCACTCCAAGAGCAAAGTAGAGGCAACAGAAGCGAGGGACAAAATCTATACCTTCTCGATAGGTAGGCAACACAGAACTAAACGGGTGTTTTCCAAAGGAAAACATGACGGGATCAAGAGGTAATCTCTGCTTGCTGTCGCCGCCCAGAGTGAGAGCCAACCAAACATAATAAGAACCAAACACCACTCATACGCCAACACGTGATTGTCCGCTCAAAGAAACAACTGCCTCCAGTAGAACTAGCAAGCCAAGCCACTTAAGGCAAGTGCCAATCTTCGCACTAACACCGGGGACAAATCATTCCAAGAGAACACGCCGTGCGTGAAAAATATATTATTTGACCAACGATCCTTCTCGCCTTGCAAGGAAAACCCAAGCAATGCCGAAAATTATTCGGCCTCGGGACTTACATGAATTGCCGCATGAATATGAGCCAACTGATGCCAAACACGATCGAAAGTGACTTCCAACTTGGAGGAATGAAGCTTCACGCTACACAAACTTGCAAATTGAAGATGAGGCTTCACGTGCTTGGCCAAACCGCAAATTGCAAGAGTAAAGCTTCACTGAGCTGGGGACTTCACAATTGGCGCATGAAGATGAGCCAACTGATGCCAAACCAACTATTTTACCAACCAACGCCCTTCCCTATATTGTCTTATTCGAGATTTCTACAAATAGATTAGGGAGGAAAATCATTCATCAACTCCCCGAGGCCGGATCTTGCTGAGGCCTAGCCCAAATGAAGCTTCATTATGACCGAGGGACTTCCAACTTGTAAGAATGAAGCTTCATCGTGCTAGGTCGATGATCACAACTTGATGAATGAAGCTTCACTGCTTGGCCAAACTGCAAATCAGTAAGATGAGGCTTCACGTGCTTGGCCAAACTCAGAAATAGCACGATGAAGCTTCACTCAGCTGGGGACTTACACAATTGGCGCATGAGGATGAGCCAATTGATGCCAAACCAACTATTTTTACTAACCAACGCCCCTTCCTATATGTCTTATTCGCATTTCTACAAATAGGATTAGGAGGAAAAATCATTCATCAACTCCCGAGGCCGATCTTGCTTGAGGCCTAGCCTGAATGAAGTTCCATTATGACCGAGACTTCCAACTGTAAAGTAGCGCCAGCTTCATCGCCGAAGGCCAGATATTCAACGTCACTATGGAGGAACGAAGCTTCACTGCTTGATGCAAATTAAAAGATGAGGCTTCACGTGCTTGGCCAAACTCGTTAGGAATTGCAAGAGTGAAGCTTCATCACTGGGATTTACACACCGCGCATGACGAGCCAATTGATGCCAAACCAACTATTTTTCCCAACCAACGTCCCTTCCTATATATGTCTTATTCGTGATTTCTACAAATAGGATTAGGAGGAAAATCATTCATCAACTCCCCGAGGCCGATTTGCCGAGGCCTAGCCCAAATGAAGCTTCATTATGACCGAGGGACTTCCAACTTGTAAGAATGAAGCGTCATCGTGCTAGGCCGGATCGCAACTTCGAGGAATGAAGCTTCACTCGCGGGGCCAAACTTCTAAATTGCAAGACGAGTCACACTGCTTGGCCAACCCGCAAATTGCAAGAGTGAAGCTTCACTCGCTTGGGGACTTACACAATTGGCGCATGAGTATGAGCCAATTGATGCCAAACCAACCATTTTTCCAACCAACGCCCCTTCCCTATATATGTCTTATTCGCATTTCTACAAATAGGATTAGGGGAGTAAAAATCATTCATCAACTCCCCGCGGCCGGATCTTGCCGCGGCCTAGCCCAAATGAAGCTTCATTATGACCGAGGGACTTCAAACTTGTAAGAATGAAGCTTCATCGTGCTAGGCCTATCGCAACTGGGAGGAATGAAGCTTCACTCGCTTCGCCAAACTTGCAAATTGCAAGATGAGGCTTCACGTGCTGGGCCAAACCTGCAAATTGCAAGAGTGAAGCTTCACTCGCTGGGGACTTACACAATTGGCGCATGAGGATGAGCCAACTGATGCCAAACCAACTATTTTTCCCAACCAACGTCCCTTCCCTATATATGTCTTATTCGCATTTCTACAAATAGGATTAGGAGAGGAAAAATCATTCATCAACTCCCCCGAGGCCGATCTTGCCGAGGCTGTAGCCTAAAATGAAGCTTCATTATGACCGAGGGACTTCCAACTTGTAAGAATGAAGCTTCATCTGGGCTAGGCCGGATCGCAACTGGAGGAATGAAGCTTCACTAGCATGGCCAAACTTGCAAATTGCAAGATGAGGCTTCACGTGCTTGGCCAAACCAGCAAATTGCAAGAGTGAAGCTTCACAACTGGGACTTACACAATTCATGCATGAGGATGAGCCTAACCGATGCCAAACCAACTATTTTTCCCAACTAACGCCCCTTCCCCTATATATGTCTTATTCGCATTTCTACAAATAGGATTAGAGGAAAAAATCATTCATCAACTCCCGAGGCCGGATCTGTCGAGGCTCAGCCCAACCGAAGCTTCATTATGACCGAGGGACTTCCAACTTGTAAGAATGAAGCTTCATACTGTACTAGGGCCTAGACGAAACTTGGAGGAATGAAGCTTCACTGCTTGGCCAAACTTGCAAATTGCAAGACGAGGCTTCACGTGCTTGGCCAAAGCTGCAAATTGCAAGAGTGAAGCTTCACTCACCGGGACTTACACACGGCGCATGAGGATGAGCCAACAGATGCCAAAACCAACTATTTTTCCCAACCAACGTCCCTTCCCTATATATGTCTTATTCTCATTTCTACAAATAGGATTAGGGGAGGAAAAATCATTCATCAACTCCCCGAGGCCGGGGCGTGCCGAGGCCGAGCCAAATGAAGCTTCATTATGACCGAGGACTTTCAAACTTGTAAGAATGAAGCTTCATTTGGGCTAGGCCGGATCGCAACTTGGAGGAATGAAGCTTCACTTGGCCAAACTTGCAAATTGCAAGATGAGGCTTCACGTGCTTGGCCAAACCTGCAAATTGTAAGAAGCCTTCACTCACACTGGGACTTACACAATCGGGCGCATGAGGATGAGCCAATCGACAAACCAACTATTTTTCCCAACCAACGCCCTTCCTATATGTCTTATTCGCATTTCTACAAATAGGATTAGGGAGGAAAAAATCATTCATCAACTCCCCGAGGCCGGATCTTGCCGCGGCCTAGCCCAAATGAAGCTTCATTATGACCGAGGACTTCCAACTTGTAAGAATGAAGCTTCATCGCATAGGCCGGATCGCAACTTGGAGGAATGAAGCTTCACTGCTTGGCCAAACTTGCAAATTGCAAGATGAGGCTTCACGTGCTTGGCCAAACTCCGTAAATTGCAAGAGCAAGCTTCACTCACCGGGACTTACAATTGGCGCATGAGGATGAGCCAACTGATGCCAAACCAACTATTTTTCCCAACCAACGTCCCTTCCCTATATGTCTTATTCGCATTTCTACAAATAGGATTAGGGGAGGAAAAATCATTCATCAACTCCCCGAGGCCGGATCTTGCCGAGGCCTAGCCCAAATGAAGCTTCATTATGACCGAGGGACTTCCAACTTGTAAGAATGAAGCTTCATCGTGCTAGGCCGGATCGCAACTTCTGGAGGAATGAAGCTTCACTCTGCTTGGCCAAACTTGCAAATTGCAAGATGAGGCTTCACGTGCTTGGCTCAACTCGCAAATTGCAAGAGCGAAGCTTCATCACTGGGACTTACACATTGGCGCATGAGGATGAGCCAACCGACGCCAAACCAACTATTTTTCCCAACCAACGTCCCTTCCCTATATATGTCTTATTCGCATTTCTACAAATAGGATTAGGGGGAGGAAAAATCATTCATCAACTCCCCGAGGCCTAGCCCAAATGAAGCTTCATTATGACCGAGGGACTTCCAACTTGTAAGAATGAAGCTTCATCGCAAGGCCGGGATCGCAACTTGGAGGAATGAAGCTCACTACACAAACTTGCAAATTGCAAGATGAGGCTTCACGTGTTTGGCCAAACTCGCAAATTGCAAGAGTGAAGCTTCACTCTCACTGGGACTTACACACCGATGAGGATGAGCCAATTGATGCCAAACCAACTATTTTTCCCAACCAACGTCCCTTCCCTATATATGTCTTATTCGCATTTCTACAAATATGATTAGGGGAGGAAAAATCATTCATCAACTCCCCGAGGTCGGATTTGCCGAGGCCTAGCCCAAATGAAGCTTCATTATGACCGAGGGACTTCCAACTTGTAAGAATGAAGCTTCATCGTGGTAGGCCGGATCGCAACTTGGAGGAATGAAGCTTCACTCGCTTGGCCAAACTTGCAAATTGCAAGATGAGGCTTCACGTGCTTGGCCAAACCTGCAAATTGCAAGAGTGAAGTTTCACTCACTGGGACTTGACACAATTGGGCATGAGGATGAGCCAACTGATGCCAAACCAACTATTTTTCCCAACCAACGTCCCTTCCCTATATATGTCTTATTCGTGATTTCTACAAAATAGGATTAGGGAGAAAATCATTCATCAACTCCCCGAGGCCGGATCTTGCCGAGGCCTAGCCCAAATGAAGCTTCATTATGACCCCGAGGGACTTCCAACTTGTAAGAATGAAGCTTCATCGCAGGCCGGGATCGCAACTTGGAGGAATGAAGCTTCACTCGCTTGGCCAAACTTGCAAATTGCAAGATGAGGTCACGTGCTTGGCCAAACTGCAAATTGCAAGAGTGAAGCTTCACTCACCGGGATTTTAAACAATTGGCGCATGAGTATGAGCCAATTGATGCCAAAACCAACTATTTTTCCCTAACCAACGTCCCTTCCTATATATGTCTATCGTGCATTTCTACAAATAGGATTAGGGAGGAAAAATCATTCATCAACTCCCCCGAGGCCGGATCTTGCCGAGGCCCAGCCCAAATGAAGCTTCATTATGACCGAGGGACTTCCAACTTGTAAGAATGAAGCTTCATCGTGCTAGGCCGGATCGCAACTTGTAGGAATGAAGCTTCACTCGCGTGGCCAAACTTGCAAATTGCAAGATGAGGCTTCACGTGCTTGGCCAAACTTGCAAATTGCAAGAGTGAAGCTTCACGTGCTTGGGGACTTACACAATTGGCGCATGAGGATGAGCCAATCGATGCCAAACCAACTATTTTTCCTAACCAACGTCCCTTCCTATATATGTCTTTATTCGTATTTCTACAAATAGGATTGGGGAAAAATCATTCATCAACTCCCCGAGGTCCATCTTGCCGAGGCTCAGCCCAAATGAAGCTTCATTATGACCAGGAGATTCCAACTCTTGTAAGAATGAAGCTTCATTTGGGCTAGGCCGGATCGCAACTTGGAGGAATGAAGCTTCACTCGCTTGGCCAAACTTGCAATTGCAAGATGAGGCTTCACGTGCTTGGCCAAACCTGCAAATTGCAAGAGTGAAGCTTCACTCACTGGGACTTACACAATTGGCGCATGAGGATGAGCCAACTGATGCAAAACCAACTATTTTTCCCAACCAACGTCCCTTCCCTATATATGTCTTATTCGCATTTCTACAAATTGTTTTTGGGGAGGAAAATCATTCATCAACTCCCCGAGGCCGGATCTTGCCGAGGCCTAGCCCAAATGAAGCTTCATTATGACCGAGGGACTTCCAACTCTGTAAGAATGGTGCTTCATCGCAAGAAGCCGGATCGCAACCTGGAGGAATGAAGCTTCACTCGCTTGGCCAAACTTGCAAACCGTGCAAGACGAGGTTCACGTGTTTGGCCAAACCCGCAAATCGGTAAAGAGTGAAGCTTCATCAAATTGGGACTTACACAATTGGCGCATGAGGATGAGCCAACTGATGCCAAACCAACTATTTTTCTAACCAACGTCCCTTTCCTATATGTCTTATTCGCATTTCTACAAATAGGATTAGTGAGGAAAAATCATTCATCAACTCCCGAGGTCGGGATTACGAGGCCGAGGCTCTAGCCCAAATGAAGCTTCATTATGACCGAGGGACTTCCAACTTGTAAGAATGAAGCTTCATCGTGCTAGGGCTGGACGCAACTTCTGAGGAATGAAGCTTCACTTCGCTTGGCCAAACTTGCAAATTCAGAAGATGAGGCTTCACGTGCAGCCAATAAACTCCGCAAATTGCAAGAGTGAAGTTTCACTCACTGGGATTACACAATTGGCGCATGAGGATGAGCCAACTGATGCCAAACCAACTATTTTTCCTAACCAACGTCCCTTCCCTATATATGTCTTATTCGCATTTCTACAAATAGGATTAGGGGAGGAAAAATCATTCATCAACTCCCCGAGGTCTGGGATTTGCCGAGGTTTCCAGCCCCAAATGAAGCTTCATTATGACCGAGGGACTTCCAACTTGTAAGAATGAAGCTTCATCGTGCTAGGCCGGGATCGCAACTTGAGGAAATGAAGCTTCATTTGGGCAAACTTGCAAATTGCAAGATGAGGCTTCACGTGCTTGGCCAATCCTGCAAATTGCAAGAGTGAAGCTTCACTCACTGGGACTTACACAATCTGGCATGAGGATGAGCCAATCGATGCAAACCAACTATTTTTCCCAACCAACGCCCCTTCCTATATGTCTTATTCGTATTTCTACAAATAGGATTAGGAGGAAAATCATTCATCAACTCCCGAGATCTTGCCGAGGCCTAGCCCAAATGAAGCTTCATTATGAACGAGGGACTTCCAACTTGTAAGAATGAAGCTTCATCGTGCTAGGCCGGATCGCAACCAGGAATGAAGCTTCACTCGCTTGGCCAAACTTGCAAATTGCAAGATGAGGCTTCACGGGCTTGGCCAAACCTGCAAATTGCAAGAGTGAAGCTCACTCACTGGGACTTACATAATCGCGATGAGGATGAGCCAACTGATGCCAACCAACTATTTTTCCTAACCAACGTCCCTTCCCTATGTCTTATTCGCATTTCTACAAATAGGATTTGGGGAGGAAAAATCATTCATCAACTCCCGAGGTCGATCTTGCGAGGCCTAGCCCAAATGAAGCTTCATTATGACCGAGGGAATTCCAACTTGTAAGAATGAAGCTTCATCGCATAGGCCGGATCGCAACTGGGAGGAATGAAGCTTCACTCGCTTGGCCAAACTTGCAAATTGCAAGATGAGGCTTCACGTGCTGGCCAAACCTGCAAATTGCAAGAGTGAAGCTTCACTCAAACTGGGACTTACACAATTGGCGCATGAGGATGAGCCAACTGATGCCAAACCAACTATTTTTCCCAACCAACGTCCCTTCCCTATATATGTCTTATTCGCATTTCTACAAATAGGATTAGGGGAGGAAAAATCATTCATCAACTCCCCAAGGCGAATCCGCCATCTTGGCTGTACATGGACATGGACATGGCATCAGGTCTGTGGTCTGTGGTTGTGGTGGTCTGTGGTCTGTGGTTGGTCTGTGGTCTGTGGTCTGTGGTTCTGTGGTCTGTGGTCAGTGGTGGTCTGTGGTTCAGTGGTCTGTGTGGTATGTGGTTCTGTGGTATGTGGTTCTGTGGTCTGTGGTCTGTGGTGGTCTGTGGTCTGTGGTCTGTGGTCTGTGGTCTGTGGTCTGTGGTCTGTGGTCTGTGGTGGTTCTGTGGTTCTGTGGTCTGTGGTCTGTGGTCTGTGGTCTGTGGTCTGTGGTCTGGTCTGTGGTTGTGTGGTCTGTGGTCTGTGGTCTGTGGTCTGTGGGTGGTCTGTGGTGGTCTGTGGTCTGTGGTGGTTGTGGTCTGTGGTCTGTGGTCTGTGGTTCTGTGGTCTGTGGTCTGTGGTCTGTGGTCTGGTGGTCTGTGGTTCAGGTCTGTGGTCTGTGGTCTGGGTCTGTGGTCCTGGGGTCTGTGGGTTGCGGGTCTGTGGTCTGGGTCTGTGGTCCTGGGGTCTGTGGGTTGCGGGTCTGTGGTCTGTGGTCTGTGGTCTGGGTCTGTGGTCTGTGGTCTGTGGTCTGTGGTCTGTGGTCTGTGGTCTGTGGTCTGTGGTCTGTGGTGTGGTGGGTCTGTGGTCTGTGGTCTGTGTCTGTGGTCTGTGGTCTGTGGTCTGTGGTGTGGTCTGTGGTGGTCTGTGGTCTGTGGTCTGTGGTCTGTGGTCTGTGGTCTGTGGTCAGGTGGTCTGTGGTCTGTGGTCTGTGGTCTGTGGTCTGTGGTTGTGGTCTGTGGTCTGTGGTGGTTGTGGTTCTGTGGTCTGTGGTCTGTGGTCTGTGGTCTGTGGGTGGTCTGTGGTCTGTGGTCTGTGGTCTGTGGTCTGTGGTCTGTGGTCTGTGGTCTGTGGTCTGTGGTCTGTGGTCTGTGGTCTGTGGTCTGTGGTCTGTGGTCTGTGGTCTGTGGTCTGTGGTCAGTGGTGGTCTGTGGTCTGTGGTCTGTGGTCTGTCTGGGTCTGTGGTCTGTGGGTCTGTGGTCTGTGGTCTGTGGTTCTGTGGCGTGTGGGTCTGTGGCGTCTGGGTCTGTGGTCTGTGGTCTGTGGTCTGTGGTCTGTGGTCTGTGGTCTGTGGTCTGTGTGGTCTGTGGTCTGTGGTCTGTGGGTGGTCTGTGGTCTGTGGTCTGTGGTCTGTGGTCTGTGGTGGTCTGTGTGGTGGTCTGTGGTCTGTGGTCTGTGGTCTGTGGTCTGTGGTCTGTGGTCTGTGGTCTGTGGTTGTGGTCTGTGGTCTGTGGTCTGTGGTCTGTGGTCTGTGGTCTGTGGTCTCAGTGGTCTGTGGTCTGTGGTCTGTGGTGGTCTGTGGTCTGTGGTGTGTGGTCTGTGGTCTGTGGTCTGTGGTCTGTGGTCTGTGGTGGTCTGTGGTCTGTGGTCTGTGGTCTGTGGTCTGTGGTTGTGGTCTCGGGGTCTGTGGTCTGCGGGTCTGTGGGGAGTGGGTCTGTGGTCTGAGGGTCTGTGGTCTGTGGTCTGTGGTCTGTGGTCTGTGGTCTGTGGTGGTCTGTGGTCTGTGGTCTGTGGTCTGGTGGTCTGTGGTCTGTGTGGTCTGTGGTTCAGTGGTCTGTGGTGGTGGTTGTGGTCTGTGGTCTGTGGTCTGTGGTTCTGTGGTCTGTGGGTCTGTGGGTCTGTGGTCTGTGGGTCTGTGGTCTGTGGGTCTGTGGTCTGTGGGTCTGTGGTCTGTGGGTCTGTGGCGTGTGGGTCTGTGGTCTGTGGGTCTGTGGCGTGTGGGTCTGTGGTCTGTGGGTCTGTGGTCTGTGGTGTGGTCTGTGGTGTGGTCTGTGGTTGTGGTGGGTCTGTGGTCTGTGGTCTGTGGTCTGTGGTCTGTGGTCTGTGGTCAGGTGGGTCTGTGGTCTGTGGTCTGTGGTCTGTGGTCTGTGGTCTGTGGTCTGGTCTGTGGTGGTCTGTGGTCTGTGGTCTGAGGGTCTGTGGTGGTCTGGGTCTGTGGTCTGTGTGGTCTGTGGTCTGTGGTCTGTGGTCTGTGGTCTGTGGTCTGTGTGGTGGTCTGTGGTCTGGTCTGTGGTCTGTGGTCTGTGGTTCAGGTGGTCTGTGGTGGTCTGTGGTCTGTGGTCTGTGGTCTCAGTGGTGTGGTCTGTGGTTGTGGTCTCAGTGGTCTGGTGGTTGTGGTCTGTGGTCTGTGGTCTGTGGTCTGGTGGTCAGTGGTCTGTGGTCTGTGGTCTGTGGTCTGTGGTCTGTGGTCTGTGGTCTGTGGTCCTGGGGTCTGTGTCGCGCGGGTCTGTGGTCCTGGGGTCTGTGGTCTGTGGTCTGTGGTCTGTGGTCTGTGGTCTGTGGGTCTGTGGGTCTGTGGTGGGGGGGTCTGTGGTCTGTGGTCTGTGGTCCTGGGGTCTGTGGTCCTGGGGTCTGTGGGTTGCGGGTCTGTGGGTCTTGGGGTCTGTGGGTTGCGGGTCTGTGGTCCTGGGGTCTGTGGGTTGCGGGTCTGTGGTCTGGGTCTGTGGTCCTGGGGTCTGTGGGTTGCGGGTCTGTGGTCTGGGTCTGTGGTCCTGGGGTCTGTGGGTTGCGGGTCTGTGGTCTGGGTCTGTGGTCCTGGGGTCTGTGGGTTGCGGGTCTGTGGTCTGGGTCTGTGGTCCTGGGGTCTGTGGTCTGTGGTCTGGGTCTGTGGTCTGTGGTCTGTGGTGGGTCTGTGGTCTGTGGTCTGTGGTTCAGTGGTGGTCTGTGGTGGTCTGTGGTCTGTGGTGGTCTGTGGTCTGTGGTGGTCTGTGGTCTGGTCTGTGGTTCTGTGGTGTGGTGTGGTGGTCTGTGGTCTGTGGTCTGTGGTGGTCTGTGGTCTGTGGTCTGGTGGTCTGTGTGGTCTGTGGTGGTCTGGTCTGTGGGTGGTCTGTGGTGGTGGTTCTGGGGTCTGTGGGTCTGGGGTCTGTGGCGTGGGGGTCTGTGGTTCTGGGGTCTGTGGCGTGGGGGTCTGTGGTTCTGGGGTCTGTGGCGTGGGGGTCTGTGGTTCTGGGGTCTGTGGCGTGGGGGTCTGTGGTTCTGGGGTCTGTGGTCTGTGGTCTGTGGTCTGTGGTCTGTGGTCTGTGGTTGTGGTCTGTGGTCTGTGGTCTGTGGTGTGGTCTGTGGTCTGTGGTCTGTGGTCAGGTGGTCTGTGGTCTGTGGTGGTCTGTGGTCTGTGGTCTGTGGTCTGTGGTCTGGTGGTCTGTGGTTGTGGTCTGTGGTCTGTGGTCTGTGGTCTGTGGTCTGTGGTTGTGGTTCTGTGGTCTGTGGTCTGTGGTCTGGTTCTGTGGTCTGTGGTGGTCTGTGGTCTGTGGTCTGTGGTCTGTGGTCTGTGGTCTGTGGTCTGTGGTGTGGTGTGGTGTGTGGTCTGTGGTCTGTGGTCTGTGGTCTGTGGTCTGTGGTCTGTGGGTCTGGTGGTCTGTGGTCTGTGGTCTGTGGTCTGTGGTCTGTGGTCTGTGGTGGTCTGTGGTTCAGTGGTCTGTGGTCTGTGGTCTGTGGTTGTGGTGGTCTGTGGTCTGTGGTCTGTGGTCTGTGGGTGGTCTGTGGTTCTGTGGTCTGTGGTCTGTGGTCTGTGGTCTGTGGTCTGTGGTCTGTGGTCTGTGGTCTGTGTGGTCTGTGGTCTGTGGTGGTCTGTGGTGTGGTCTGTGGTCTGTGGTCTGTGGTCTGTGGTCTGTGGTCTGTGGTGGTTCAGTGGTCTGTGGTGGGTGGTCTGTGTGGTCTGTGGTCTGGGGGTCTGTGGTCTGGGGGTCTGTGCTGGCTGGGTCTGTGGTCTGGGGGTCTGTGGTCTGTGGTCTGTGGTCTGTGGTTGTTGGGGTCTGTGGTCTGTGGTCTGTGGTGGTCTGTGGTCTGTGGTGGTTCAGTGGTCTGTGGTCTGTGGTCTGTGGGTCTGTGGTCTGTGGTCTGTGGTGTGGTTGGTCTGTGGTCTGTGGTGGTCTGTGGGTCTGTGGGCGGTGGGTCTGTGGTCTGAGGGTCTGTGGGCAGTGGGTCTGTGGTCTGGGTCTGTGGGTCTGGTGGTCTGGTCTGTGGTGGTCTGTGGTGGTCTGTGGTCTGGGTCTGTGGTCCTGGGGTCTGTGGTCTGTGGGTCTGTGGTCTGGGTCTGTGGTCTGTGGTCTGTGGTCTGTGGTCTGTGGTGGTCTGTGGTCTGTGGTGGTCTGTGGTCTGTGGTCTGTGGTGTGGTCTGTGGTCTGTGTGGTCTGTGGTCTGGGTCTGTGGTCCTGGGGTCTGTGGGTTGCGGGTCTGTGGTCTGGGTCTGTGGTCCTGGGGTCTGTGGTCTGTGGTGTGGTTGTGGTCTGTGGTCTGTGGTGGTCTGTGGTCTGTGGTCTGTGGTCTGTGGTCTGTGGTCTGTGGTCAGGGTCTGTGGTGGTCTGTGGTCTGTGTGGTTGTGGTTCAGTGGTCTGTGGTCTGTGGTGGTCTGTGGTGGTCTGTGGTTGGTCTGTGGTCTGTGGTGGTCTGTGGTGGTCTGTGGTTGTGGGTCTGTGGTCTGTGGTCTGTGGTCTGTGGTCTGTGGTCTGTGGTGGTCTCTGTGGTGGTCTGTGGTCTGTGGTTCTGTGGTCTGTGGTCTGTGGTCTGTGGTGTGGTCTGTGGTCTGTGGTCTGTGGGTGGTCTGTGGTCTGTGGTCTGTGGTCTGTGGTCTGTGGTCTGTGGTCTCAGTGGTCTGTGGTCTGTGGTCTGTGGTCTGTGGTCTGGTGGTCTGTGGTCTGTGGTCTGTGGTCTGTGGTCTGGTGTGGTTGGTCTGTGGTCTGTGGTCTGTGGTCTGTGGTCTGTGGTCAGTGGTCTGTGGTCTGTGGTCTGTGGTCTGTGGTCTGTGGTCTGTGGTCTGTGGTTCAGTGGTGGTTCTGTGGTCTGTGGTCTGTGGTCTGTGGTCTGTGGGTGGTCAGTGGTCTGTGGTGGTCTGTGGTGGTTCTGTGGTCTGTGGTCTGTGGTCTGTGGTCTGTGTGGTCTGTGGTCTGAGGGTCTGTGGTCTGGGTCTGTGGTCCTGGGGTCTGTGGGTTGCGGGTCTGTGGTCTGGGTCTGTGGTCCTGGGGTCTGTGGTCGTGGGGTCTGTGGTCTGTGGTCTGTGGTCTGTGGTCTGTGGTCTGTGGTCTGTGGTCTGTGGTTCAGGTTGTGGTCTGTGGGTCTGTGGTCTGTGGTCTGTGGTCTGTGGTCTGTGGTCTGTCTGTGGTCTGTGGTCTGTGGTCTGTGGTCTGTGGTCTGGTCTGTGGTCTGTGGTCTGTGGTCTGTGGTCTGTGTGGTCTGTGGTCTGTGGTCTGAGGGTCTGTGGTCGCGGGTCTGTGGTCTGTGGGTCTGTGGTCTGTGGTTGTGGTCTGTGGTCTGTGGTCTGTGGTTGTGGTCTGTGGGTGGTCTGTGGTTGGTGTGGTCTGTGGGTCTGTGGTCTGTGGTCTGGTGGTCTGTGGTGGTCTGTGGTTCTGTGGTCTGTGGTGGTCTGTGGTCTGTGGTCTGGTCTGTGGTCTGTGGTTGTGGGTCTGTGGTCTGGGTCTGTGGTCCTGGGGTCTGTGGGTTGCGGGTCTGTGGTCTGGGTCTGTGGTCTGGGTCTGTGGTCTGTGGTCTGTGGTCTGGTGGTCTGTGGTCTGTGGTCTGTGGTGTGGTGGTGGTCTGTGGTCTGTGGTCTGGTTGGTCTGTGGTCTGTGGTCTGGGTGGTCTGTGGTCTGTGTGGTCTGTGGTCTGTGGTGGGTCTGTGGTCTGTGGTCAGTGGTTCAGTGGTCTGTGGTCAGGGGTCTGTGGTCTTGGGGTCTGTGGCGTGCGGGTCTGTGGTCTGTGGGTCTGTGGCGTGCGGGTCTGTGGTCTGTGGTTGCGGGGTCTGTGGTCTGGGGTCTGTGGTCTGTGGGTCTGTGGTCTGTGGTGGTCTGTGGTCTGTGGTCTGTGGTGGTGGTCTGTGGTCTGTGGTGTGGTCTGTGGTCTGTGGTCTGTGGTCTGTGGTTCAGTGGTCTGTGGTCTGTGGTGGTCTGTGGTCTGTGGTCTGTGGTCTGTGGTCTGTGGGTCTGTGGGTCTTGGGGTCTGTGGGTTGCGGGTCTGTGGTCTGGGGGTCTGTGGTCTGAGGGTCTGTGGTTGTGGTCTGGGTCTGTGGTCTGTGGTTGTGGTCTGTGGGTCTGTGGGTCTGTGGCGTGCGGGTCTGTGGTCTGTGGTCGGGGGGGTCTGTGGTCGTGGGGTCTGTGGTCTGTGGTCTGTGGTCGTGGGGTCTGTGGTCTGTGGTCTGTGGTCTGTGGTCTGTGGTCTGTGGTTCAGTGGTGGTCTGTGGTCTGTGGTCTGTGGTCTGGTGTGGTCTGTGGTCTGTGGGTCTGTGGGTGGTCTGGTGGTGGTTCAGTGGTTCAGTGGTGGTCTGTGGTCTGTGGTCTCGGGGTCTGTGGCGGGAGGGTCTGTGGTCTCGGGGTCTGTCTGTGGGTCTGTGGTCTGTGGTGGTGGTCTGTGGTCTGTGGTCTGTGGTCTGTGGTCTGTGGTCTGTGGTCTGTGGTCAGTGGGTCTGTGGTCTGTGGTGGTCTGTGGTCAGTGGGTCTGTGGTGGTCTGTGGTCTGTGGGTGGTCTGTGGGTCTGTGGTCTGTGGTCTGTGGTTGTGGTCTGTGGGTGGTGGTCTGTGGTTCTGTGGTGGTCTGTGGTCTGTGGTCTGTGGTGTGGTCTGTGGTTCTGTGGTCTGTGGTCTGTGGTCTGTGGTGGTGGTCTGTGGTCTGTGGTCTGTGGGGTCTGTGGTGGTCTGTGGTGGTCTGTGGTCTGTGGTCTGTGGTCTGTGGTCTGTGGTCTGTGGTCTGTGGTCTGTGGTGGTCTGTGGTCTGTGGTCTGTGGTCTGTGGTCTGTGGTCTGTGGTCTGTGGTCTGTGGTGTGGTCTGTGGTCTGTGGTCTGTGGTTCAGTGGTCTGTGGTCTGTGGTGGTCTGGTGGTCTGTGGTCTGTGGTCTGTGGGGGTCTGTGGTCTGTGGTCTGTGGTGGGTCTGTGGTCTTGGGGTCTGTGGCGTGTGGGTCTGTGGTCTGCGGGTCTGTGGCGTGTGGGTCTGTGGTCTGTGGGTCTGTGGCGTGTGGGTCTGTGGTCTGTGGGTCTGTGGCGTGTGGGTCTGTGGTCTGTGGGTCTGTGGTCTGTGGGTCTGTGGTCTGTGGTCTGTGGGTTGCGGGTCTGTGGTCTGTGGTCTGTGGTGGTCTGTGGTCTGTGGTCTGTGTGTGGTCTGTGGTCTGTGGTCTGTGGTCTGTGGTCTGTGGTGGTCTGGTTGTGGTCTGTGGTGGTCTGTGGTCTGGTTGGTCTGTGGTCTGTGGTCTGTGGTCTGTGGTCTGTGGTCTGTGGGGTCTGTGGCGTGTGGGTCTGTGGTTGTGGTGGTCAGTGGTGTGGTCTGGTGGTCTGTGGTCTGTGGTTGTGGTGGTCTGTGGTCTGTGGGTGGTCTGTGGTCTGTGGTCTGGTGGTCTGTGGTGTGGTCTGTGGTCTGTGGTGGTCTGTGGTGGTCTGTGGTCTGGGTTCTGTGGTCTGTGGTCTGTGGTCTGTGGTGTGGTTGTGGTCTGTGGTGGTCTGTGGTCTGTGGTCTGGTGGTCTGTGGTCTGTGGTCTGTGGTGTGGTGTGGTCTGTGGTCTGTGGTCTGTGGTCTGGGGGTCTGTGGTCTGGGGGTCTGTGGGTGAGGGGTCTGTGGTCTGTGGGTCTGTGGGCGTTGGGTCTGTGGTCTGCGGGTCTGTGCTGGCTGGGTCTGTGGTCTGGGGGTCTGTGGGCTGGGGGTCTGTGGTCTGTGGTGGTCTGTGGGTCTGTGGTCTGTGGTTGTGGTCTGTGGTGGTCTGTGGTCTGTGGTCTGTGGTGTGGTCTGTGGTCTGTGGTGGTCTGTGGTCTGTGGTCTGTGGTCTGTGGTCTGTGGTCTGTGGTCTCAGTGGTCTGTGGTCTGTGGTCAGGTGGTCTGTGGTCTGTGGTCTGTGGTCTGTGGTTCTGTGGGTGTGGTCTGTGGTCTGTGGTGGTCTGTGGTCTGTGGTCTGTGGTGGTTGTGGTCTGTGGTTCAGTGGTCTGTGGGTTCTGTGGTCTGGGGGTCTGTGGGTGAGGGGTCTGTGGTCTGTGGTCTGTGGTTCAGTGGTCTGTGGTCTGTGGTCTGTGGTTCTGTGGTCTGTGGGTTGCGGGTCTGTGGTCTGTGGTCTGTGGTCTGTGGTGGTCTGTGGTCTGTGGTCTGTGGTCTGTGGTCTGTGGTCTGTGGTGGTCTGTGGTGGTCTGTGGTCTGTGGTCTGTGGTCTGTGGTCTGTGGTCTGTGGTCTGTGTGGTCTGTGGTGTGGTCTGTGGTCTGTGGTCTGTGGTTGTGGTCTGTGGTCTGTGGTTGTGGTCTGTGGTTGTGGTCTGTGGTTCGTGGGTCTGTGGTGGGTTCTGTGGTCTGTGGTCTGTGGTCTGTGGTGTGGTCTGTGGGTGGTCTGTGGTCTGTGGTCGGCGGTTCTGTGGTCTGTGGTTCTGTGGTCGGCGGTTCTGTGGTCTGTGGTTCTGTGGTATGCGGTTCTGTGGTCTGTGGTTCTGTGGTCTGTGGTCTGTGGTCTGTGGTGGTCTGTGGTTGTGGTCTGTGGTGGGTCTGTGGTGGTCTGTGGTCTGTGGTCTGTGGTCTGTGGTCTGTGGTGGTCTGTGGTCTGTGGTCTGTGGTCTGTGGTCTGTGGTCTGTGGTCTGTGGTTCAGTGGTGGTCTGTGGTCTGTGGTCTGTGGTTGGTCTGTGGTCTGTGGTCTGTGGTCTGTGGTCTGTGGGTGGTCTGTGGTCTGTGGTTCAGTGGTCTGTGGTCTGTGGTTCTGTGGGTGGTCTGTGGTCTGTGGTCTGTGGTCTGTGGTCTGTGGTCTGTGGTCTGGTGGTCTGTGGTCTGTGGTCTGTGGTCTGTGGGTGGTCTGTGGTGGTCTGTGGTCTGTGGTCTGTGGTTCTGTGGTCTGTGGTCTGTGGTCTGTGGTCTGTGGTCTGTGGTCTGTGGTCTGTGGTCTGTGGTCTGTGGTCTGTGGTCTGTGGTTCTGTGGTCTGTGGGTTGCGGGTCTGTGGTCTGTGGTGGTCTGTGGTCTGGTCTGGTGTGGTCTGTGGTCTGTGGTCTGTGGTCTGTGGTCTGTGGTCTGTGGTCTGTGGTCTGTGGTCTGTGGTCTGTGGTGTGGTCTGTGGTCAGTGGGTGGTCTGTGGTTGTGGTCTGTGTGGTCTGTGGTCTGTGGTCTGTGGTCTGTGGGTCTGGTGGTCTGTGGTCTGTGGTCTGTGGTCTGTGGTCAGGGTGTGGTCTGTGGTCTGTGGTTGCGGGGTCTGTGGTCTTGGGGTCTGTGGTTGCGGGGTCTGTGGTCTTGGGGTCTGTGGTTGCGGGGTCTGTGGTCTTGGGGTCTGTGGTTGCGGGGTCTGTGGTCTTGGGGTCTGTGGTTGCGGGGTCTGTGGTCTGTGGTGGTCCGTGGTGTGTGGTGGGTCTGTGGGTGGTCTGTGGTCTGTGGTCTGTGGTCTGTGGTCTGTGGTCTGTGGTCTGTGGTCTGTGGTCTGTGGTGGGTCTGTGGTTGTGTGGTGTGTGGTCTGTGGTCTGTGGTCTGTGGTCTGTGGTCTGTGGTGGTCTGTGGTCTGTGGTCTGTGGTCTGTGGTCTGTGGTGTGGTCTGTGGTCTGTGGTCTGTGGTGGTCTGTGGTGTGGTCTGTGGTCTGTGGTGGTCTGTGGTCTGTGGTCTGTGGTCTGTGGTGGTCTGGGTCTGTGGTCTGTGGTCTCAGTGGTGGTCTGTGGTCTGTGGGTCTGTGGTCTGTGGTCTGTGGTCTGTGGTCTGTGGTCTGTGGTCTGAGGGTCTGTGGTCGCGGGTCTGTGGTCTGAGGGTCTGTGGTCTGTGGTTCTGTGGTTCAGTGGTCTGTGGTCTGTGGTCTGTGGTCTGTGGTCTGTGGTCTGTGGTCAGTGGTCTGTGGTCTGTGGGTGGTCTGTGGTGGTGGTCTGTGGTCTGTGGTCTGTGGGTCTGTGGTCTGGGGGTCTGTGGTCTGTGGTCTGTGGTGGGGGGTCTGTGGTCTGTGGTCTGTGGTGGTCTGTGGTCTGTGGTGGGTGGTCTGTGGTGGTCTGTGGTCTGTGGTCTGTGGGTCTGTGGGTCTGTGGGTCTTGGGGTCTGTGGGTTGCGGGTCTGTGGTCTGTGGTCTGTGGTCTGTGGTCTGTGGTCTGTGGTCTGTGGTCTGTGGTCTGTGGTCTGTGGTCTGTGGTCTGTGGTCTGTGGTCTGTGGTGGTCTGTGGTCTGTGGTCTGTGGTTGTGGTTCTGGTGGTCTGTGGTCTGTGGTCTGTGGTCTGTGGTCTGTGGTCTGTGGTCTGTGGTCTGTGGTCTGTGGTCTGTGGTCTGTGGTCTGTGGTTGTGGTTGTGGTTGTGGTTGTGGTTGTGGTCGTCGTTGTGGTTGTGGTCTGTGGTCTGTGGTCTGTGGTGGTCTGTGGTCTGTGGTCTGTGGTCTGGTGGTCTGTGGTCTGTGGTGGTCTGTGGTCTGTGGTCTGTGGTCTGTGGGTGGTCTGTGGTCTGTGGTCTGTGGTTCTGTGGTCTGTGGTCTGTGGTCTGTGGTCTGTGGTTGTGGTCTGTGGTCTGTGGTCTGTGGTCTGTGGTCTGTGGTCTGTGGTGGTCTGTGGTCTGTGGGTGTGGTCTGTGGTCTGTGGTCTGTGGGTGGTTCTGGGTGGTCTGTGGTTGTGGTCTGTGGTGGTCTGTGGTCTGTGGTCTGTGGTTGTGGTCTGTGGGTGGTCTGTGGTCTGTGGTGGGTGGTCTGTGTGGGTGGTCTGTGTGGTCTGTGGTGGTCTGTGGTCTGTGGTCTGTGGTTGTGGGTGGTCTGTGGTCTGTGGTCTGTGGTGGTGTGGTGGTGGTCTGTGGTCTGTGGTCTGTGGTCTGTGGTCTGTGGTCTGTGGTGTGGTCTGTGGTCTGTGGTCTGTGGTCTGTGGTCTGTGGTCTGTGGTGTGGTCTGGTGGTCTGTGGTGGGTCTGTGGTCTGTGGTCTGTGGTCTGTGGTCTGTGGTCTGTGGTCTGTGGTCTGTGGTCTGTGGTCTGTGGTCTGTGGTGGTCTGTGGGTCTGTGGTCTGTGGTCTGTGGTCTGTGGTTCTGTGGTCTGTGGTGGTCTGTGGTCTGTGGTCTGTGGTGGTCTCAGTGGTCTGTGGTTGTGGTCTGTGGTCTGTGGTGGTCTGTGGGTCTGTGGGTGGTCTGTGGTTGTGGTGTGTGGTCTGTGGGTGGTCTGTGGTCTGTGGTGGTCTGTGGTCTGTGGTCTGTGGTCTGGGTCTGTGGTCTGGGTCTGTGGTCCTGGGGTCTGTGGGTTGCGGGTCTGTGGTCTGGGTCTGTGGTCCTGGGGTCTGTGGGTTGCGGGTCTGTGGTCTGGGTCTGTGGTCCTGGGGTCTGTGGGTTGCGGGTCTGTGGTCCTGGGGTCTGTGGGTGTTCTGTCTGTGGTGGGTCTGTCTGGTCTGTGGTCTGTGGTGGGTGGGTCTGTGGTCGCTGGGTCTGTGGTCTGTGGTCTGTGGTCTGTGGTCTGTGGTGTGGTCTGTGGTCTGTGGTCTGTTCTGTGGTCTGTGGTCTGTGGTGGTGGTCTGTGGTGTGGTGGGTGGTCTGTGGTCTGTGGTGTGGTCTGTGGTCTGTGGGTGGTCTGTGGTGGTCTGTGGTGGTCTGTGGTGGTCTGTCTGTGGTCTGTGGTGGTCTGTGGTCTGTGGTCTGTGGTCTGTGGTCTGTGGTCTGTGGTCTGTGGTTGTGGGTGGTCTGTGGTCTGTGGTGTGGTGGTCTGTGGTCTGTGGTCTGTGGTCTGTGGTCTGTGGTCTGTGGTCTGTGGTCTTGGGGTCTGTGGCGTGCGGGTCTGTGGTCTTGGGGTCTGTGGTCTGTGGGTCTGTGGCGTGTGGGTCTGTGGTCTGTGGGTCTGTGGCGTGTGGGTCTGTGGTCTGTGGGTCTGTGGTCTGTGGGTCTGTGGTCTGTGGGTCTGTGGCGTGCGGGTCTGTGGTCTGTGGTGTGGTGGTCTGTGGTCTGTGGTGGGTGTGGTCTGTGGTCTGTGGTCTGTGGTTGTGGTCTGTGGTGTGGTCTGTGGTCTGTGGTCTGTGGTTGTGGTCTGTGGTCTGTGGTCTGTGGTCTGTGGTCTGTGGTCTGTGGTCTGTGGTCTGTGGGTCTGTGGTCTGAGGGTCTGTGGTTGCTGGGTCTGTGGTCTGTGGTTGTGGTGTGGTCTGTGGTCTGTGGTCTGTGGTCTGTGGTCTGGTGGTCTGTGGTGGTCTGTGGTCTGTGGTCTGTGGTCTGTGGTCTGTGGTCTGTGGTCTGTGGGTGGTGGTCTGTGGTCTGTGGTCTGTGGTCTGTGGTGTGGTCTGTGGTGGGTCTGTGGTTGTGGTCTGTGGTCTGTGGTCTGTGGTCAGTGGTGGTCTGGGTCAGTGGGTGGTCTGTGGTCTGTGGTCTGTGGTCTGTGGTGTGGTCTGTGGTCTGTGGTCTGTGGTCTGTGGTCTGTGGTCTGTGGTCTGGGTCTGTGGTCCTGGGGTCTGTGGGTGGTCTGTGGTCTGTGGTCTGTGGTCTGTGGGTCTGTGGTCTGTGGTTGTGGTCTGTGGTGGTCTGTGGTCTGTGGTCTGTGGTCTGTGGTCTGTGGTGGTCTGTGGTCTGTGGGTGGTCTGTGGTTGTGGTGGTCTGTGGTCTGGTGGTGGTCTGGTGGTCTGTGGTCTGTGGTCTGTGGTCTGTGGTCTGTGGGTGGTCTGTGGTCTGTGGTCTGTGGGTGGTCTGTGGTGGTCTGTGGTCTGTGGTTGTGGTCTGTGGTCTGTGGTCTGTGGTGTGGTCTGGTGTTCTGTGGTATGTGGTTCTGTGGTTCTGTGGTCTGTGGTATGTGGTTCTGTGGTCTGTGGTCTGTGGTCTGTGGTGGTGGTGGTGGTCTGTGGTCTGTGGTGTGGTCTGTGGTCTGGTGGTCTGTGGTGGTGGTCTGTGGTCTGTGGTCTGTGGTCTGTGGTTGGTCTGTGGTCTGTGGGTCTGTGGTCTGTGGTCTGTGGTCTGTGGTCTGTGGTGTGGTCTGTGGTGGTCTGTGGTGTGGTCTGTGGGTGGTCTGTGGTCTGTGGTGGTCTGTGGTTGTGGTGGTGGTCTGGTGGTCTGTGGTCTGTGGTCTGTGGTCTGTGGTCTCTGTGGTCTGTGGTCTGTGGTTGTGGGGTCTGTGGTTGTAGGGTCTGTGGTTGGTCTGTGGTCTGTGGTGTGGTGGTCTGTGGTCTGTGGTGGGTCTGTGGTCTGTGGTGGTCTGTGGTCTGTGGTCTGTGGTTGTGGTCTGTGGTCTGGTGGTCTGTGGCGGGATGGTCTGTGGTCTCGGGGTCTGTGGTCTGAGGGTCTGTGGTCTCGGGGTCTGTGGTCAGTGGGTCTGTGGTCTGGGGGTCTGTGCTGGCTGGGTCTGTGGTCTGGGGGTCTGTGGTCTGTGGTCTGGGGGTCTGTGGGTCTGTGGTGGGTGGGTCTGTGGTGTCTGGGTCTGTGGTGTGTGGGTCTGTGGTGTGTGGGTCTGTGGTCTGTGGGTCTGTGGTCTGTGGGTCTGTGGTCTGTGGTCTGTGGTCTGTGGTCTGGTCTGTGGTCTGTGGTCTGTGGTGGTGGGTCTGTGGCGGGTGGGTCTGTGGTTGTGGGTCTGTGGTCTAGGGGTCTGTGGCGTGTGGGTCTGTGGTCGGGGGGTCTGTGGCGTGTGGTGGTCTGTGGGTCTGTGGTGTGGTGGTCTGGTGGTGTGGTGGTCTGTGGTGTGGTCTGTGGTCTGTGGTGGTCTGTGGTCTGTGGTCTGTGGTCTGTGGTCTGTGGCCTGCGGGTCTGTGGTTGCTGGGTCTGTGGTCTTGGGGTCTGTGGTTGGGTGGTCTGTGGTGTGGTGTGGTCTGGTGGTCTGTGGTGGTGGTCTGTGGTCTGTGGTCTGTGGTCTGTGGTCTGTGGTCTGTGGTCTGTGGTCTGTGGTCTGGTGGTCTGTGGTCTGTGGTCTGTGGTCTGTGGTCTGTGGTCTGTGGTGGTCTGTGGTCTGTGGTCTGTGGTGGTCTGTGGGTGGTCTGTGGTCTGTGGTCTGTGGTCTGTGGTCTGTGGTGGTCTGTGGTCTGTGGTCTGTGGTCTGTGGTCTGTGTGGGTCTGTGGTTGTGGTCTGTGGTCTGTGGTCTGTGGTCTGTGGTCTGTGGTCAGTGGTCTGTGGTCTGTGGTTGTGGTCTGTGGTTCAGTGGTTGTGGTTGTGGTGTGGTCTGTGGTCTGTGGTCTGTGGTGGTCTGTGGTCTGTGGTCTGTGGTCTGTGGTTGTGGTCTGTGGTCTGTGGTTCAGTGGTCTGTGGTCTGTGGTGTGGTGTGGTGGTCTGTGGTCTGTGGTCTGTGGTTGTGGTGTGGTCTGTGGTTGTGGTCTGTGGTCTGTGGTCTGTGGTCTGTGGTCTGTGGTCTGTGGTCTGTGGTCTGTGGTCTGTGGGTCTGTGGTCTGTGGTCTGTGGGTCTGTGGCGTGCGGGTCTGTGGCGTGTGGGTCTGTGGTCTGGGGTCTGTGGTCTGTGGGTCTGTGGTCTGTGGTCTGTGGTCTGTGGTGGTTGTGGTCTGTGGTCTGTGGTTGTGGTCTGTGGTCTGTGGTCTGTGGTCTGTGGTCTGTGGTCTGTGGTCTGTGGTGGTCTGTGGTGGTTGTGGTCTGTGGTTCTGTGGTCTGTGGTCTGTGGTGGTCTGTGGTCTGTGGTCTGTGGTCTGTGGTCTGTGGTTCAGGTGGGTGGTCTGTGGGTGGTCTGTGGTCAGTGTGGTCTGTGGTCTGTGGTCTGTGGTCTGTGGTCTGTGGTCTGTGGTCTGTGGTCTGTGGTCTGTGGTCTGTGGGGTCTGTGGTCTGTGGTCTGTGGGTGGTCTCTGTGGTCTGTGGTCTGTGGTCTGTGGTCTGTGGTCTGTGGTCTGTGGTCTGTGGGTGGTCTGTGGTCTGTGGTCTGTGGTTCTGTGGTCTGTGGTCTGTGGTCTGTGGTCTGTGGTCTGTGGTCTGTGGTTGTGGTCTGTGGTCTGTGGTTCTGTGGTCTGTGGTCTGTGGTCTGTGGTCTGTGGTCTGTGGTCTGTGGTCTGTGGTGTGGTCTGTGGTGTGGTCTGTGGTCTGTGGTCTGCGGGTCTGTGGTCTGTGGTCTGGGGGTCTGTGGGCGTGGGGTCTGTGGTCTGTGGTCTGTGGGTCTGTGGTCTGTGGTCTGGGGGTGGTCTGTGGTTGTGGTCTGTGGTTCAGTGGGTGGTCTGTGGTTCAGTGGTCTGTGGTCTGTGGTCTGTGGTCTGTGGTCTGTGGTTGTGGTCTGTGGTCTGGTGGTCTGGTGGTCTGTGGTCTGTGGTCTGTGGTCTGTGGTCTGTGGTCTGTGGTGTGGTTGTGGTCTGTGGTGGTCTGTGGTCTGTGGTCTGTGGTTGTGGTCTGTGGTCTGTGGTCTGTGGTTGTGGTCTGTGGTCTGTGGTCTGTGGTGGTCTGTGGTCTGTGGTCTGTGGTCTGTGGTGTGGTTGTGGTCTGTGGTCTGTGGTCTGGGGGTCTGTGGTCTGTGGTCTGTGGTCTGTGGGCGTTGGGTCTGTGGTCTGCGGGTCTGTGGGTGGTCTGTGGTGTGGTCAGTGGTCTGTGGTCTGTGGTCTGTGGTGGGTCTGTGGTCTGTGGTCTGTGGTCTGTGGGTGGTCTGTGGTCTGTGGTTCTGTGGTCTGTGGTCTGTGGGTGGTCTGTGTGGTCTGTGGTCTGTGGTTCAGTGGTCTGTGGTCTGTGGTCTGTGGTTGTGGTCTGTGGTGTGGTCTGTGGTCTGTGGTCTGTGGTCTGTGGTCTGGTGGTCTGTGGTCTGTGGTCTGTGGTCTGTGGTCTGTGGTCTGTGGTCTGGTGGTCTGGTGGTGTGTGGTGGTTGTGGTTCTGTGGTCTGTGGTCTGTGGTCTGTGGTCTGTGGTCTGTGGTCTGTGGTCTGTGGTCTGTGGTCTGTGGTGGTTGTGGTCTGTGGTCTGTGGTCTGGTTCTGTGGTGGTCTGTGGTCTGTGGTTGTGGTCTGTGGTCTGTGGTCTGTGGTCTGGTGGTCTGTGGTCTGTGGGTGGTCTGTGGTCTGTGGTCTGTGGTCTGTGGTCTGTGGTCTGTGTCTGTGGTCTGTGGTCTGTGGTCTGTGGTCCTGGGGTCTGTGGTCTGTGGTCTGTGGTCTGTGGTCTGTGGTCTGTGGGTTGCGGGTCTGTGGTCTGGGTCTGTGGTCTGTGGTCTGTGGTCTGTGGTTCAGTGGTGGTCTGTGGTCTGTGGTCTGTGGTCTGTGGTCTGTGGTCTGTGGTCTGTGGTCTGTGGTCTGTGGTCTGTGGTCTGGTGTGGTCTGTGGTCTGTGGGTGGTCTGTGGTCTGGTCTGTGGTCTGTGGTCTGTGGTTGTGGTCTGTGGTCTGTGGTCTGTGGTCTGTGGTCTGTGGTCTGTGGTCTGTGGTCTGTGGTCTGTGGTGGTCTGTGGTCTGTGGTGTGGTCTGTGGTCTGTGGTCTGTGGTCTGTGGTCTGTGTGGTCTGTGGTCTGTGGTCTGTGGTCTGTGGTGGTGGTCTGTGGTCTGTGGTCTGTGGTCTGTGGTCTGTGGTCTGTGGTCTGTGGTCTGTGGTTGGTCTGTGGTCTGTGGTCTGTGGTCTGTGGTCTGTGGTCTGTGGTGTCTGGGGTCTGTGGTGGGTGGGTCTGTGGCGGGTGGGTCTGTGGTGGTGGGTCTGTGGCGGGTGGGTCTGTGGTGGTGGGTCTGTGGTTGTGGTCAGTGGTCTGTGGTCTGTGGTCTGTGGTCTCTGTGGTGGTCTGTGGTTGGTCTGTGGTTGTGGTCTGTGGTCTGTGGTCTGTGGTCTGTGGTCTGTGGTCTGTGGTCTGTGAGTCTGGGGTCTGTGGTGTGGGGGTCTGTGGTCTGTGGTTGTGGTCTGTGGTCTGTGGTGGTCTGTGGTTCTGTGGTCTGTGGTCTGTGGTCTGTGGTTGTGGGTGGTCTGTGGTTGTGTGGGTGTGGTGGTCTGTGGTTCTGTGGGTCTGTGGTCTGTGGTCTGTGGGTTGTGGTCTGTGGTCTGTGGTCTGTGGTCTGTGGTGTGGTCTGTGGTCTGTGGTCTGGGGTCTGTGGGCAGTGGGTCTGTGGTCTGTGGTCTGTGGTGTGGTCTGTGGTCTGTGGTCTGTGGTCTGTGGTCTGTGGTCTGTGGTCTGTGGTTCAGTGGTTGTGGTCTGTGGTCTGTGGTCTGTGGTCTGTGGTCTGTGGTCTGTGGTCTGTGGTCTGTGGTTGTGGTCTGTGGTTGTGGTTCTGTGGTCTGTGGTGGTGGTCTGTGGTCTGTGGTCTGTGGTCTGTGGTCTGTGGTGGTCTGTGGTCTGTGGTCTGTGGTCTGTGGTGTGGTCTGTGGTCTGTGGTCTGTGGTCTGTGGTCTGTGGGTGTGGTCTGTGGTCTGTGGTCTGTGGTTGTGGTGGTGGTCTGTGGTTGTGGGTGGTCTGTGGTCTGTGGTCTGTGGGTGGTCTGTGGTGGTCTGTGGTGGTCTGTGGTGGTCTGTGGTGGTCTGTGGTCTGTGGTCTGTGGTGGTCTGTGGTCTGTGGTCTGTGGTCTGTGGTCTGTGGTGGTCTGTGGTCTGTGGTCTGTGGTTGTGGTGTGGTGGTCTGTGGTGGTGGTTGTGGTCTGTGGTCTGTGGTTCTGTGTGGTCTGTGGTGGGTGGTGGTCTGTGGTCTGTGGTGGTCTGTGGTCTGTGGTGGTCTGTGGTCTGTGGTCTGTGGTGGTGGTCTGTGGTGGTCTGTGGTCTGTGGTCTGTGGTCTGTGGTCTGTGGTCTGTGGTCTGGTGTGGTCTGTGGTCTGTGGTCTGGTCTGTGGTCTGTGGTCTGTGGTTCTGTGGTGGTCTGTGGTCTGTGGTCTGTGGTGGTGGTCTGTGTGGTGGTCTGTGGTGGGTCAGGTGGTCTGTGGTCTGTGGTCTGTGGTCTGTGGTGTGTGGGTGTGGTCTGTGGTCTGTGGTGGTCTGTGGTTGTGGTGGTCTGTGGTCTGTGGTCTGTGGTCTGTGGTGGTCTGTGGTCTGTGGTCTGTGGTTCTGGTGGGTCTGTGGTCTGTGGTCTGTGGTGGTCTGTGGTCTGTGGTCTGTGGTCTGTGGTCTGTGGTCTGTGGTCTGTGGTCTGTGGTTGTGGTCTGTGGTCTGTGGTGGTGTGGGTCTGTGGTGGTGGTCTGTGGTCTGTGGTCTGTGGTCTGTGGTGTGTGGTTCTGTGGTCTTGGGGTCTGTGGCGTGTGGGTCTGTGGTCTTGGGGTCTGTGGTTGTGGTTCTGTGGTCTGTGGTGTGGTTCTGTGGTCTGTGGTGGTCTGTGGGTCTGTGGTCTGTGGTCTGTGGTCTGTGGTCTGTGGTCTGTGGTCTGTGGGTGGTCTGTGGTGTGGTCTGTGGTCTGTGTGGTCTGGTGGTCTGTGGTCTGTGGTCTGTGGTCTGTGGTCTGTGGTTCTGTGGTTCAGTGGTCTGTGGTCTGTGTGTGGTTGTGGTCTGTGGTCTGTGGTGTGGTCTGTGGGTGGTCTGTGGTTGGGTCTGTGGTCTGTGGTCTGGTGGTCTGTGGTCTGGTGGTCTGTGGTCTGTGGTCTGTGGTCTGTGGTCTGTGGTCTGTGGTCTGTGGTCTGTGGTCTGTGGTGGTGGTCTGTGGTCTGTGGTCTGTGGTCTGTGGTCTGTGGTCTGTGGTGGTGGTCTGTGGTCTGGTGGGTCTGGTGGTCTGTGGTCTGTGGTCTGTGGTCTGTGGTCTGTGGTCTGTGGTCTGTGGTGGTCTGTGGTGTGGTCTGTGGTCTGTGGTCTGTGGTCTGTGGTCTGTGGTCTGTGGTCTGTGGTTCAGTGGTCTGTGGTCTGTGGTTCAGTGGTGGTGGTCTGTGGTCTGTGGGTGGTTGTGGTCTGTGGTCTGTGGTCTGTGGTTGTGGTCTGTGGTGGTGTGGTCTGTGGTCTGTGGTCTGTGGTTGTGGTTGTGGTCTGTGGTCTGTGGTCTGGTCTGTGGTCTGTGGTGGTCTGTGGGTCTGTGGTCTGTGGTGGTCTGTGGTCTGTGTGGTCTGTGGTCTGTGGTGGTCTGTGGTGGTTCTGTGGTGGTCTGTGGTCTGTGGGTCTGTGGTGTGGTCTGTGGTCTGTGGTCTGTGGTCTGGTGTGGTCTGTGGTCTGTGGTCTGTGGTTCAGTGGTCTGTGGTGTGGGTGGTCTGTGGTCTGTGGGTGGTCTGTGGTGGTCTGTGGGTGGTCTGTGGTCTGTGGTCTGTGGTCTGTGGTCTGTGGTCTGTGGTCTGTGGTCTGTGGTCTGTGGTGGGTCTGTGGTCTGTGGTCTGTGGTGTGGTCTGTGGTCTGTGGTTCTGTGGGTGGTCTGTGGTCTGTGGTGGTGTGGTCTGTGGTTGGTCTGTGGTCAGTGGTTCAGTGGTCTGTGGTCTGTGGTCTGTGGTCTGTGGTCTGTGGTCTGTGGTGGTGGTCTGTGGTGGTCTGTGGTGTGGTCTGTGGTCTGTGGTTGTGGTCTGTGGTCTGTGGTGGTCTGTGGGTCTGTGGTCTGTGGTCTGTGGTGTGGTGGTCTGTGGGTGGTCTGTGGTCTGTGGTGGTCTGTGGTCTGTGGTGTGGTCTGTGGCGCTGGGGTCTGTGGTTGTGGTCTGTGGCGGTCTGTGGTCTGTGGTTGTCTGGTCTGTGGCGCTGGGGTCTGTGGTCTGTGGTCTGTGGTCTGTGGTCAGTGGTTGTGGTCTGTGGTCTGTGGGTGGTCTGTGGTCTGTGGTCTGTGGTGGTCTGTGGTCTGTGGTTGTGGGTCTGTGGTCTGTGGTCTGTGGTCTGTGGTCTGTGGTCTGTGGTCTGTGGTTGTGGTCTGTGGTCTGTGGTCTGTGGTCTGTGGTCTGTGGTCTGTGGTCTGTGGTCTGTGGTCTGTGGTGTGGTCTGTGGTCTGTGGTCTGTGGTCTGTGGTCTGTGGTCTGTGGTCTGTGGTGTGGTCTGTGGTCTGTGGTCTGTGGTCTGTGGTCTGTGGTCTGTGGTCTGTGGTCTGTGGTCTGTGGTCTGTGGTCTGTGGTCTGTGGTGTGGTCTGGTGGTCTGTGGTCTGTGGTCTGTGGTCTGGCGGGTCTGTGGTCTCGGGGTCTGTGGTCTGGCGGGTCTGTGGTCTCGGGGTCTGTGGTCTGGCGGGTCTGTGGTCTCGGGGTCTGTGGTCTGGCGGGTCTGTGGTCTGTGGTCTGTGGTCTGTGGCGTGCGGGTCTGTGGTCTCGGGGTCTGTGGTCTGGGGTCTGTGGTCTGTGGTCTGTGGTGGTCTGTGGTGTGGTGGTCTGTGGTCTGTGGTCTGTGGTGTGGTTCAGTGGTCTGTGGTCTGTGGTCTGTGGTCTGTGGTCTGTGGTCTGTGGTCTGTGGTCTGTGGTCTGTGGTCTGTGGTCTGTGGTCTGTGGTCTGTGGTCTGTGGTCTGTGGTCTGTGGTGGTCTGTGGTGTGGTCTGTGGTCTGGGGGTCTGTGGTCTGTGGTCTGTGGTCTGTGGTGGTGGTCTGTGGTCTGTGGTCTGTGGTCTGTGGTCTGTGGTCTGTGGTCTGGTGGTCTGTGGTGGTCTGTGGTCTGTGGTCTGTGGTCTGTGGGTGGTCTGGTGGTCTGTGGTCTGTGGTGGTCAGTGGTGTGGGTGGTCTGTGGTCTGTGGTCTGTGGTCTGTGGTTGTGGGTGGTGTGGTGGTGGTCTGTGGTCTGTGGTCTGTGGTCTGTGGTCTGTGGGTGGTCTGTGGTCTGTGGTGGTCTGTGGTCTGGTCTGTGGTCTGTGGTCTGTGGTGTGGTGGTCTGTGGTCTGTGGTCTGTGGGTCTGTGGTCTGTGGTCTGTGGTCTGTGGGTGGTCTGTGGTCTGTGGTCTGTGGTCTGTGGTCTGTGGTCTGTGGTCTGGTGGTCTGTGGTCTGTGGTCTGTGGTCTGTGGTCTGTGGGTGGTGTGGCTGTGGGTGGTCGGTCTGTGGGTGGTGGTCTGTGGTTCTGTGGTCTGTGGTCTGTGGTCTGTGGGTGGTCTGTGGTCTGTGGTCTGTGGTTCAGTGGTTCAGTGGTCTGTGGTCTGTGGTCTGTGGTTGGGTGGTCTGTGGTCTGTGGTCTGTGGTCTGTGGTCTGTGGTTGTGGTCTGTGGTCTGTGGTCTGTGGGTGGTCTGTGGGTGGTCTGTGGTCTGTGGTTCTGTGGTCTGTGGTCTGTGGTCTGTGGTTGGCGGTTCTGTGGTATGTGGTTCTGTGGTAGGCGGTTCTGTGGTATGTGGTTCTGTGGTCTGTGGTCTGTGGTGTGGTCTGTGGTCTGTGGTCTGTGGTTGTGTGGGTCTGTGGTCTGTGGTCTGTGGTTGTGGTCTGTGGTTGTGGTCTGTGGTGGTCTGTGGTCTGTGGTCAGTGGTTCTGTGGTCTGTGGTGGTCTGTGGTCTGTGGTCTGGGTCTGTGGTCCTGGGGTCTGTGGTCTGGGTCTGTGGTCCTGGGGTCTGTGGGTTGCGGGTCTGTGGTCTGGGTCTGTGGTGGTCTGTGGTCTTGGGGTCTGTGGCGTGCGGGTCTGTGGTCTGTGGGTCTGTGGCGTGCGGGTCTGTGGTCTGTGGGTCTGTGGCGTGCGGGTCTGTGGTCTGTGGTTCTGTGGTCTGCGGTTCTGTGGTCTGTGGTCTGTGGTCTGTGGTCTGTGGTCTGTGGTTCTGTGGTCTGTGGGTTGCGGGTCTGTGGTCTGGGTCTGTGGTCCTGGGGTCTGTGGTCTGTGGGTCTGTGGTTCTGTGGTCTGTGGTGGTGGTCTGGGTCTGTGGTCTGTGGTTGTGGTCTGTGGTCTGTGGTCTGTGTGGTCTGGTGGTCTGTGGTCTGTGGGTGTGGTCTGTGGTCTGTGGTCTGTGGTCTGTGGTCTGTGGTTCTGGTGGTGGTCTGTGGTCTGTGGTTGTGGTGGTCTGTGGTGGGTGGTCTGTGGTTCTGTGGTCTGTGGTCTGTGGTCTGTGGGTGGTCTGTGGTCTGTGGTTGTGGTCTGTGGTCTGTGGTCTGTGGTCTGTGGTCTGTGGTCTGTGGTCTGTGGTCTGTGGTTCTGTGGTCTGTGGTCTGTGTGGTTGTGGTCTGTGGTGGGTCTGTGGTCTGGGTCTGTGGTCCTGGGGTCTGTGGGTTGCGGGTCTGTGGTCTGTGGTTCAGTGGTTCAGTGGTCTGTGGTTGTGGTGGTCTGTGGTCTGTGGTCTGTGGTCTGTGGTCTGTGGTCTGTGGTTGGTCTGTGGTTCTGTGGTCTGTGGTCTGTGGGTCTGTGGTCTGGTGGTTGTGGTCTGTGGTGTGGTGTGGTCTGTGGGGGTCTGTGGTCTGTGGTCTCGGGGTCTGTGGTCTGTGGTCTCGGGGTCTGTGCTGAGTGGGTCTGTGGTCTGTGGGTCTGTGGTGAGTGGGTCTGTGGTCTGTGGGTCTGTGGTCTGTGGGTCTGTGGTGGTGGTCTGTGGTTGTGGTCTGTGGTGTGGTCTGTGGTCTGTGGTCTGTGGTCTGTGGTCTGTGGTGTGGTGGTCTGTGGTCTGTGGTCTGGTGGTCTGTGGTCTGTGGTGGTCTGTGGGTGGTTGTGGTCTGTGGGTGGTCTGTGGTCTGTGGTCTGTGGTCTGTGGTCTGTGGTCTGTGGTCTGTGGTCTGTGGTCTGTGGTGTGGTTCAGTGGGTGGTCTGTGGTCTGTGGTCTGTGGTCTGTGGTTGTGGTCTGTGGTCTGTGGTCTGTGTGGTCAGTGGTCTGTGGTCTGTGGTGTGGGTGTGGTCTGTGGTCTGGTGTGGTCTGTGGTCTGTGGTCTGTGGTCTGTGGTCAGTGGTTGGTCTGTGGTCTGTGGTCTGTGGTCTGTGGTCTGTGGTTCTGTGGTCTGTGGGTCTGTGGCGTGTGGGTCTGTGGTCTGTGGGTCTGTGGCGTGTGGGTCTGTGGTCTGTGGGTCTGTGGCGTGTGGGTCTGTGGTCTGTGGGTCTGTGGTTGTGGGTGGTCTGTGTGGTCTGTGGTCTGTGGTCTGTGGTCTGTGGTGTGGTCTGTGGTCTGTGGTCTGTGGTCTGTGGTCTGTGGTCTGTGGTCTGTGGTGGTCTGTGGTCTGTGGTCTGTGGTCTGTGGTCTGTGGTCTGTGGTCTGTGGTCTGTGGTCTGTGGTTGTGGTCTGTGGTCTGTGGTCTGTGGTGGTTGTGGTTCTGTGGTCTGGTGGTCTGTGGTCTGTGGTCTGTGGTCTGTGGTCTGTGTGGTCTGTGGTTGTGGTCTGTGGTCTGTGGTCTGTGGTGGTCTGTGGTGGGTGGTCTGTGGTCTGTGGTCTGTGGTCTGTGGTCTGGTCTGTGGTGGTCTGTGGTCTGTGGTCTGTGGTCTTGGGGTCTGTGGCGTGTGGGTCTGTGGTCTGTGGGTCTGTGGCGTGTGGGTCTGTGGTCTGTGGGTCTGTGGCGTGTGGGTCTGTGGTCTGTGGGTCTGTGGCGTGTGGGTCTGTGGTCTCAGTGGTCTGTGGTCTGTGGTCTGTGGTCTGTGGTGGTCTGTGGTCTGTGGTCTGTGGTCTGTGGTCTGTGGTCTGTGGTGGTCTGTGGTCTGTGGTCTGTGGTCTGTGGTCAGTGGTGGTCAGTGGTGGTGTGGTGTGGTCTGTGGTCTGGGTCTGTGGTCTGGGTCTGTGGTCCTGGGGTCTGTGGGTTGCGGGTCTGTGGTCTGGGTCTGTGGTCTGTGGTGTGGTCTGTGGTCTGTGGTCTGTGGTCTGTGGTTGTGGTTCAGTGGTCTGTGGTCTGTGGTCTGTGGTCTGTGGTCTGTGGTCTGTGGTCTGTGGTCTGTGGTTGTGGTCTGTGGTTGTGGTCTGTGGTCTGGTTCAGTGGTCTCAGTGGTCTGTGGTGGTCTGGGTGGTGGTCTGTGGTCTGTGGTCTGTGGTCTGGTCTGGTCTGTGGTGTGGTCTGTGGTCTGTGGTCTGTGGTCTGTGGTCTGTGGTCTGTGGTCTGTGGTCTGTGGTCTGTGGTCTGTGGTGGTCTGTGGTTGTGGTGTGGGTGGTCTGTGGCGTGTGGGTCTGTGGTCTGAGGGTCTGTGGGGAGTGGGTCTGTGGTCTGAGGGTCTGTGGCGTGTGGGTCTGTGGTCTGTGGGTCTGTGGTCTGTGGTCTGTGGTCTGTGGGCTGGGGTCTGTGGCTGGGGTCTGTGGGGTCTGTGGGTTGCGGGTCTGTGGTCTGGGTCTGTGGTCCTGGGGTCTGTGGTGGGTCTGTGGTCTGTGGTCTGTGGTGGTCTGTGGGTGAATGGGCTGTGGGTGGGTGGTCTGTGGTCTGGGGGTCTGTGGTCGCTGGGTCTGTGGTCTGGGGGTCTGTGGTCGCTGGGTCTGTGGTCTGGGGTGTGGTCTGTGGTCGCTGGGTCTGTGGTCTGTGGTCTGTGGTGTGGTCTGTGGTCTGTGGTGGTGGTCTGTGGTCTGTGGTTGTGGTCTGTGGTATGTGGTCTGTGGTGGGTGGTTCTGTGGTCTGTGGTTGTGGGTGGTCTGTGGGTCTGTGGTCTGTGGTCTGTGGTCTGTGGTCTGTGGTCTGTGGTCTGTGGTCAGTGGTCTGTGGTCTGTGGTCTGTGGTGGTTGTGGTGGTCTGTGGTCTGTGGTCTGTGGTTCTGTGGTCTGTGGTCTGTGGTCTGTGGGTCTGTGGCGTGTGGGTCTGTGGTCTGTGGGTCTGTGGCGTGCGGGTCTGTGGTCTGTGGGTCTGTGGTCTGTGGGTCTGTGGTCTGTGGGTCTGTGGCGTGTGGGTCTGTGGTCTTGGGGTCTGTGGCGTGTGGGTCTGTGGGTCTGTGGTCTGTGGTCTGGGTCTGTGGGTTGCGGGTCTGTGGTCTGGGTCTGTGGTCTGGGTCTGTGGTCTGGTGGTCTGTGGTTCAGTGGGTGGTCTGTGGTGTGGTCTGTGGTCTGTGGTCTGTGGTCTTGGGGTCTGTGGTTGCGGGGTCTGTGGTCTTGGGGTCTGTGGTTGCGGGGTCTGTGGTCTTGGGGTCTGTGGTTGCGGGGTCTGTGGTCTTGGGGTCTGTGGTCTGTGGTCTTGGGGTCTGTGGTTGCGGTCTGGTGGTTCAGTGGTCTGTGGTGGTCTGTGGTCTGTGGTCTGTGGTCTGTGGTTGGTCTGTGGTCTGTGGTCTGTGGGTCTGTGGTCTGTGGTCTCGGGGTCTGTGGTCTGTGGGTCTGTGGTCTCGGGGTCTGTGGGCAGTGGGTCTGTGGTCTCGGGGTCTGTGGGCAGTGGGTCTGTGGTCTGTGGTCTGTGGTCTGTGGTCTGTGGTGGTGGTCTGTGGTCAGTGGTCTGTGGTCTGTGGTCTGTGGTCAGGGTCTGTGGTGGTTCTGTGGTCTGTGGTCTGTGGTCTGTGGTCTGTGGTCTGTGGTCTGTGGTCTGTGGTCTGTGGTGGTTCAGTGGTCTGTGGTGTGGTGTGGTCTGTGTGGTCTGTGGTCTGTGGTCTGTGGTCTGTGTGGTCTGTGGTTCAGTGGTCTGTGGTCTGTGGTGTGGTGTGGTCTGTGGTCTGTGGTCTGTGGTCTGTGGTCTGTGGTCTGTGGTCTGTGGTCTGTGGTCTGTGGTCTGTGGTCTGTGGTCTGTGGTCTGTGGGTCAGTGGTCTGTGGTCTGTGGTGTGGTCTGTGGTCTGTGGTGGTCTGTGGTGGTCTGGTGTGGTCTGTGGTCTGTGGGTCTGTGGTCGCGGGTCTGTGGTCTGTGGTTCTGTGGTCTGTGGGTGGTCTGTGGTTCTGTGGTGTGGTCAGTGGTTCAGTGGTCTGTGGTCTGTGGTCTGTGGGTTCTGTGGTCTGGTGGTTCAGGGTCTGTGGTGGTGGTCTGTGGTCTGTGGTCAGTGGGTCTGTGGTCTGTGGTCTGTGGTCTGTGGTCTGTGGTCTGTGGTCTGTGGTGGTCTGTGGTGTGGTCTGTGGTCTGTGGTCTGTGGTCAGTGGGTGGTCTGTGGTCTGGTCTCAGTGGTCTGTGGTCTGTGGGTCTGTGGTCGCGGGTCTGTGGTCTGTGGGTCTGTGGGCGTTGGGTCTGTGGTCTGAGGGTCTGTGGTCGCGGGTCTGTGGTCTGAGGGTCTGTGGTCGCGGGTCTGTGGTCTGTGGTCTGTGGTCAGTGGTCTGTGGGTGGTCTGTGGTCTGTGGTGGTTCTGTGGTCTGTGGTGTGGTGGTCAGGGTGGTCTGTGGTCTGTGGTCTGTGGTGTGGTGGGTCTGTGGTCTGTGGTGGTCTGTGGTCTGTGGTCTGTGGTGGGTTCTGTGGTTGGTGGTGGTCTGTGGTCTGTGGTCTGTGGTGTGGTCTGTGGTTCTGTGGGTTCAGGGTTGGTGGGTCTGTGGTCTGGGGGTCTGTGGGCTGGGGGTCTGTGGTCTGTGGTCTGTGGTTCTGTGGTCTGTGGTCTGTGGTGGTCAGTGGTTGTGGTCTGTGGTCTGTGGTCTGTGGTCAGGTGGTCTGTCAGTGGTCTGTGGTCTGTGGGTGGTCTGTGGTCTGTGGTCTGTGGTCTGTGGTCAGTGGTCTGTGGTCTGTGGGTCTGTGGTTGTGGTCTGTGGTTCAGTGGTTCAGTGGTTCTGTGGTCTGTGGTGGTCTGTGGTCTGTGGGGTGGTCAGTGGTCTGGTGGGTCTGGTTCAGTGGTGGTTCAGTTCAGTGGTCTGTGGTTCAGTGGTCTGTGGTTCTGTGGTCTGTGGTCTGGTCTGTGGTCTGTGGGTCAGTGGTCTGGGTCTGTGGTCTGTGGTTCAGTGGTCAGGTCTGTGGTCTGTGGTGGTCTGTGGGGTGGTCTGTGGTCTGGTGGTGGTCAGGTGGTTCAGTGGTTCTGGTGGTTCTGGTGGGTCTGTGGTCTGTGGTCTGTGGTCTGTGGTCTGTGGTCTGTGGTTCTGTGGTCTGTGGTCTGTGGTCTGTGGTCAGTGGTTCAGTGGTTCAGGGTGGTCAGTGGTCTGTGGGGTCTGTGGTCAGTGGTCTGTGGGTTCTGTGGTCTGTGGGTCTGTGGTTGTGGTTCAGTGGTCTGTGGTCTGTGGTCTGTGGTCTGTGTGGTCTGGTTCTGTGGTTGTGGTCTGTGGTCTGTGGTCTCAGGGTTGGTCTGTGGTCTGTGGGTGGTCAGTGGTCTGGGTGGTCTGGGTCTGTGGTCTGTGGTCTGTGGTCTGTGGTCTGTGGTTCAGGTCTCAGGTGGTTCAGGGTCTGTGGTCTGTGGTTCTGTGGGTGGTCTGTGGTCTGTGGTCAGGGTCTGTGGTCTGTGGTTCAGTGGTTCAGGGTGGTTCTGTGGTCTGTGGTCAGTGGTTCAGGGTGTGGTTGGTGGTTGTGGTCTGTGGTCTGTGGTCTGGTGGTTCTGTGGTCTGTGGTTCTGTGGGTCTGTGGTCTGTGGTCTCAGTGGTTCAGGTCTGTGGTCAGGTGGTCTGTGGTTCAGGTGGTCTGTGGTGGTCAGGGTGGTCTGTGGTCTGGTGGTCTGTGGGTCAGTGGTCAGTGGTCAGGGTGGTCAGGTGGTCAGTGGTCTGTGGTCAGTGGTTCAGTGGTTGTGGTCTGTGGTCTGTGGGTGGTCAGGGTTCAGGGTGGTGGTCTGTGGTTCAGTGGTGGTCTGGTCTGTGGGTGAGGGGTCTGTGGTCTGGGTGGTCTGTGGTCTGTGGTCTGTGGTGGGTGGTCTGTGGTCTGTGGGTGGTCAGGGTGGTCTGTGGTCTGTGGTTCAGTGGTCTCAGGGGTCAGGGTCAGGGTTCAGGGTCAGGGGTGGTCTGTGGTTCAGTGGGTGGTCAGTGGTCAGTGGTTCAGGGTTCAGGGTTCTGGGGGGTTCTGTGGTCTGTGGTTCAGGGTCTGTGGTCTGTGGTTCAGGTTGGTCTGTGGTTCAGGGTGGTGGGTCTGTGGTCTGTGGTTCAGTGGTGGTCAGGGGTGGTCAGTGGGTGGTCAGGGTTCAGGGTGGTTCAGTGGTCTGTGGTCTGTGGTCTGGGGTTGTGGTCTGTGGTCTGTGGTCAGTGGTCAGTGGTCTGTGGTCAGTGGTCTGTGGTTCAGGGTCTGTGGTTCAGTGGTGGTCTGTGGTTCAGTGGTCTGTGGTCTGTGGTCTGTGGTTCAGTGGTTCAGGGTGGTCTGTGGTCAGGGTCAGTGGGTGGTCTGTGGTCTCAGGGTGGTCAGTGGTTCAGTGGTCAGTGGTCAGGGTCTGGTGGTTCAGTGGTCAGTGGTCTGTGGGTCTGTGGGGTCAGTGGTCTGTGGTTGTGGGTGGTCAGGTCTGTGGTTCAGTGGTGGTTCAGTGGTTCAGGGGTCTGTGGTTCAGTGGGTGGTCTGTGGTTGTGGTGTGGTCTGTGGTTCAGTGGTCTGTGGTCTGTGTTCAGGGTTCAGGGTTCAGTGGTCAGGGTGGTCAGTGGTCTGTGGTCAGTGGTTCAGGTCAGGTCTGTGGTCTGTGGTCTGTGGTTGTGGTCTGTGGTCAGGGTGGTCTGTGGTGGTTCAGGGTCAGGGTCTCAGGGGTCAGTGGTCAGGGTTCAGGGTTCAGGGGTCAGTGGGTGGTCTGTGGTCTGTGGTCTGTGGTTCAGTGGTTCAGTGGTCAGTGGTCAGTGGTTCAGTGGTCAGGTGGTTCAGGGTTCAGTGGTTCAGGGTCAGTGGTTCAGGGTTCAGGGTCTCAGTGGTCAGTGGTCTGTGGTGGTCTGTGGTCTGTGGTTCAGGTCTGTGGTCTCAGTGGTCTGTGGGTGGTCAGGGTGTGGTCAGTGGTTCAGGGTCTGTGGTCAGTGGTCTGTGGTCAGTGGTCTGTGGTCTGTGGTTCAGGGTTCAGTGGTTCAGGGTCAGTGGTGGTTCAGGGTCAGTGGTCTGTGGTCAGTGGTTCTGTGGGGTCAGGGTCAGGGTCTGTGGTCTGTGGTTCAGTGGTCTGTGGTCTGTGGTCTGTGGTTCAGTGGTTCTGTGGGTGGTTCAGGGTCTGTGGTCTGTGGGTCAGTGGTCAGGGTTCAGGTGGTCTGTGGTTCAGGTTCTGTGGTCTGTGGTCTGTGGTCTGTGGGTCAGTGGTCTGTGGTCAGTGGTCAGTGGGTCAGGTCTGTGGTTCAGGGTCTGTGGTTCTGTGGGGTGGTTCAGTCTGGTCTGTGGTTCAGGGTGGTCAGTGGTCAGGGTCAGTGGTCTCAGTGGGTTCAGGGTTCTGTGGTCTGTGGTCTGTGGTCTGGTTCAGGGTCAGTGGTCTGTGGTCTGTGGTCTGTGGTCTCAGGGGTTCAGGGGTTCAGTGGTTCAGTGGTTGTGGTCTGTGGTCAGGGTGTGGTCAGTGGTTCAGTGGTCAGTGGTTCAGTGGTCAGTGGTCAGTGGTCAGTGGGGTCTGTGGTCTGGTGGTCAGTGGTCAGGGTTCAGGGTGGGTTGTGGTTCTGTGGTTCAGGGTTCAGTGGGTTCAGGGTCAGGGTCTGTGGTCAGTGGTTCAGGGTTCAGGGTCTGTGGTTCAGGGTCTGTGGTCTGTGGTTGTGGTCTGTGGTTCAGGTTCAGTGGTCAGGGTGTGGGGTCAGGGTCTGGGTCAGGGTCAGGGTCAGTGGTCAGTGGTTCAGTGGTCTCAGGTTCAGTGGTTCTGTGGTCTGTGGTCTGTGGTCAGGGTTGTGGTCTGTGGTTCAGTGGTTCAGGGTTCAGGGTTCAGTGTTCTTGGTTCAGGGTTCAGGGTTCAGGGTTCAGGGTCAGGGTTCAGGGTCTGTGGGTGGTCAGGTTCAGTGGTCTGGGTTCAGGTCAGGGTCAGTGGTCAGGGTCTGTGGTCAGTGGTCAGGTTCAGGGTCAGGGTCAGGGTTCAGGGTCTGTGGTCAGGGTTCAGGGTCAGGGTCTGTGGTTCAGTGGTCTGTGGGGTTCAGTGGTTCAGGTTGTGGTTCAGTGGTCAGGTGGTCTCAGGGTTCAGTGGTTCAGTGGTTCAGGGTCAGTGGTCAGTGGTTCAGGGTCAGGGTTCAGGGTCAGGTGGTTCAGGGTCAGGGTTCAGGGTCAGGGTCAGGGTTCAGGGTTCAGTGGTCTGTGGTCTGTGGTCTGTGGGTGGTCAGGTGGTTCAGGGTTCAGGTCAGGTGGTCTGTGGTCTGTGGTCAGGGTGGGTCTGGGGGTCTGTGGTCTGTGGTTCAGGGTCTGTGGTTCTGGGGTCTGTGGTCAGTGGTTCTGTGGTTCAGGGTGGTCAGGGTCAGGGTTCAGTGGTCAGGGTTCAGGGTCAGGGTCAGGGTCAGTGGTTCAGGGGTCAGTGGTCAGGTCAGGGTCAGTGGTTCAGTGGTCAGGTGGTCAGTGGTTCAGGTCAGTGGTTCAGTGGTCAGGGTTCAGGGTTCAGGGTTCAGGGTTGTGGTTGTGGTCTGTGGTTCAGGGTTCAGGGTTCAGGGTCAGGGTCTGTGGTCTGTGGTCTCAGGGTGGTCAGGGTCAGTGGTTCAGGGTTCAGGGTCAGGTTCAGTGGTCTGGGTCTGTGGTCAGGGTTCAGTGGTCAGTGTTCTGTGTTCAGGGTTCAGGGTTCATGGTTCAGGGTTCAGGGTTCAGGGTCCAGGGTTCAGGGTCAGGGTCTGTGGTCTGTGGTTCAGGTTCAGTGGTTGTGGTTCAGTGGGTCAGTGGTCAGTGGTCAGTGGTTCAGGGTTCAGGTGGTTCAGGGTTCAGGGTCAGGGTCAGTGGTCTAGGTGGTTCTGTGGTCTGTGGTCAGTGGTCAGTGGTGGTTCTGTGGTCTGTGGTTCAGGGTCAGTGGTTCTGTGGGTGGTTCAGGGTCAGGGTCAGGGTGGTTCAGGGTCAGGGTTGTGGTGGTTCAGGGTTCAGGGTTCAGTGGTTCAGTGGTTCAGTGGTCTGTGGTTCAGGGTGGTCAGGGTTCAGGGTTCAGGTCAGGGTTCAGGGGTCAGGGTCAGTGGTCTGTGGTTCAGGGTTCAGGGTCAGGGTTCAGTGGTCTGTGGTTCAGGGTCAGTGGTTCAGTGGTCTGTGGTCTCAGGGTGGTTCAGTGGTTCAGGGTCAGGGTTCAGGGTTCAGTGGTTCAGTGGTTCAGTGTTCAGTGGTCAGGGTTCAGGGTTCAGTGGTCTGTGGTTCAGGGTCAGGGTTCAGGGTTCAGGGTCATGGTTCAGGGGTCATGGTTCAGGGTTCAGGGTTCAGGGTTCAGGGTTCAGGGTCTGATGGTTCAGGGTTCAGGGTTGGTTCAGGGTTCAGGGTTCAGGGTTCAGGTCAGGGTTGGTTCAGGTTCAGGTCAGGTCAATGGTTCAGGGTCAGGGTTCAGGGTTCAGGGTCAGTGGTCAGGGTCAGGGTTGTGGTTCAGGGTGGTTCAGGGGTCAGGGTCAGTGGTCAGTGGTTCAGGGTCAGTGGTCTGTGGTCTGTGGGTCAGTGGTTCAGGGTCTGTGGTCAGGTCAGGGTCAGGGTCAGTGGTCAGGGTCAGGGGTCAGTGGTCAGTGGTCAGGTTCAGTGGTCAGTGGTCAGGGTTCAGGTTCAGGGTCAGGTTCAGGTTCAGGGTTCAGGGTTCAGGTATCAGGGTCAGGGTTCAGGGTCAGGGGTTCAGGGTCAGGGTTCAGGGTGGTCAGGGTCAGGGTCAGGTTCAGGTCAGGGTCAGGGTCTCACTGGTTCAGGGTTCAGGGTAAGGGGTCTGTGGTCTCAGGGGTTCAGTGGTTCAGGGTTCAGGGGTCAGGGTTCAGGGTCAGGGTTCAGGTTCAGGGTTCAGGGTTCAGGGTTCAGGGTCAGGGTTCAGGGTTCAGGGTTCAGGGTCAGGGTTCAGGGTCAGGGGTCAGGGTTCAGGGTTCAGGGGTCAGGGTTCAGGGTTCAGGGGGTCAGGGTCAGGTGGTCAGGGTTCAGGGTTCAGGTTCAGGGTTCAGGGTTCAGGGTCAGGGTCAGGGGTTCAGGGTTCAGGGTTCAGGGTTCAGGGTCAGGGTTCAGGGTTCAGGGTTCAGGGTTCAGGGGTTCAGGGTCAGGGTTCAGGGTTCAGGGTTCAGGGGTTCAGGGTCAGGGTTCAGGGTTCAGGTCTCAGGGTCAGGGTTCAGGGTCAGGGTTCAGGGTCAGGGTTCAGGGTTCAGGGTTCAGGGTACAGGGTTCAGGGTTCAGGGTCAGGGTCAGGGTTCAGGGTCAGGGTTCAGGGGTCAGGGTTCAGGGGGTCAGGGTTCAGGGTTCAGGGTTCAGGGTTCAGGTTCAGGGTCAGGGTCAGGGGTCTGTGGTCTGGGTTCAGGGTCAGGGTTCAGGGTTCAGGGTTCAGGGTTCAGGGTTCAGGGTCAGGGTTCAGGGTCAGGGTCAGGGTTCAGGGTTCAGGGTTCAGGGTTCAGGGTTCAGGGGTCAGGGTTCAGGGTTCAGGGTTCAGGGTTCAGGTCAGGGTTCAGGGTTCAGGGTTCAGGGTCAGGTCTAGGGTGGTCAGGGTCAGGTTCAGGGTTCAGGGTCAGGGTTCAGGGTTCAGGGTTCAGGGTTCAGGGGGTTCAGGGTTCAGGGTTCAGGGTTCAGGGTAGGGTCAGGGGGTCAGGGTCAGGGGTCAGGTCAGGTCAGGGTTCAGGGTCCGGGTTCAGGGTTCAGGGTCAGGGTTCAGGGTTCAGGGTTCAGGGTTCAGGTTCAGGGTTCAGGGTTCAGGGTTCAGGGTTCAGGGTCAGGGTTCAGGGTTCAGGGTTCAGGGTTCAGGGTTCAGGGTCAGGGTTCAGGGTTCAGGGTTCTCAGGGGGTCAGGTCAGGGTCAGGTCTCAGGGTTCAGGGTTCAGGGTTCAGGGTTCAGGGTCAGGGTCAGGGTAGGTTCAGGGTTCAGGGTTCAGGGTCAGGGTTCAGGGTTCAGGGTCAGGGTCAGGGTCAGGGTCAGGGTCAGGGTCAGGGTCAGGGTCAGGGTCAGGGTTCAGGGTCAGGGTTCAGGGTTCAGGGTCAGGGTTCAGGGTTCAGGGTTCAGGGTTCAGGGTTCAGGGTTCAGGGTCAGGGGTCAGTGGTCTCAGGTTCAGGGTGGTCAGGGTCAGGGTCAGGGTTCAGGGTCTCAGGTCTGTGGGGTCAGGGTTCAGGGTCAGGGTTCAGGGTTCAGGGTTCAGGGTCAGGGTTCAGGGTTCAGGGTTCAGGGTTCAGGTTCAGGGGTCAGGGTTCAGGGTCAGGGTTCAGGGTCAGGGTTCAGGGTTCAGGGTCATGGGTCAGGGGTTCAGGGTTCAGGGTTCAGGGTCAGGGTTCAGGTTCAGGGTTCAGGGTTCAGGGTT